>CM075855.1:17366123-17771123 GCA_037975125.1 Latrodectus hesperus
ACAAAACTATTTCAATCCTTAACACTCATATTTTGAAACCTAATATATTTAAATAAGGGATGTCAATTCTTACTTAGAATACATGGATTGGAGTGAAAATTTTTTGCTAAAGATTTCTGTATAATTGTTAGTTTTATTAATTACTTTGTTAGAAATTGGAGCACTGCTAAGGCTTTTTAGCATTACATTACACTTTTCTATAAATGTTATCAATGAATCAAATTGGGGTACTTCAGATGTTTTTAAGGAAAATTTGACTTTCTTTCTGGTTTCTCTAGTTTTTGAAGGATAATGTTTACCAATAAAATATCCGATAGTTTGTTTTGTTCATAATTTAAAACCTTTAATGCTCTTACATTTTTTAAGACAAAATCTACAAAAGAATGTAGTTCCCCTGCAGATTCATGATGAATCTTATCATAATTTAATATAGCTTTAAGTATGAAAATCAACCATCAATATTTGATTTTCAAAACGTTCAAGAGCTTTAAATAAAGATTCAAAACTATCATCAGACTATTCCAATAGTTTCCGATTTCAAACATGCTAGTAAATAATATAATTGTTGAGAATCATTTAACTGAACATTGTTAATTATTAAATTGGAAATCTTATATTTAAAATTTGCTCACTCAGTATGTGCTTCAGAGAAAACTGGAAGCGATATTTCAGGTAAGCGTATTTTAGAACAAATAGCACCTTCATCAGAATTATTTACAAAATTTATAGTACCTTTGAATGAAGCGAGCAAAATTCGTAAGCTTATCTCTAATTTTTCGAGATGATCAACTGAAGCTTCCCCTTCTGGAATTTTTTCAAAATTAGTGATTTCGCAATATTGCTCTCTTAATTCCTCAAGTTGCCTTTGGTATTGCTCTACTCTCTTCAGCTTCACTTCAAGTTCCGTTGTGTTGGTAGCGTTTCCTTTTTTCAGGAACAAAGCTCTCAATTTTTGTAATATTCACCTTAACAGCACTTTTACATAGATTAAACTTTTCTATCAAGCTTGAAGTGTTGATTTTTTCTGGTTTCGATTTATCCATATTGCATATCTAGACCTCCGGGCCGAGTACTACCAAATGTTCTTGAACGAACGTATATTTTTTGCTTTGTTGGGGGATGTATGTTTAAATTGAGTCTAGAAGTACTTGCCATTAATTATTTTATTTTTCATATAAAAACATTATTAATCACCGCTTTAGCCGGATAGAGAAAGAAATTTTACATCTCGCCTTGTCGGGGAGCGATTTTCTACCGCTTCTTTACATATTTGGGTTCCACAAAGCCAGTGGCGCTGAGTTAATATTCCAAGACGAAAAAAAAGAATATTATATCATATCTAACACGTACTGTGAATGCCAATGTTAAAAGCTCTGCTACATATAATTTCAATAATCATGGCTTATTTTAAAAAATATACATATTATTGATGCATCATATGCAAATTTTAAACTAAATAAGCAATATATTTGCTGGAATTTTTTTAAGATTAATATTGCTTAAGATGGATATGTTTAAATTAAAAATGAAAAAATTCTTATGGATCTATATTTAAAAAAAACATTTTGAATAACAAGGTAATAAATATTCACAACTGTTTATTTACCTGCAATTAATTAATGTCCATGAATTATAATTGCTATATGTTCCTGTATTCAAAGAAAAATGTTGTTTCATAATATTTTTGTGATTATACATTCTCATGCACACACAAATCATATTTCGATATGAAATACAAAGAACCCTACTCTCTCGGAAATGGGAAAGCATCTTTTAAGTTTTACATTATAGCACCTGATATTTTTTCTCTATTTTTTGCTTTTCTAATGATTATAGTAAATTAATAACTTTATAATTTTTTACATAACTATACTCCAGTTAACATTTTTATATAAAAACACATTTATTCGCTTACTAAAACAAGCCTTAAAGCTCCAAAAGAGCTTATATATAAAAAAGAGATTCTTCCATA
This sequence comes from Latrodectus hesperus, assembly GCA_037975125.1. NCBI lineage: Eukaryota > Metazoa > Arthropoda > Arachnida > Araneae > Theridiidae > Latrodectus > Latrodectus hesperus. Next base: position 17,368,096 of record CM075855.1, read on the forward strand.
AGAAATAAAACCTTTCACTAAAAATCATACGTTGAAATTCCTGATCAAAACAGCAGCAGAGAAATCTAGCGATACGCATCGAAACAATCCAGACTTAATACTTTCGAGATCCAAATGCGGTGAACTCCGAGTTTCCAATTATTATTGCATCGAGTCTGGTTTCTATGGTTACAACTGCAGTAATGCATTATTTTGAATGATAGCGGCTAGATTTTAGAAGAAAGAGAAATCTGAATTTTCAAGCTTCCTACCTTTAAACGTTTCAGTGAAGTTCTGATTTAAAATCTATATGAAAGCATGTGAAAGAATCTACTTGTCAAATTCTCAAGAATTTTCTCGAAAATAACTCTTTTATTTGAAATATACGTATGTAGGTCTTTTTTAAGAAAATTATTTATCCTTTACATATAGCCCACATTTGAATTTATTTTAGACTAGAATTTCTTATTTCTGCCTATTCATGAATAATTGCGATCTGCGATCTATAATAGAAATTTTACTTGAAAATCCTGAAGCAGTTTTATGTTTTCACAGTTCCACAACAGTTCATAAATTGTTGCAAAAATAAAAAGAATCATATATATATATATATATATATATATATATATATATATATATATATATATATATATATATATATATATATATAATATTAGAAAAGCTTAGATTTCACGATAGATCCATCCCTTGGTTATGAAGAAATATTTTAAATAGAGTTGTGAAAGGTTATTTAGAAGTTGTAAGAACACACACACACACTTGTAATGTTTTTTTTTTAAATTTGAATATTGAAACAATTTTAATTATAAAATCTATTCACATAGAAAATTATAGAGACCTTCTGGTGATTGTGATTAGCGGTGCTTATATACAATTATAGAAAAAGTCATATTGTACAGATTTTTTCCTCCTTGTTTTTTTTAATTTGCTGATTAATTATAAGTTTAAAAATAACTAATTTCGGCTTTAATATTTTCCAAATGTATTTGTACACCCTTAACCATCTTACAAAAAATATGTTAATTCAATATAATTTGATGAAATTTTTTAGCAAAAGGTTGACTTTTTGGTATAAAATATAAAAGTTATTATTTGACTATGTTTTTAAAATGAGCATTCATAATCATTGAATACTTTATGCACGAATTTTCATATTCATACTATGATTATTACTATTGTTCTTATACATGTGCACACACACACACACACACATATATATATATATATGCATTTGTAAAATTAAAATTAATTTATAACATACTGCACAAGTAGCAAAGATTATAAATATTCCTCTTTCAATGCAAAACTATTTGGCACAAATTATCTTTAAATTACACAGGATGGTCATTAAAATTATAACGCCAATTATAAATAATTTCAATAAAATACCTATGCTTGAGATATACCAATTATTAGTACTTCAGTGCATTCTGACAACGCGGGAGGAAGAAGGACTACATAAAAGAAAACTGTGCAGTTTATTTCTCATTCAGATATCGCACGTTGAAATCAATTTTTCGCAGAATATTGTTTCAGGCCTTGAATAATAAGAAATGCTTACCAAATTACCAAAATCTACCGAAGAAGTATTGTTTCTTTTGAGAGGGTAGATTATCGTTCCATGATACTCCCACTTGCACTGGTAGAAAACATGCGAAAACGGAATCAATGAGTTGTTGAGAATCATAGTGAGCTGGATGAGTGCTTTAGAGGAAATTATTTTTTCTCAGTTGAGCGGTGAAAAACCTTATAATGATATCACGGACCATTAATTTTGAAATAAACATTTTGCGGCACATCAGAAAACTCTCCTACAGTTGTTGTTGCACCAGCAACTATACGTATCGCAGAGTTGGGTTCTACCAGAATCTCTCCTACAGTGAGGCAAGATTTTGGCCTCCCCGTACTAGACAGCCTATCATCTGAGGTCTGTTGCAAGACACTTTTAGTACTCACCACGTAAGTCTTTCTTGATGAATTTTCTGAGATAGCGTATCTTATTTACATTTCGTAAGGAAGGAAACCCAGAAAACTCTCAACCATACACTACGACAGATGTGCATGAAACAGACAGAAGCGCAACATCCATCTCCCGTTCTTTAATGGTAACTGGGGTTTTGTCACCTAACTACAGACTAACGCCTGAGATATTGTACTTTAAAATCCACTGCGGAAATTATTTTCAATGATGTCATTTCAGGGATTCACTTGTGTACAAGACAATTCATACGGGAAAACCCCAAATACATATAACACACGACAGAAATACGTATAAAAAATGCAGAAGTTCAACATCCATCTCCCTAGTTCAACAATGGTAGAATACTCTAACGTTTGTTGCCACACAAATAGCCAGTACAGTAACCGTTATTTCGTCTTCCTATGTAGATAGAGACAAGCGGAGTCTTTGGTGTACAAAACATTAAGAGCAACACGTGAGAGGCACAACGAATCTTTTCAGATGAGACCTGGCTTTGTGTAGCATTGTGATTGACGATATGCATCTGGAGGCTCCGAGAATAACACTTGTTACCTTGTTGAACTGAACATCTTCGCATGGATAATGAACCTAGTGTAATTTTATAACCATCCTTTACGGTGATTTTTTCTGAAAATATTAATTTCTGACATTGGGTTTGGAAAAAGCTATATTTTAACAAGATAATGTAACAGCTGATGTTAAATGCTGTGTTCTGAGTTTTCTTGGTACAATAAGTGTTCCATTATTCTAATGTTTTATTTTAAACTTCTCACGAGTGCAAAATACATAGTTATAAGTTGCTGACAGACATGCCCATCACTTTTCTTCGACAAATTAGCCACCGTGCTGGCAGCCGAATGGATAGCGCTCTTGTCTTCAGTTCAACAGTTCGTGGGTTCAAATCCCCCCTTGGGCATGGATGCTTGTAGTGGTTTTGAATCCACTTTAAACGTAGGTCCCGGTCTAATTAGCCCTCGTGTGCAAAATGTGATCGTTGAGAGACAAACAAACAAAACAAACAATCGACCAATTAGCCAGTAAGAACTTTTTTGCTGCAATGTGCAGCAACAGTTTATACTGTTCTTGAATTCCTATAAACTAACTAACTGATTATAAATTTAATGACACATTTTGCATTCATGTTATACTATTAACGTACCATAAATATCTTTCGTTTATTTGCTCACTTTAATGTTGTCATTGTTTCTTACAATTTTCATGGTCAGCAGAGTATTATAATAATCTATTCGCAGTTTAACATCCGGGTGACTGAAAATAATTTTTATTCATTGTTAAGAATTTATTTGTTTGCATACATAGTTAATAAAGTGTAAATTAAAATTAAGTAAAAGGTAAAGTGCTTCTTTTAAACATAATATCAGTTCACATTTAATAAATAATATTGACCACCGTGTCCAGTGGTTGGTTTGATTTAGATTTAAAATAGGGTGGTTCCAAAAGAACCTAGCACTGTGACTATAGATCTATTGTAATAAACTCCTCAGAAAGCCTTATTTGAAGAGTTCAGTGGCTGAAACAAAATTCAGCATACATTTTACAGGAATTTCTTGCAACATCCTAGGTTCAATCAAGTGCTGGCCCAAGAGTACAAATCTATGTGCAGAAAAAATTTCACATTCACATAAGATATGTATTGAAGTTTTTTTATATAATAACAACCTCTACAAGTGGGATCATCTGATACTATAATATGGTGATATATCTTTTAAGGTGAGAGTGTCCTGTAAGAAGTCCCACTGCTTTCCTTAGACTGTTTCTATTGAGCTTTAATAATTCTTTTTATCTTTTAATGGGACATATGCTGTTTAGTAGCTTTGTTTGTCTTTGATCACTAGCATTGTACCAGTTCATAAACTGTTTTTTCTGAAAGGATCAAAAACGCTCTTTCTGATCAATTCTTTTGAAATACCTAGCACTGGTTCATGACCAAAAAATCGGTTGTTGATCCAGCTCTTGTCAACTCATCTTAACTCATCAGGAAATTCATTGCTTGGAACACCAGAGTGCCCAGGCACCCACATCAAAGTAACGGAGTTATTATTAGCCAAGTTATAGTAGACTTCTGAAAAGCTAGTAACTCAATCAGTATAGTCATCTATATTGACAGTATAGACTGTCAGTATAGATGATTATTCTTTTACGAGAATAGTTTCTGTCCAAACATATTCTACTTCACATGAGAATGACAAAGCCTTCTGCTTGGAATACAGTTGTATGTTTACCCAAAGTGAATGATAACTTCGTGCCATCAGCTGGACAACAAATACCAAACTAAGTGTTGCAGTTCATTTTTGAAAAATCAGTGTACCAGTAAGTACAGTTTTCACTGATGGCAACATTATTCCAGTCTTCTCGCAAGGGTAATCTGATTGTATAAGGCTTATCAAAAGCATATTTAACAATCGTATAATCAGTAGGCATACTTACAAAAGGATGACTAGTTACTTCAACATTAAAGTTTCCCCAAAACAAAAACATGGAGTAGTCCTTTCACTGACCTGTATTTTTAAGTCTTTTGATGTTAAATATTGCTTCTGCTTCAATACGTATGTAAACAGGATGCATACCAAGCAAAACCTCCAGTGTAGATATGGGAGTAGTATTAATACACCCAGAGATAGCAACATAGAGCATCCTTTGCTATTTTTTTCAGATAAAGATTATTTTTCTTTGTGAAGGCAATCATTGTAGTTTTATGAGGATTTACAGAAAGGCCTTCTTTTTTACACCAAGACGCAACTTGCTTGAGGCGTTGGACATGATGCTAGAGATTGTTTCACCAAACTTACCTCTGACGATAATAACTAAATTGTCATATACCCAATGGTGGCTATGCCTGGTTTTTTTTGACAACTCTAAAAGGGAATCTACAGAACAACACCATAAGGTGGGTGAAAGAACCCCTCCCTATGGACAACTAGCTTTGACTGGAATCATCATGTTTTAACCTTAAAGTGAGGCACTGACAAATCTGTTATTGAGCGAAATTTTTTTATCGAAGATCAGATTGTGTCATTAATTAACTTTCTAGTAAGATATTATAGAATGGTTTCAATAGGTAAATTATTAAAGGCACCTTCAATATCTAAGAAAACAGCTAAAGCAAGTTTCTTACCCTTAAAGTTCTTCTCCAAAAAGAAGGACAGATTGCAGATTGCACTATCGGTGGATCTACCAGGTTGATATTCATATTGAGAGTTAGAAAATGGTTTTTCCACTAAGTAAACGTCTCTAATACATCTGTCTCTCAGGTTTTCAATTGCCTTTAGAAGAAAAGATGTTAAGCTGATAGGTTGAAAAATTCAGCTTTGTAGTATTTTTTTTTTCTTATTTTAGGAATAAAAATTACTTTTGTATGCCTCCAAGCAATAGGTATAGGGCCAAAGGCTATACATGCTCTAAGCATTCTACAAAGAATTGGGGTAATGCACTCGACTCCCTCAAAAAGCAGCGCTGGTACAATTCCATTCATTCCCGATAATTTAAAAGGTTTAAAGGACATTATTTTTTGTTCGATCATAAGTTATGATTTTTTGGCAACATCCCATTTTTTATTTCTACCACAATTTGATGCAGAGAGAGTAAAGTTAGGAATTCCATTTATTACGTTGAAACCTGGAAAGTGAACTCTGAAAAATTCAGCCAGGGTCTCCGTAATGTATTAAGAAAATTTACATTTCGGCAATTTAAGAATGCTTAGACAGCAGTTCCTGTCTGTAGACATTATTTTAATGAGTCTTGCAGTAGCAGATACAGCTTTAATGCCACTACAACAATTTTGTCATGAATTATTTTTAGAATTCCTGATAGCTTTTTTTAAAGTGGTAAATGCCAGTTTATATTTCTGTGACTCACCATTCTTTTAGCTCTGTTCTTTCTTTCTACATAGAGTTACTCTGTTCTTTCTTTCTACAAGAGCTTTCTACATAGTCTTCGTAATTCACTTGACTCTTTAGACCACCAAGGAACTAACCATGGCGAGCAAGTATTACTGGCATCAAAATTTAGATAATATGTTTGGTAAATGGATGTTGCATATTATCAATGGCCATCACCGAATCTGCTTCCGAAGATAACTTATCGAAGTCTCCTTCGTTGATCAGTGAATTGAAATATTTTTCGTAGATACACCAGTTGGTAAATTTTGGGTTCCTACCCAAAAATTACCAACTGGTGTATCTACGAAAAATTGGTGGTCAAATAAGCGTATTTCATCAGACACTTTTCAATCCTTAATAACATCAACGCACTTACTGTTACATAAGTAATGTCAATGATTTCTCTTCTAATTATAGTAATAAAGATAAGTTCATTACATTTACTAAGGATAAATATACTATAATACAAAATGCATTTTCTAGAAGATCCTTGCCACATCTGTTGCAATCACTACTTCCTCATTGCATTTGCATCACATCCAATGATGAGTTTCTTACTCAAATTGTTATATTATTATTATTATCTTATTATGTGCTAGCAAATTGTTAGTCTTTTAGACTAACAATTTGAACATTAAATGTGTTATTACCTTCAAAAAGAAGATATGAAGACAAAAATGGTTTCATCTTTGATTCCATGCAATAAACAAAATACTTTTACAGCAACATTATCCCTATTTAAGTAATTAATAAGAATACGGGCATTTAATTTGTTGCTAATAGCAATACATGCTCTTGGTCTCAAACAGCATTTATCGTAAAATATGTTGAAACCCAGAACATGTAGGTCCAAAACAAAACCCTTACAAGTTCCTGGCTTTTGAATTAAAACAATGTCAACCTCCCCTCTTATCACCTGCTTGCTGAGAATAGCTGAAACTAATCGATTATAATGATAGTTGATCTATGTTACTTTGATGATACTTATCATAGTGGCATCGAAAGAAGCTAAGAAGAAGCACTGTTTCCCATGTGACCATAAGGAGAAGAATTACTTACTTAAGTTTCCTGCAAGCCTTTTCTATCTTCCTCTCAGGTGAAGGAGAGCTAGGTTGCAGGCTTAAACGAGATCGTATCTCGTATCACAACCAGGATCTAAATCAAGTTCTTCAATGTTAGGTAATTCATTTTCCTTACTAGAAGTAAGAGAGGATTTACTTACTTGAAAGAGGAAGTTGCAAAAATATCATTGGAATATAATGATTTCTTGATATGAAATGAAGTAAAAATAATTTCTTTCAAAAATTATATTTTTTGATCTAGTGATTATGTTAGATTCTTGAAATCTTTTAATACAACATGAACAAAGAAATTTCATTATGTTATCGAAAAAACACAGAATATGTAATACAATTTTTCAAGTTTTCAACCTGAATTTGAGAAATAATTATTTATGCTCGCCACAAATATTACAAGAAATAATTATGCTCCAAAATTCTTTTATCTAATTAAAAAGCTTCTTACAATTCATTAAATTTTAGAAATAATAAAAGAAAACTTGAAATCAAAAATATAATGTAAAATATATAAATATTTTAAAAATAATATTAATTTAATTTAATGATTACACACTTCAGCATATTTATCTAGTGTTACTAGATTTTAAGGCAATTTTGAAGAAAATGTGAGCTTACTATCAATTTTACTCAAAATAATCTTATTTCAAATCTAATGAAGCATTAAATGTAGTATATTTCTAAAAATATCTATTAAATCAAAGACACAAATTTAATTTTTATGTAATTGTTGCATTTGATCTTTTGAAGAAGTTCTTGGAGGAGCATGAAGGAGTTGCTTTTGGGGAGTCTTTTTTTAAAACTTAAATGGAAGTGGAAAACTGCTTTTCTGTATTACACATTTTCGTACTATATTTAAAAATATTTTATTTCCGATAATTAATGATTATTTCCTATAAATATAACACAATTTTTTCGATAAATTTCATAAGATTTTATTCACAATAAAAACCCACGTGCAGATGAAAGAGTATAATTTAAATTGTCAAATAATATTTTAAAATTTGTTTTATATAAATATATATTTTAGCCATCTTAATTTTCAGTAACCTATGTATCAGTGGAAGTTGAATGGGAATACCTCAATTTTTCATAATTGCTTTCATTTTCTTGTGACCTTTGTTCAAGCATAAAATACGAAAAATGTCAGTTTTGCACATTTGCATATTTTAAACGTGTTGCAATGAAAAACACATAATTAGAAATCGTAATTCAAGTAGAAATAATTTTGGTCTAAATTTGTCTTTAAATTTCTATAAAATTTTAATAAATAAAAATTAAAAATTAAAATCGTAGTTCTTATAAAAACTTATGAAATAATAACTTCAATCTGAAGACCGAAAAATCTTACAGCATAGTTCGCTTATAATTAATAGAAGTTAGAAGCAATCATTTTTCATATACATTAATGGAAATATACTTCTTGAGACAATGTTTTCGTAGTTTCAAAAAATACAAAACATTTAACATCAGTATATTTCACACACAACTTAACACATTTTTCATACTTTAATAATCTCGTGCATTTCAATAGTTTCCCATTATATCTGTTCAACAGTTCCACATACATTTTTCCTAGGGTAGTAATCGTATCTGTCACCTTCAAGTACCGAGTGCTGTTTTCAAATTTTCAAATTACAGCTAAGGAAAATTTACTGTTAATTTTAGTATCTCTTGTAACTAAAGCTTCGATTTGAGGATAATAATATAAATAAGAATGGTTATTTTTTTTCTTAAACAACAATATCATTTGTAACAAAGATAGAACCTGGAACCTGGATAGTACGCGTAACTTCCTGAGGCTTGAGCAGCCAACAAGCGCGTCGGCGGGTGGTGGATTGCCGAATGTTCTGTAGGAATGACAGGATAGCCTTGAATATAGAATCAGAGACCGTGAACCAGCTCCCGTAAACCCTGGTGTTATGCGACCCGTGCCTAGGGTTGTTTGGTACCGCGGTAATGGTGTCTTAACGGAGCCTCCAGTTGCCTGGTGAACTTCTAGAGTAATTTGCCTTGCCCAATAACTCAGGCAATGCTAGGTGGACTGTCATATTACCTGAGCTTATTAACTGTCATTTTATGGCTGAAAAGACAATAAAAATAACAAACCTTTCTACATTTGCAGATGAAACCTCTGAAGCAGACCTTGCTGTAAAAGACAAGGGAACCCAGAGGCAATCTAGTGAAGGGGCAGCAATGAATCCTCACAGCAGTTAGAAATGACCTCCAAACCATCTTCTTCTGGTAGGAGTCAGGAAGCTATCGCTAGCATGACTGACTCTCTGACCAGAATCAAGCTTAAAAAGAGACTTTCTGGTGCCCAGAAAAGGAAGCTGGTTAAGGAGCGCAAAATCGCTGAGGGGACTTGGGTTGAAAAACCCAAGGCAACCAAAGGCGAGAAGCGTCACGCCAACCGGACGAACCAGGGCAAGGCCGGAAAGGCTGCAAAGAGAGAAGGACCTGGGGGACTTACTTACAGGGCGGCTCTCACGGTGATCAAGATGGCTGTGCTCAAAGAGGGTCATCCGGAAAAACGGTTAACAGAGGAACAGGCCTTCGACCTGGAACTCTTGTTAACCAAGAAAATAGGAAGGAATGAGGAGGGTTTTGCCCCAACCTTCCTATCCTGTAAACTGGAGAATGGGGGCACTTATTATCAACTGTGCAGATCTGGAGAGTGCAAAGTGGCTGGAACAGAATGTCAGTGACATAAGCCCTTGGCAGGAGCAAAAACGCTTGGTGGGTGAGGCAAGGAAACTAGTCAGAACCACCAAGATAATTGCAAAACTGCCGAAAATCTGTAGTGAACTGGAGCCTAAAGAGCTCCTGAGAAAAATCGAGGCTCAGAACGGTGGGGTCACCCCAATGGAGTGGAACGTTCTTAACATTAAGAACGACCCATCTGGGCGAACCATCGTTCTTAGTATGCCTGAACTAGATGCTGCCACACTTCATGCAAGGGGATATAAGTTTCATATTGGACTTCACCAAGTGCAGGCCTACTTGACAAACCTGCTCCTGCTGATGGGTGTGAAGGTAGTTCAAGCCAACCTCCACCACAGTAGAAGTGGTACTACTAACCTCAGTAAGAAGTTTCTTGCTGGGGATATACACCTGGCCCTGATTCAGAAACCCTGGTTGGTTAGAGAGAGAATCAGTGCCCACAAAGGAACTAAAGGTAAGCTTATCTATTGTACTAATGGAAAAGCTAGAACTTGTATACTCTTACATAAAAACATTGAGGTTCTACCCCTCTCTGAATTTATACTTAGAGACCTGACAGCTGTGAAAGTCACTCAACATAGAGCGTAGGGACAGGGAAATTGTTTTTGGCTCTGGATATCTGCCCTATGAAGAGAAGGCTCCACCTGACCATTCTCTGCACAAGCTCATGAACTTTTGCAGAGATAAAACTTACAGGCAGTCCTAGGACTAGACTGTAATGCTCACCATGTTGTCTGGGGAAGTACGGACACAAATAAAAGAGGTGAGTACCTTTTAGAATTCACTCTAAAATATGGGTTAGATATTCTAAATGAGGGCAACGAACCAACTTTCATTACTTCCAATCGATCTGAAGTAATTGACATTACTATAGCGACAACGCTGATTAGTAAAAATATCAAAAATTGCAAAGTAGATGGCAGACCTTCTGGCTCAGATCATTAAAACATTCATTTTGAAATTCACTCTAATGTGTGTCTGGATGGCATATTCAGAGACCCAGTTAGGACAGACTGGAAGAAATTCCAGGAGGAACTGACTGGGTTGGTTGAGCTCGGGAACAGACCTATTTGAGACAACTACGATCTAGAAGTTACAGCAGACCTTCAGCAGAGTAGTATTCTAGATTCTTATCATAACAATTGCCCTATTCGCACTAGGAGAGCTAAACTCCAATGTCCTTGGTGGAATGACTCTCTAGCAGCTGAAAGTGCAAATGTTAGAAAACTTTTTAATAAAGCCAAGAAAAATGGTCAATGGGAGATCTATAAAACAGCCTCACAAATCATAACAAACTTGTTAGTAAAAGCAAAATTAACTCCTGTATGAAGTTCTGTGAAGAGATAGACTATTTCTGAAGGAGCTAGACTCCAAAAACTCCTTAAAAGGGATGAACTTATTTTGGTTGGCACCCTAAAGAACGAGGAGGGTAATTTTGCTTATTCCGGGAAAGAGGTTATGGAAATTATGACCAACATCCACTTTCCAGGAGCTAGAGATATTTATAGCAACGAAGGGAAGCACTGCATTGGCTCTTTGCAAAGAGTCAATAGCGATCAATGGACCATCGCTAAAATATCGTAAACTACAACATTGTTAAATGCGCAATATTTGCCTTTAAACCTCTAAAAAGCCCAGGGCCTGATGGAATTATGCCTATCATGATCCAGAAGGCAGAGAAAGTTGTCTGTCATACCAGTGCTAACTACAGAACTAGCTTGACACTGGGTTACATACCAAAGATATGACAAAAGACTAGGATTGTTTTCATTCCTAAACCTGGCAAGGACACCTATGACCAGGCCAAGTCTTAAAGACCAATCAGTCTTTCTTCATTCTTTCTTAAAATTATGGAGAAAATCATTGATTGGCATATTAGAGATTACTTGGGTAATAATAGTCCCTTGCATGCTCTTCAATTTGCCTATCAACCCAGCAAATCTACTGAAACCGCTCTACATCAGCTAGTTTCCAAGATTGAAACCACTCAGGATCAAAAAGATATTGTCTTGCCAACTTTCCTCGACATCCGGGGTGCCTTTGATAACACTTCCCATCCATCCATCCTCAACGCACTTAGAGGGGCAGGGATTAATCAGACCCTGTGTACTTGGATTGAGGCCTTAATTTTGAATAGATGTATACAAATGAACATCTTCGGTGAATCATTTGAAAAAAAAAAGACTTCTAGAGGTTGTCCTCAAGGAGGTGTTCTGTCACCATTACTTTGGAACCTTGTTGTAAATAGCCTTATAAAAATCTAAAAGATGACATTGTCATTCTTATCCTTGGCAAAGATTTCGACAAAACTTGTCATCTCATACAGGATGCTCTGAGCTATGTAGGTCAAAGGTGCATGGATAGGGAACTGATGGTTAATCCTCAGAAAACCTACTTTGTACCTTTTACACGCAAAAAGAAACGGAAAGGTTTTTTCATACCAAGATTTTTTGATGTTGAAATTAATGTGGCTTCAGAGGTGAAGCATCTGGGAATTTATTTAGACCAGAATATTACCTGGAATAAGCACAATGATGATAAAATTAACCGAGCAAAGTAAAGCATTATGATTTGCAATCGAATGCTTGGTAAAAACTGGGGATTACATCCAAAACTGATGTTATGTATGAACACAGCTTTTGTCAGGCCCATTCTCACATATGCCTGTGTGATCTGGTAGCGTAAGGTAGAACAGAAGACTGTTATTGACAGACTGGCCTGTCTCTGCATCACGGATGCAATGTCCACCATGCCAACCAGAGCATTGGAGGTTGTCTTGGATCTGACTCCATTGTACATCTTCATCTGCAGCACTGCAAGAATGACTGCATACAGAATGAAGCTGCAAAACCACTGGTACAACCAGCCTGTTGCCAAAGGGCACAGGGGCATCACCAGAAAAATTCAAGATCCTACTTTCCTGATGCCCTCAAACATCATGGAAAAATCATACATGTTTGATAAGACATTTGAAATAGTTTTTCCAACTAGAGACGAATGGGATAACAACATGTTTGAAACTAAAACAGAAGATATAATCTGGTACACAGATGGATCACTGAAGAACAGCCTCTCAGGACTGGGAGTATAGGGGTTGTCACCAAGAATCAGCCTGTCTGTAAGCCTTGGGCGATACGCTACGGTCTTCCAGACAGAAGTTTTGGCCATTATCTACTGTCTGCGACTAAATATGAGGAAAGGCTACTACGGTAAGCGGATTCTCATTTTTAGTGACAGTCAAGCCACTTTAAAAGTGATTAATTCTTTTGAAATCAAATCTAAAATGATTTTGGAATGTAGAAACCTTCTTACAGAACTGGCAACTAGAAACAAGGTGATCCTTGTATGGGTGCCAGGGCACAAAGGTATCGAAGGTAATGAAAGGGCTAATGAGCTTGCTAAACAAGAATCGTCTTTTGTTCCCATTGGTGCAGAACCTTTATTTGAAGACCGCAAAAACAAATGTTCTTAAATGGGAAAGACGGAGGATGTATGAAGCTTGGCTAAATACTCCTGGTCAAACCCATACTAAAAGTATGATATGTGGATCATCAGCGAGGAATGCCTCTGAAATTCTTAGACGCTCTAATCTAAGCAACAGATACGTGTAATCGTAGGCTTCTTAACTGGGCACTACTATTTCAGAAAACACCTCCATAAAATGGGACTGTTTCAGCAAGATCCTATCTGCAGGAAATGTCATACGCAAGAGGAAACGGCCAAGCATATCATTTACGAATGCGAGGCTCTTGTTCTCCCTAGATTAACTTCTTTAGGCATCATCCACACTAGAGAGTTACACCTAGACTCCATTAAAGGGTTATTGGACTTTATTAATAAAGTGGGTGACCCGAGTAACTGGAACTAGGAAACATTAGATTTGGAGTTAATGGTACAATATGCTGATTAAAGCAGAGGAGCCAATGACATACAAACCCAACCTGAAGAAGAAGAACAAAGATAGAGAATCGTTTTTTCAAATGATTACTGACTGATTTACTTGAAAGGGAATACCTTAGAGTATTCAACTATCGAATGTTTTTTCATATAGGCAAAAGAAAAAGATTCTTAATAAAGTTATCTGTGTGAAAAATGTTAGAATGGCTTTAGAATTTGAAACTCTATTTCTGGTGGCATTATTTATTTTGTAATACGAAACCACTAGTGTGTGTTTAGTACATTATTCGTAAGCCATAACATTTTTGGAAGAAAAAAATTCAATAAATTTCTTAGATTTTGCTGAAAATATAATATACCCATTGTTTATTTGTTGCATTACGTTTCTTTTATTTGTTGTAAAAGTACTTCATTTCTGTGCTTCCAGATTCTTATGGCTTTCGTGATTTTTATTTATGATTCTAGGATTGAGTGTTATAAAAATATAATGGATTGCTATAAAAGGTTTTGGGGTAAGACAAAGAATTGCGTATTGTATATTTCCATTAAAGTAAAATAATATTTCTTATTACTTTATTGCTAAGGAACTCAATCTATATATAAACAAGTGTAATAAATAAATTTTTAATTAATTACTTTTATGTTTGTAAAATGAAGTTTGCACATATTTTATAACGTACTTATTAATTTACATTTAGAGTTTTTTCTGGTTTTCATTTTTTGAAGGATTTACAAAATTTCTTTATTTAAAGAGAAAGTAAAATTATTTTAAATTAAAAAAAAATTAATACAAGAAATGCCGTGACTGTTATACTTTTGTATAAAATCTTAAATATATATCAAAATATAATTTCTGAAAGGACTCTAATTTAATCTCTAAGAAACAATTCAAGAATTATGAAGCTGTCAGAAATGAAACAAAGTCTGTCTGCAAAACAAATCCATACAGGCTTAACACGTCTTGCTTCAGCGACATAGGAAGATGTCTTTTTAATACATTATTAGGAAGTTATTGTCTTTATTTTCTTTCATATACACAAAAAAAAATTGCTAAGCATAAATATACACTATTTAAAGGAACAAAATCAAAGTTATAAAGGAAAAACGCAAATATATAAATTAAAAAACAACATCTAGTAAAGAAACCCGTTCCTTATGACTGCCAAAATGACTGCCATATTTATAATATTATGTTTGGAAAATATGTAACTTTCAGACAGTAAAAAAATAGGAATAATAATTTAGGCTGACATATTGTCTATGATGATAAAATTCCCTTTGAAACCTTGAAACAATAGTAAAAAAGTTATATTGTAGTTATTTTAAAGAAATTAATTATATAATCTGGTTGAAAGAGTAAAAATTTTACCCGCATAATTCAAGTGAACAATCTGCAACTAACAAACAATATATATATATATATATATATATATATATATATATATATATATATATATATATATATATATATATATATATATATATATATATATATATATATATATGTAATATTAATAATAAAATAAATCTCAACTGTGAAAATCAAGGAATTTAAATAACACAATATTTTTCTAGAATATTCTTCTGATACATTTGCAGTAATTAGAAACAATATACGCTAAAAGATAAATTATAATTACTAAAATGTTGAAAAGGTGTAAATTATGATTGAGTAAAAAATAGCTAATAGATATTTTTTACAAAGAGACATTGTATATCAGACAGTGATAAAATGCTACAGTATACTAAAGATTCATTTAAATATTGATCTAACAACAGCTTAAGTCCAATATTTATTTTATTTCAACGTCTTTTTATTTTTACTGAAAGAGAAGAAATATTAAATATATTTTAGTATTTCAATCAGTGTTGTAATGATTTGTGCAAAACAATATTGAAGTTGAAAAAAACTCGGTTCTAAGAAATTCAGTTTTTTTCCACTCAGTCATTAACATATTGAATGAGTCGACATAAAAATTCCGGGAGAGCAT
Organism: Latrodectus hesperus; assembly: GCA_037975125.1. Taxonomy (NCBI): domain Eukaryota; kingdom Metazoa; phylum Arthropoda; class Arachnida; order Araneae; family Theridiidae; genus Latrodectus; species Latrodectus hesperus. The sequence goes on from CM075855.1 coordinate 17,383,664, forward strand.
TTATTTATATTTAAAATTTTAAACGCCGAATAAAGCATAGAAGCCTTTTACGCATTAAATAACGTTAGGCTTTTCAATCATTTATGCTTGATTTCTAAATTCTTGAAGGTATGTTGGTTAACAGTAAATTTACACATTCATTTCATTAAATAAAGGATAATCATTCGACAAAAAATACACTTGCATCCTCATGGAAGAGATACTTCTTTAGGACAGAGATTTAAGCAATTTGCTTGCTGTTAAAAATTACTCGAATTTTCAATTTTGACCATAAAATATTGTATCTTCTATGAATATTATAACATGTATATACAGTAACATCTCCTTATATTCGCTCTTCCTTCATTCGCGTTTTCAGTATTCGCAAATTAAAAAAAATGTGTCCAAATTCCTATATTTGCAGCTAAAAATTTCTTTATTCGCTGATCTAATAAGTACATACACGATAATAAAAGAATTCCAATAGGTATCCAACACAGTATCCTTTGTAAATGCTTTCAAATGTACTAATAAAAAGTAAAATAGATCTTATTACAACTTTGCCAAAAGTACGTTGTTAAATGACATCGCTGAGGACTTTGACATAAGATCGATGTTTTTCAGAATGTAAACAAACAGAATGAAAGCAACCTTATTACTCAATGAATAAAGTATATTTTAAAATGTCTGTTCTGTTTTATGGTAAAAGCCGCTTTGCGTGTTTTATTGTTTCGTCTTTCACATTCGTTACAAAAGTTGTGTTCGATTAACACGTCTCTACCGCTCCTTTTCTAATTTATAATGTCAACTAAAAAAAAGTGAGAAACGATTTTCGACAAGAAAAAAATCCGTGATACCGCTTAAAGTGAAAATAGAAATGCTTTATAGTGTACACCTTGGAGAGTCATTGGCATCTATATCACGCTCATTCAATGTCAAAAAATCAACTATACGATCGATAAAAATCTGAAAATAAGGTCACCTGCAGCTTCAACTTCACTGTCAGCGAAAATTGTTCGTGATCCAGCAATAGAAAAAATGAAAGTGACGTTGTCATTATGGATTGAAGACAGAAAATAAAAAAATGTGCCCCTGAGTGTTCCAATGGTCTGGTTAAAGGCAAAGTGTCTTTAAGCTTATTTTAAAGAACCTGATGGTAATTGCAGTGGTGAATGGACAGATGGAGAATTTCAAGCATCGGAAGGTTGGTTCAATAAATTTAAGGTGAGACAGTCATTGCATAACATTCAAATCGTTAGAGAAGCAGCATCTGCAGACACTGCTGCAACAGAATGATATCCAGAAGAATTTGCAAACCTAGTAGCTGAAGGAGGATATAAACCTGAGCAAGTATGTATTGTCGACGAAACTGCACAGTTTTGGAAGAGAATGACACACAAAACATTCATTTCTAAAATCTTAAAGTCTGCTTCTGGATTTAAGGCGGCAAAAGATAAAGTTACACTCCTGCTATGAATGCATTTGGAGATAGTATCATTAAGCCACTGATGCTTTATAGATCGTTTAATTCTCGGGCTTTTGAAAAAACAAGGACAAACTGCCAGTGTTTTGGCGTGTTAATAACAAAACGTGAGTTACAAGCGCTATTTTTTGTGACTAATTTCATAATTGTTTTCTTTCTGAAGTTGAAACTTATTATAAAAAACAAAATTTAGACTTTAAAGCACTTCTAGTTTTGGACAATGCACAAGGTCATCTTCGCGAACTTAAATCTATGCATTCAAATATAAAAGTGATATTTTTACCTCCCAAAACGACGACTTTGCTTAAACCTATGGACAAAGGAATAATCCAGGCTATTAAGCTCTATTACATTAGACTTACCGTCAAAATAATATGGAATGTAAGCCTGATATGAATGTTATAAAATGCTGGAAGAAATTTGACATAGCAAAATGGATTGTTAACATAAAAGAATCATTGGCAGAACTGAAGCCACACACATTGAAGTGATACTGGAAAATATTGTGGCCTTCTCTGACTGCGGAAAATGAAGAATCTCTGAAAGTTCAAACTTGGACTGCAAACATTGCCGAAATCACGAATGGAATGGAACGAGAGGGGTTCGACCAGATAAAATAAAGTGACATTCAGGAATTGCTTGAATCACAAGATGAAGATTTGACTGAAATCGACTTGGAGGAAATTTTTAAATTCACAACCTATTGAAGAAGAAGCTTCAACAAGCACTGGAAGCGTGACATTTAATTTTAAAAATCTCAGCAAAAGTTTAAGAATGGCAAATGATCTTTGCGATTTCTTTATGAACATTGATCCATCTATGGAACAAACTCTTATTTTTAAGAGGCAAATTGCTAATGCAACTGCTGCGTATCAGTCTGAATTGAAGGAGCTTTTAAAAATTTCCCCAATCAAGAGAAAATTACAAGATTCTTCAAACCATTACCTAAACCTTAAGATAATTAATCAAAATTTTTAAAAACTTCAATTGATTTTTTTATATATTTGTTTTTTTTATTTTGTCACCTAGGAACGTATCCCCTATAATCCAATATAAATTACCATTCCGTATTCACGGTTTCTGTATTCGCAGCATATTTATGGAACATATACCCCGCCCGAATAAAGAGCTTTTACTCTCTCTCATATATATATATATATATATATATATATATATATATATATATATATATATATATATATATATATATATATATATATATATATATATATATATATATATATATAATAATGGAATGCGAATGTACTTTACTTATCAAGATTTGATACATACAATAAATAATTATTTATAAATCTCATTGAAAAGATACCTCAAATATTAATCAGTTATTAAATATCATTTTTGTTTTGAATAATTAATATACTACCATCCTTATTTTTCATTCTTAAATAATTACGGCACAATACAGCACTGAATTTATTTCTTTGTTTTAATAGTATTTTTTTAATTATATTATTTTAGAATTAATTCCATAAATACGTTAGAATCTTATAAAAAATAGATATTAGTAACAACTTTTACATATTAATCTAAATTATCGATTTCAAAAGTCATAACGATGGAATGCACAGAATACAGAACTGTAATAACTTTATATGAGAGTTTAATAAATTAGACAGCATTTTAAATCCAACATGTAATGCTTCTAAGAGATAAATTCACCCCATTCTTCTCTTATTCACGTTATAAGCGTTATATGTAGTGAATTCTACTTAAACATTTTAAAAATAAATTCATCCCTATTTTTAAGAGTCGATATATGGTGTTTTATATTTTCAAAAGTATCACTGTATTAAAAAGGTTCAAATGCATTGTCCATAAAATGTTAGTAGAAAATCACTGCACATCTTTTGACACAAAATAATCATTCAACTTAGTTTTCGTATCTATTCCTCCACCATTTAACTGGCTGTAAAATAATGAGTGAATTTCATTTTGTTTCAGATATTACAGCAGAAATGTGGCTTTGAATCATTTGTATTAAAAAATTTTCTTCTTATATTGCTATTTTAAAAGAAAACGGGTAATATAAAGATGCTAAAATTATTTCTTTCTAAAACACCTTGAGTAATCATGGCACAATTATGATTTCATTTGAAATATTTAGTGTTTCTGCAGAGATTAATGTTTATTTAAATGTATATAAATTATTTTATTTGAAGATCGATGGTTATTTCTTTAATGCATTTGAGCTTATTTTTGAAGTGAATTATATATTATTAACAATATTCTTAACCATATTTATGTCTTTATCAGATTTAAACTATTTATTTTAATCTTATTAAAAGTTGTAAATTATTACACAATTTTTGATAAAAAAAATACCACATTATTGCATGAGCTGATTTCCTCTCTTCAGACATTTAACAAATTCCCTCACACTAAACGCTTTTATAGGCTTTGGTGGCCTGGTTTCTTAAGGTATTATTATTGGAAGGTGGTTAGTACGAATTCCCACTAACCTGAAATTCAACCGTGTTCTAAGAACGACTGTGGTACTTGAACTAAACTATGGTCGTAATGTTCTGCAAGCGATGATACCTCTGGGGTATCGGATCTAATTGGTTTCAGGTTCTAAATTACGAAGACAGTTACTCAGTTGCTTCAGTCTAATTGAGAGATCACAACTATGGTGCAACAACTAAAATGGGACGCCAAAATACAATAAACGTTTCGTAAATTCCTTCGCTGCCTTGCAAATCTAAATTAAAGCTGCTTAATAAATACTCTTAGTTTCTAAAAGAAGATGATTTGAAAAGATGAATGACACTTTTTTCTCCTTTAGGATATTTTATTTTTTTATATAGCTTGTATACTTTTCATTTCATTAACAATGACAGTAAGTATTTATTTGCTGATGAAAAAATTGCTCTCCTCTCTATCCATACACTTCACAACCACTGCAAAAAAATAATCCTAAATTTGTATGGAAAATTATTCAAACATTTGATATGTTGTATGATTCTAATGCTTTTATTTTTTCATAAAATAAGATTTAACAAATAATTTATATCATGTTCTTTTATAACATAGAGAAAAATAAGTGGATTTTTTTAATTTCGAAGATAATGAATTTCTTAAAAAGTCAGGAAATACTTATTTTTCCTAGGTTGTATGGTTGAGTAAAGTTGTTTATTTTCAGAGAGGCTTTAATTATTTTAACATTAGTTTATAAGTTTCATAAAATGATTTGATTACAGAACTGGTTTTTTCAGACTTATCTTTCTATATTGAATATTTTTTCTCATATATTCAATTTCGAGCTGAATTTATATGTGTATAAAGTTTCTGGTCATTTTTAGATGAATGTATCAAATATTTTTCAGATTAAATTTAATTCCTATTTTCATGCTTGGCTGTTGTCTAATATTAATTATTCAATCTGTGGCAATTACTTTTTGCTATTAATAATTTTATACTAAATTTTTTAATTTCTTCTGACTTTATTTCATGGAACTGTAATCAACCTCTTCCTCGATTTAGTAAAAACAGCTCTGATTTGAAGGCAGCTACATTTTCCTGCTTTATATCATGCACAGAAACTATGTCAAAAAATTTTGTGTGCATCAAAGTAAAAATAATCTTAAAATAATGAAATGTTAGATTAGGTGATAACTTACAATGCGTAAAATAATCCAGAAAATATTTATATTATTATTCATTCAAAGCTCATAAAATATAAAATCAATGAAAAACTCTGTTGACAATTTATAAAAAATTTTGATTTATTACTTTAGCAGTTTAGCAGATTCCCGAACCATTGCTGCGAGAAATACCTGTGAATTCTTAGAAATTTTCGCCTGGTATTAACCACGCCTTCCTTTAGTATTACTAAGTTCGAATAAGTGAAAAAATAAAAAACTGAAAAACTTCGCCATGGTATAAAAATAATTGATTACTGCATTTTATACAAAGGCAAAGTTTGTTATGGGACATTTGAACATTATATGCGTTTTCTTTCAAAGATACTTTCAAAGAGAATGGCCCGTTTAAAGATTTTTCAAAATTTGCCTGAAATCCCTGATCAGTCCAAATCACCAATCCCAAAAAATATACAAGTCCTATCATTATACTATGCACGGAATCTATAATGAGTATATTTCTCAAAATAGATCCTCATTCTTTAGTCGTAAGAAGTATGTTTCTAAACTAATGTGCTGTTTATTTGAAAGAAATTATATGATTCACCAAATACGATCACCAAATACCAGTGACAGTAATAAAAATCTATTTATTAGAGTGGCTATAAAGGAAACAGTAAATCGATTTTAAAATAGGGCTGTTTATGGTATATGAGTAGCAAATATCTGATTAGTACTAATTTATGATGACTAACAAAAAGGGTTTCAGGTAAAACAGTAGGAAATGAATACTGAATTAGGAAATTTCACTACATATTTTCCACAATATTCAAAGCAGTTTTATTTAATCATTCATTAAATTTCCATTATTACCTACTTCTTTTCTTTACCTCTTTTATTCTCAATTTTTTATCATAATATCAGCAGTTTCATTTAACATTTTATAATGGTTAACTCAAAAGTAGTCGTTTAGAAAAGAAATATCTGGAAATCATAATCAGTAAGGTCATTGTATGCTGAAAATCAAGATTCAACAAGCTTCTACAATGAAATATCATCTTGTTTTAGTGCATGGTTAAGACACGTTGTTGCAATATAAATTCACTTGTCAGTGCAGAATAGAATTTTTAATAAGACAGTTTTATCACAACTGTATACCATATAAGTTTACTTTAATCGTTTAAAAAGCAAGTTTAGCAGAAGAAAGTATTTCATTTTATAATGTATTTTAAAGTATCATCAAAAGTCCTTTGAGTGGTATTAATGGGATATATAGGTTTGTGTACTGTACATTTATGTACCACACACAAAATCCAATAAATCATGAAATGTATATGTTACTATGAAAGACTGATGTTTGGAGAGTTTTGACACTCACCTGAAAATATCAGCAATCAAATAACTGATTTTTGTATGCTCAAAATATTTGATATAAATATTCTTATTTCTGACTTAACCGGCAAATGTCAACAGTCATCATGCACTAATGGTGAATGTTGAATGAGTCGGAGATTTGCATCTTGTTCTTCTTATTTCAGTAGCGATAAAACTTTACAAGTTTGGCGTAAGTTTTTCGTGACTGAGATGACTAACCAAGCACGGTGAGGAGATTGGTTCATCATTCTGTAAACACGTTTTCACTGCGTGCGGAACATTCATCTTAAAATTCTGATGTGAGAAGGATTACCTGATATTAACTTGCATTCTTAATAACAAATGTAGTTTTGCTTAGATTGATGTCAAGCATTTTGTTTTAATTTTAGACAACAAACATTTTACTTTTGCATTTATTCTGGCTATGTTTACGCTTACACCAGTGAACTTCACTGTACCCAGCTCAAATGAACTATACCAGTATGATGGAAGCCACTGGAAAGAAAAACGGAGCCGCTACAGAAGAACCCCAATTTTGCGACCCCGAACTCTCAAATACTACCACATTATGGACAATACAAGTTAAGCTAACAATTCATTACAAATAATTAGGGAAAATCAACAAGTATTTACAAAAAAAAAATTTTGGAGTAATAAAACAATATTATACTAAATAAAAAAAATTGGTTGGTTGGTTGGTGAATTACATGAATATTAACAAATGGTGATTGTGCTACAGTGAGAAATAGGGGATAAATTACAAAATTTGTGTAAGGTATGAAGAAGAGTCATTCAAAGTAAGGCAGAGTTTTAAGTAAACGGATGAGGCAAGAGGATTAATACGACACAGGGTTGGAGGAGTAGTTACTAGCTGGTGTCGTCATGGAACCAAGTAAAAAGGCCTTCCTGAATAATTAGAAAATCCATGAGTTGGTTCAACTTTCTTCTGGAAATCTTGTTATTTAGGATTGCTTTCTTCCACACCACTATCCGTCTAGTGGCTGGGCCTGACAGGTGCAAAGAAGCTGTTAATGGGCAAGCCGTGATGCAATGGAGAGGATCGCCAATATCTCCACAAGTGCAATTGGGTGAGACTGCCAGGTTCATTCGGTGAAAGTACGTAGGAAAAGGGCCATGGCCGGACATAAAAGGAATTTCATTTCTTGTCCAGCTTAATGGTTTCATTGAGACAGTAGGTTCCATCTCGTGAATAAGGCGCCCTGTATTGGCATCCTTCCAGCTTTGTTGCCAGTTAACAAGAATCCATTTCTGACATTCTTGTTTGAGATGACAGCGTGGGAGTGGAATAATTGGAGGCTGGAGTGAGGATGAAGCTGCACTCTTCGCTTCCTTATCAGCTTCCTCGTTGCCTTCTGTTCCAGCATGGGCCTTAATCCATTTTAGTTGGATTGAAAAGAAATTAACTAATTCAGCTTGGACAGAGCGAGCTATAGGACTTGTTGATGCTGGGTTGCTGATAGATTTAAGTGCTGCCTGGCTATCTGACCAAGTAGTTACAGGAAGTCGTTGCCTTTTTGCGAACTTAACAGCTTCTTTGATTGCAATTACCTCTGCCTGGAAAACAGAGTTCGCATTGCGGAGTTTCTGCTTCCATGTGTGGATTTTAGAGTTGTTTAGGTAGGCAACAAAAGCTGTGCCTACTCCTTCTTCAAGTTTTGATCCATCTGTAAATATGTGTAGAATGTACGACAAAAACTGTAGAGGGGTTGCCTCTTCGTCTATTGTGATGAGCGTGTTGATATTAAAAACACCAGGATGATTTGTATCCAGAGTTAGTTTCGCCTCAATATCAGATGGTAAGGGGAGAAGAGGTTCTAGGCACTGAACTCCAGTCCTAGTGAGGTTGATGAGCTTTGCCTCTAGTTCAACTTTCAGATGAAGGGGGAGGAGACCAGTAATGAGTTGTAAGGCTGAGGTTGGGGCGGTTCTGAAAGCACCAGTGATGCTGAGAAGGAACTTTCGTTGAATGGATGAGAGCTTTTGAGATGTCTTGGATGTGAGTGAAGTTCCCCAAACAGCAGCACCATGGCAGATCATGCGTTCAATGACTGTCTTGTAGAGCATTATCCGGTAATGTTGGTTAATGCCCCATTCATTGCCTTCAATTCTGCGTAGTTTTCCTTGAAGAAGGAGCGCTTTATTGCCTTGGGAGATGATATGATTTTTAAAGTTAAGTTTTTTATCAAGGATCACTCCTAACAGCTTGATATGGTTAGCTTTTTTAAGTCTGTGATTTCCCCAAAGTATCTGCGGTCCACACTTGAGTTTTGCAACGAGCATGTATTTAGTTTTCTCCAGGGAAATGGATAAAAGGTTTTCATCAGCCAACGCCTTGAAATGTGTAAGGGCTAGAGTTGAAACTTTTCCTAGCTTCTTTTCACTTTTGGCGCCAACAACGAATGTAAAATCATCCGCAAAGGCTTGAAGGGGGATTTGGCTGCTCGTGTCAACATCCTTGCACATATTGCCCCAGTTGAATTTCAAAGGTGCATCAGCGACAAGATTCCAAAGAATTGGGCCACTACAAGATCCCAGTGGGCACCCTATTGATTGGCTTCTAGAGGCAATGTCCATATTAGTTGGAAGTAGGACCGTTCTGTCGTTAAGGTTGTTGATTAGGAGGTTTGTAATATTGGCCGGGCTGTTGGTGGCACAGAGTTGCTGCTTAAGTTTATAATGGTTTATATTGTCAAAGGCTCCTTTTATGTCTATTGTGATAACTGCAGTGTGGAGATTCTGGCTACGAAGAGTTTGGATTTTCTTGGCGAGTGTCAAGAGCAAAAGCCAAATTGGTTTTAATGGATGAAGCTGTGATGAAAAGATTCTTCCATCAAAACCAATTTGATGGACCATGAAAACCAAATTGATATCTTTCCAAATGAAAAGGCAGTCTCTTAGTGGCAAGTTTTTCAAGTACTTTCCCAAGAGTGAGAAGGAGAGAGATAGGTCTATAGGAGCTGACATTAGATTTGTCTTTGCCTTCTTTATGGAACAGAATAATAATTCCAACCTTGATGCACCGAGGAAAATAAGAAAGCGACAAGCATTTTTTGAACAAACTATGCAGGATGTTGGGAAATGACCTGTTGATGGTTTGAATAATAATATTGTCAATCCCATCGAAGCCTGGAGCTTTGCCTTTTTTAGGGTGTTAATAGCTCTCGCTATTTCTTGTTTGTTGAAGGGGACGTCATCTGTCACAGTTACATTTGAGACAAAGGCTTGGCTGTGGACAGTGGGGAAAAGTTTTGCTAGAATATTTTCTGCAATTTCCAGATCACTTCCCTTTTGGCTGCCAGTAGAATCAACAAAGAGATGTGAAGGTGGAACAACCTCTTTGAAGATTGCCTTATAAACTTTGCCATAGGGAGAGCTTGCAGCACTGCAAAATTCCTTCCAGTTGTTCTTTTTTGTGCTTCTAAGTTGTTTGGTGTAAATTGCACGTTTGTTCTTATACTGTTGATATAGCCCCTCTTTATCTTGTGCTGTGGCCCTTTGATAACGCCTCCTGAAGGCTCGAAGTTCTTTTCTTGTGATCTGGAGAGGTTGTGTCCACCATTTAGGGGTGATCTTATGATTGGTTCCGTTGATTTTGTAACAAGAATTACAGCAAGATGTAATGGTAGCTTGAAGAGTCGAGGCAGCTTCTTCCAGTTCAGTGAAATTGTGGCTGTTAGCAATTGACTGAGTTAGATTATTGATATGGCGCTGGAGAAGTTAGCAAAATTTATCATGTCCACCAAATTTGGTTTTATATCTTTTAAATTGGAAGGAGGTAGTTCTATAGTTGAATATAACCTTTATATATTGATGATCACTTAAAGTCTCCTCATCCAAAACTTCCCAAGTAATATCTTTAGCCATTTCAGCATTCGTGATCAACGTTAAGTCTGGCCATCCTTGTTGAAATTTATTGGTGAAAGTTGGCGGGGAGTCTTGTGAGTTGAGAATAAAAAGATCATTGGCTAGGATGAAATCCACTGCTTGTTCCCCTCGTGAATCATCATTGGGGTAACCCCAGATTTGGCAGTGGGCATTTAGATCTGCGCGAATTATAGTATTTCCTGAACAAGCAGTTCTAAGAACATTATCGAATTCACTTAGAGTTACGGAAAGGTCTGTAGTTGTGGCCACAGCTGAACTCCTTGTTCTGTGGTTTGGGGGAGGGTTGTAGGCTGAAATGATGTTCAAGGAGGCCTCCTTGAAGGTTACCCTAATCGTCACTGTTGTTTCTGAGCTGTGGAGGAAGGTTGGTTTAAGTTTCTGGGAAGTGCAAATTATTGCTGCCTTGTGGTTGATTGAAGACCAACAAGACCAATTCTGGGGGATGCATGAAATTCTACCATCCTGTAGGAAATGCTCTTGTAAAATAAAAAGATCAACCTTATGGTCTTCTGCTGTAATCCGGAGGAGATCCATAGGCGGCTTTGATTTCCTGGTATTTATTTGAATGATCGTGAGAGGGTCTTGAACATTTCTGGTGAAATGCGATTGGATAAGTGGATAGATTGAATGATTTATGGTATTTGGATTTGCAAGAAAATTACTAAGTTGTGAGATCATATTCTGAGTTCTGGTCTATTGGTCAGATGATTGCATCTTGGATATGAGTCTAAGTATCTCTGCGGTTGCTTTAAAAGTTGGCGTAGGTCGTGTTGGAAACAACATCCTGCACTAAATAGACGTAATATGGGCAGTTGGGGTCTGCTGTAGTATGGTCAGTATGGAACTTTGTTCTGCATCTCCTGTTGCAAGAGCTGCAGATGATGCAGTGGAGCGTAGAAGCTCTGCATGTCGTCATTGTATGTGATCCTCCACAGTTTCCACAGTAGGTATGATGAGTACAGTCTTCCTGTTTGTGCCCGAATCTTTGGCAGTTTAAACAGCGGATAAAGCCGTAGTGTTCATTAAATCTATAGCATTTTCCCCTGTGCCAAAGGGTGCTGCCATTAATGACCCTAAAAGCCTCAGGTTGAAGGATCATTACCAGATTGTATCTTCGTAAACTGCGTCTCAAGCAGTGGAATCACACAATTTGATTTTCTTGGATATACTTGCAGCTATGCAAAAGGTGGTCCATGAAATCAGTTGGGTGTGTGGTTTCCGGAAGGCTTTGGATCATCACTCTCGGATGCCTTAGCACATTGATGTTAGTAGGTTGAGTAGCCTTTGCTGGGCGTTGTGAAATAGGTGCACAGGATTGAGGCTTTCAAGGCCTTGTTTGCTTTTTGACTATAGTGGCGAAACTTTCTCCGCAGAAATTGTGCGAAACATCTTGTGCACTAGCTGTTTTGCTAGCTTCTTGTATGTGTCGCTTGCTGTTTCGTGTTCCTGAGGAATATTCATTTTTATTATATTGGTTTTTCTTTGCGCCCTTTAAAGAGGTTGGTTTTGGCAACATGTTTTTAATGCTGAAAGTTTGGACAGCTTTTTCCTCCAACTTTAGCTCACTCGTCTGTGTAAGTTTGTTGTTTGTTTCATGAACCAGTGAGACTGGGCTAAATTTGTGCTCAAGAAGATGTAGCAAAGTGTTAAGTTCTCCACGAATAGAGAATGGTAAATACTGTTTGTTGTAACGAGAACCTGATTCAATCAACTCTCTGTACCTATCTAAAATGTGCTTAAGTGTATTGTAAAACATCATTTGAACTTCGTAGCCCATTTCTATTCCAGCATGATCAACAGCTTCTAATGCAGTTGTAGGGTTAACATTTCCCTTCGCATTCTTGTCTTCGTTTTGAGGGCAGCCTTTGGCTGTGCGTTCATTGGTAATCTTTTTTACCATAGTCAGGAGAGTCAATGAAGAGTCAAGTGACCCAGATGCCATAGTTTATTTCCGCTCATCAATCTGTGCATCTTGAAAATAAATTAATAAAAAAATGAAAATAAATTAAAATAAAGCAGATTCCTGTGTTATAGAAATATAAATGATGTACATAGTAGATTTACAATTTAATTTTTTTGTTAATAATGGTAATAACTGTAATAAAAATATATAAAATTAGTTTCAGTAAAATTGCTAGGTAAAAGATCACCTGCGTTGTATAAAATTTAAAACACAAATTTTCCAAATTTAATTAGGAGCTGAAATAAACTAGGATTTAATATTAATAAAAGAATTTTACCCCCTCCCTTTTTTGAATTATTGTTTGAAATCGATTAAAATTATTAATTTACGTAGATTTTTTTTTTTTTTTTGCAAGTGAAATCCAAATTAGTATTGCTCTTTCTTAAGTGTGGTGATTTGTGGGTAAATTCTAACTAAAGAACACTGGAAGAGAAAGATAGAGAAAAAATGATAAAAAACAAGGAACAAAAATTTTCTATGGTAAATTGGTCCTTTTAATCCTACCAAGCGCAGAACCTCCACGCAACCATTTCCCAAGCCCATATTAATCAAACCAGTAAATAAGAATTAATATGAAGTCATTTACAATAATGTAATCATTAAAATAAGAATGAAAATTTTTTTTTCCTCTTTTTTTTTTTACAAAGAAATAATAAAATTAAAATTATAATTGAAAAACAAAAAATGAAAATATAGCATACAAAAGCTTAAAAAACTTAACTAATTTATTATTAGTAGAGTGAATAAAATGATTAATAGATATTAAAGTTTAGTAATTGAATGCGGTTTTTATTCACTTAATTTTTATTTATTCATTCAATAATTTTTATAACTAGTTCCTGTTCATAAAGTTAGAAAACTATATATCTTAAAAGCATAAAAAGCCTTAAGGAAAAAAAAAAAAAAAGCTTAGCTAAGAAGGCAAAAAGTTGAGGTCCATATTGTCAAAATCAGAAAGAAGTTAAAATGCCAAAATAAGATTTAAAAATAAATAAATATAAATAATATAAAAAGTATAAAGATTAAAAATGAAATTTACTTCCCAAATTTAGGCTTAGCTGGTAACAAAAGAAAATTAATGTCCAAATAGTGGACTATAGTTTAAAAATAAATAATAATATTAGATTAATGACTTCTAATGACCTTATTAGAAGCATACTGTAAAATTAGGAACTTAGAAAGTAATCCCACGTCTTTACGATTATTAGAAGCTGAGAAAAACGCTGATTACTATTTAATAAATTTAATTAAGGGGAATTCGGTAACCAAAGGGTTAAAAAAAGGGGGACCTGTACATGGGCGAAAAAGTGGACTTGGAAAATATCATAGTAGCAATACATATGCTTAGGGGAGGAAAGAAGAACCGTTGGGAGAATTAAGAAAAATACAAATCCTAAGATACACTAATTAGGCCATAAATAATTAAATTATAATTATTTTTTAAAAATGAAAAACTTATTTTTAGTCACAGGAATCTGCTTTGAATAAATATAAAAATATTGGAGTGAAATTGTTAAAAATTTAATTTTTATGGTGGTTTTAAAATGAAAAAAACTTTTAGAAAAGGTAAAATAAACAAAAATACACGTGAAGGAACAAAAATTAAAATATTTTTAGAAAGTTAACTATTGCAGATACATTTACAAACAAGACATTTTTAGAAACCTTAGACTATTCACTCCAAGTTAAAATTTAATTTAGAATGATAGGACATCTAGATCCGAAGTTATTAATAAATAATTAAGAAATTAGAAGAAATTTCAGCGAAAAACTGGCAAAAACATGAATTTTTACTTTTATTAAAAGTTTAACAACTCTGGATCTAATTGTCCTTTCAACACAATTATTCTGGCTATGTCAAAATATAAAACAACACTTGTAAATAAACTTTTGAACTTAAACAATACATGAAAATGAAACTAATATCACTAAAAACTCAATTATGTGATTCAAATATTATTTACTTTACAACTTAAACTTTTATGATATTTTCAATTGAACAAGAATGCCTTGCTTTTACAACGGCATTGAATTGTGGAACACTTCTTTTTGCAATGACAGCGCGAACAGCTTTTCTCTTAATTTCTCGAACTTAGCTACAGCTGTTTTTCTCAGTGGCATTTCTTGCGAAGAAATTTCACCCGCGGAAGGTAACTTTGCTTTACAAGATATGAACTGTGATTACGGGTATAAACTGTTGAATTTGCCAATTTTATTTGCTAGTTTACAGTAGTAGGAGACTTCTATACCAGCAACATAATTGCCAACACATTTCAGTCATTTGGGTGACCACTGTCGATATCAGGGACTTTTATTCGTATGGTATCACAAATTTGAGCAGGGGGAAATTTTTTTGAAGTTCATAAAGTTTTGCGGCTTACAAAAGATTTTCTTTTCGATCGATCTTTTTAAAAAGTAAACCCACGTTTTTCATTCAACGCTTGATATGAAGATGTGGTCGGTTGCAGCTCTTCTATAATTTTCATTTAAATATGCTTTTCAGTGTATAGCCACTACTCAAATTTTCTTCAGAAGTTTTAACAGTTTCTTCAAGTAGTTTTTCTGTTTCAAAATTTTTACCGATTGCTTCTATTTGTTCTTTGGTTTCAATATTTTTAGTTTGTTTCGCCAAGCAAGAAAGATGATGTTGTGCCCCCTCTTGGTTTAGTGCCAAACATGTCTTTTTAAGGACTAACCGTTTGACCAGTTATTTGCATCGTCATCATTCTTCGATGCAGTTAACGTATCCTTATTAGCCTTTTCAACTGAACCTTGTGCTTAACTATGACGAGAATTTCCATGGATTATCTTAACAAATTTCCACATAGCGCATATTTCGGATATGACTTGATTACTGAATTGCTTACCTTTATCTGAATGGAATATAACCGCAGCACCAAATATATTGAAGATGATGCGCTACATCTTCAGCTCTCTTAGTTTTATATTGTCGTAGCTGCATAAACTTAGTTTAAAGAACTTTATAATCCATTATGAACTTATGTTCCCTATCCCTGAGTGACTGCAGATCTGTCAGATCAATTTGACATCTTAAGTTTAACTCAGAACTGACGATTGGTTTCACAACAATATCTTTCTCAGGCACACTATGATTTGAAACTGCTTACATAACTTTAAATACATTACAACTACGTATGTAATATTTTTGTATTTACCTTGCAAATCTTTAAGCATGCATGTTTTTTCTCCGTGGCTTTTTCTACAAGGTGTTTCAAATAGCATACTAAACATGTCATCATTAGTAACATAATATTGGATATTCATTTCTCTTGGTTTTAAGAGCACAATTAATTTTTAAAATGACAAAATGTTTTAATCGTCAGTCTTTTAAATGTGTCACTCTTAGTTTTTTGCAGAAATAGCTTCAAAAAGTATTTTAGAACGCACTTTTTGTGAAAAATAAAATAGTTTTCTCATTTACTCGCAACTTATGCATTTAACTCAAAGAAAATCTTCAATTCACTGTAGTTTTCTATTTAATTTAAATTAGGGTATTGGATAAAAGAAATTAAGGTAAAGTTGTGCATACTATCAAAACTTGCATAAGATTGACAGTTTTACGGAAAATAACATAGACATGATACATAACTTCAAGTAGTGAAACAAAGGATTTGCCGACAAACTTTTCCCTTTGTTAATCTCTATTTCTCTTTTTGACCTCCGACGCAGTATATCTCTGATTGAAGATACTTTCCTGTGATGGTCCGAATGTGAAGGAATGTAATGAAATATTCAGTCCTTCAACATATTGGTATGTGTTGACATTCTCCGATTTCTGTCTTTCACAGTAACATATTCAGGAAAGGTTTTTTTGAAGTGCACTAGTTTTTGATTTTTGAACATTTCTTTTTATCATTTCACGCCTTAAATTAACTTCAAGGACCAACATTATGTAATTGCCCTATATTCACTTAGATATTTAGAATAGCGCAAAAAATAGATAATATACAGGGTGGCGCACGGCAGACGGATGAATATCAAAAGTCAATAAAACACAAAATATTAAAGAACAACGATGTTTTTAATTTTGTTCATATACACTGACAAGGGAAATTAGAGTTTAGACAGTTTTCAATAAAATATCGCCCAAATGGCGGCCCTCACACTCAACACATTGCCTAAGCCTTTTCCTGAAATTTTCATGGACTCTTACCAGCATTTCTACAGGAATCTGTTGGATGCTGGCCTGAATGTTGCCTTTAAGGGCTTCCAGGGTCCTAGGACGGTCGTTGTAAACGAAGGATTTTAGGTAGCCCCACAAGAAAAAAATCATAGGGGGCCAAATCTGGAGACCGCGCTGGCCAATGCAAATTGCCTCGCTTAGAGATGAGGCGCCCAGGGAATTGGTCACGCAAAACAAATATACAAACTCTTGCCGTATGGGCCGTGGCCCCATCCTGCTGAAACCAGATGTCATCCAGGTTCATCTGCTCCAGTTCAGGCAAGAAATATGTCTGGATCATATTGAGGTAGCGTACAGAAGTGACAGTTGCCGCTCGATCATTTTCTCGAAAAAAGTAGGGCCCGATGATCCCCACCCTTGACAAAGCACACCAAACTGTGACTCTGTCAGAGTGTAGGGGCCTCTGGTGGAGCTCCCTAGGGTTTGTCCCACTCAAGTAGCGCATGTTCTGTTTATTTACACAACCGCTGAGGTGAAAATGTGCCTAGTCAGAGAAGAAAACAACAGAGTCTGGAGGCAACGCAGCAAGCATGTTTTCGCTACTGCGTTGACGTTCTTCATAATCCAGTGGTTTTAACTCTTGGGCAACAACCATCTTATAGGGGTGTAAATGGAAGTGTTCTTTGACGATTCTTTGAAGGGAACGTCTTGAAATTCCAAGGACACCAACCTGCTCACGAAGGGAACGCCTAGGAGACTACTCAACCGCAGCTCGAAATGTCTTAATGTTTTCCCTGGTTGAGACAGTTCTCCTAGGGACTCTCCTTATCGAGGACACATTTCTTGTTTCCCTAAAGGCTTTCACCCACGCAAGAATTCTGTTCCGATTCGGAACTCGACCGCGAGGGGCAATGCGGAATTCCGAACGGAAAGCGCGCTGCACGTGGACAATCGAACGGCCGTTTGAAAAATATGCTTCCACGTAAAACACACGCTGCGCTACAGACCATTCCATCTTGTGAACTGACTTTGATATGGAGACAAATTTCTGATCTCGCTCTTCGAATCACACCTTCTTCGAGGAGCGCCAACGGTTAGGAAGCGAGCAATGGCCTTTTTAAATCCGCCCGTCTGCCGCGCACCACCCTGTATATAGTAATGAAATTGTAAATAACCAGCATTTTTTACAAAATTTTATTGAATACTCTAAAATTAAATTTGTAGGCTGCTGAAAATTTCTAATTAGAATGAGTTTTCTAAGGTTAAATTAATTTTTATAAAAAACAAACTTTTTTTTATTCAAAACAATTGCTACAGCCCTTAATTCGACTATCCAACTACTATTAGAGGTGTTTTTAGAATACAAGTCTGAATTTTGGGTAGACCAGTCCAATCGGTTCTCCCCAATGTCAGCATGTCAATCTATGGTAAACAGAGCATTTTAATCATGGAAGTAATCATGATCCAAATCGTAAAATTACCCCAGCGTAGGAATCACATTTTTATAGTGGATTAAGAGTTGGCGTTGAGTCTACTATGAATTGGAATCTAGGGTCCCATTCCTTCCACAAAAGACATGCTTCTTATACCATAATTCCACCTCCTCCAAATTTTACTCTAGGTCCAGTGCAGTTTATCAAAAGGTGTTCTTCAGATATGTGCCAAAGCCAGACTCTAGCATCCGACTGGTAGAGTTTGAACCGGGATTCATCACTTGAAAGAATCTGTTTCCACATATCTACGGTCCAATTCCATCAATTTGACGAGCTTCGCATCACTTCAACTGATACTGCGGCTGGATTTAGTAATCCTATGAGTAGTAGCATGATAAGAACTACTTGTATCTTCATTGCAATGCGTAGTTAAACTTTCAATGGATATATCTTCCAAATTTAGCTAATTTTTAAAATCTCTCTCACTAGTCCTTAAATAATAAAATATAACTTGTTAAATACTATATTTTCATGTGCCAAATATTAATAAAAACCTCACGATGTATAAGAATTCCTATTTACACAACAAAGTTCTGCAGTTTAATTTGTATTGACACACGTCGTTGTTATTCTCCTAAAATAATCATTATACTTTTAACTCAATAACTGCGAAATTGTTAGTGGGGAGATATTTTGCGCATGATCTAAGCATTTGATGATGTTCCTTATATGATTTAAATGATTTATATTTCAAATGTAAATTATCGAATAATCATTCGCAATAATTCTTCATAGCAAATTTAAAGCAAATCCATACACTTTTATTTTGGTAACATAATGATTTGGTATCCTTGAAAATGTCTTTATTGTTTTAATACATGAAGTGTGTATAAATTACAATAAATAAAACTAATATACCAAAAACTTAACTTTTCAGTCAAGGATTTGCTTTTTCTGTTCAATAAAATCTAGTGCATGGTAAGCAAAAATTACTTTCTCATATTAGGGGGACCCCCATGTCAATCTTAAACACTAATTTGTGATGGTCTCAGAGTGATATTGGGAAAGCTATTCAACATTCAAATATTTTCATGTTTTTAAGACTTTTAATCTAAAATTATATGAAAAAGTTACATTTATTTAAATCTTTTAGTGACCAGCTAGTACTTTTTTAGCCACAGAGTAAGCGAATTTAAACACTGCAACACCCTCCCAATGATGCATTGTAATCAAAACCACACATACTGTAAAAACACGTTCTACTATAAAATATGATTTAATTATGCATAAATTTTAATGTCAGTTTGAGTAATAAAATGTATCACAAATCTAAAGAACATATAAAGCGTAATAAGCTATTGAACTTTCTAAAAACAACAAAATAATAATATCATCTAAAACAAAATAATATGAAATTTATCATTGTGGTAACAATTTAGAAATTAAGTTGAGAGAAGTAGATAGGTAAATTTATAGCAAATCATAATCCATATTACAGTTATAACGTATTTTTTGTTCTTAATACGATTTTTTGCTTAAGTCGATTATTGATGGTAATGAATCTTCGTAGTAGTTTCTTAATTTTTAAACATTAATTAAGTTTTCACTAATTTATAAGTAATTATTAGGTTTTATAGAGTTTTATATGTAAATTAAAACTGAACGTCGTAAGAATCAGAAGAATATTAATCTAAATTTCTTTCATCCAGACTCTCATCATCAGCCTAAATTTAAGAAATCATTAAAGCATTTACAATATCTCTGGATGTTGATTTAGAAGTACTCTTCAAAGAAATTTTTTTATAAAGCTAGAACTGTTTCTTTTCATACATCATTTTGATATGTTTGATGTATATTATATTTTTGTAGGGAGAGAAATTCTTTTACTTGCCTATTCGAATTTTTCTGCGCGGGCATTTCCCCACACTGCAGAAATGAAATCATCAATCCCTATTTGAGAAAGAAGAAAACACAATCAAAACTATTGAATGTCAAAGCTCCGAATATTAAAACGATTGTAATTCTGATAGTTACTTCTAAGCATTTAACTTCATTTTTTACCTATACGTTATTTCTGTAATGAAAATGGGTAATGACTTTCCATTTAAAATTCTTCATTGTTGCCGCACAAGGTAATAATCCATTCGAATCAATTTTTTACATGTATTTTTAATTCACACAACAATAGGAAGATCTTATGACAAATAATACCATGGAGCAATCAATAGGTGTACCATTGTGAGTTCGAATGAAAATCCTTGTAATTTAGCTCAGACCTCGCTGGTACCAACAAGAATATTCTCAGATTAGGCATATCACCATTTGGGAGGGACCATATCACCATTTGGGAGCCTAATCTGGAAGTTGTTGAAGTTGGAAGGATTAAATTAATACCATTATTCAATTATGAATTAAAAAATATTGGAATTTGTGGTGAAAGATTGCTTTTGTCATAATTTTTTAACACCATGAACATTATAATTTACCCGTTATGATCTCAATCAGAGATTATTAAACCTATATTAGTTTTTTCAAAAATTGACTAATTTTCTATTTTCAGGTCAATTCCCCGAAATTTTAATCCAGTTTATAAAAGTAATCAAATGAGATTCAAATTTCTATTTTACAAAGAATTCCAAACTGAAAATAAAATTATATTCTTGTCATATTCTAGAGGCATAATTTTAAGATAAGTACTGAAAAAGATAGCTTCAATAAAAAATGAATTAAATAAGAAAAAAATAACTTTACATCAAAATTAAAGTACTGTTAAACTGCATAATAGTAACTTAACTATTCTAAATCTTTTAAAAAAATGTGAGTGTGATTTCTATCCTTTTTGAACTACTTGCATGAATATGATTCTTTTCTAGTTCATTCTCAGTAGCAATGAAAACAATATTGAATTTGAAAAACCAAATTAAATAGGTATTTTCAGTATTAATATTCTTAAAAATTCATATTAAAGAAGATATCTTGATAAACAAGCGTTTTAAATAAGACGAGATAATTCATTATAGTTAAAAAAACATGATAGAAATAATACGTTTATCAAAAAAACAAGCATTAGCAAAATTCACCAAAATTTTAATTTACATTTTGTCAGCAATATTTTAGAAGTTTTATACAAAATTACTCTAATACAAAACATATAAGGGGAAATAAATTTGTAGAATTGTTAATTCCCACAAAAACTAAACAATGAGCTGTCATTAATTACGTGGTGACAAGTTTAAGTAAATAATGACAAATTATTTGGCAGCTATTGCAACAATAAGATGATAGTTGGTATGCGTGTTGCTGAAATATAAACGCTAAATATAGTATTTCCTATGTATATATTGTAATCAACATCGGATACAATGTAATTTTTGTTTCATAAAATCAATAATTGTTAAAAACTTTATTCATATTCGTTAATATATTCAAAATATATCAAATTATGACAATTATCTTAAAGATACTCTATGCAGTAACCTTAAAATTTTTGTCACATCTCGAAGAAGGAATACCCCACACAATATTCGTAGATGCATGTATAATAGACTTCAAAACGCAAAATTTAAAATTAACAAAGAATTTAAAACTTATTTTGGCCAGTGTTTACAAAAATGTTCGCTAAAAGCTTTTAATTCTTCCTACTCTTGCCTCAACTCTCCTTGTAAAAGCATCATTGAAGTGTCCTACATAGGAAAAAAGATGAAAACATTTTATTACTTCCTAGAGGAATGAAGCTCCTGTCCATCTTTTTAGAAATTGAGAAAAGAAACAAAGAATCTTTTGATTATAAGCAATAAATATGTCTTATATACTGAATGAATGAGATACATTTATTTTTCTGAGTAAAACTATAAATGTTATATTTATTTGAAAAATTGTTTTATAAAGACTGATAAGCATAGAAGAAAGATTAACCATTTTGAAAGATTTTTGTGTGGCGTCTTCTGTGTTTGCGTTATTACTTTATATAAAATTAAATCTTAGATATTTTTCTTAATGGTAGTAATGAGAAAGGGAGAATTCTGTGACACGCGGAGCAAGGTGTGGATTTTATGACCAGTAGCAGTGACGTCATAGGTTTGTAGTCTTATACGAGGGCTTAAATTGGCATCATACGTTTGTGATCTTATACGAGGGTGTTATCATTATGTAGATGTAATATGCAGTACTTGAATTGTGCTGCCATCTATTGAAAATTTTAAAACATTAGCTTTGCCAATAATCCCGTCCTTTATGAAAATAGTTTTGAACTATATATTTTTATTGTAAAAACTCAACATTATCAACTGTGGGGATAGAACCTCGCACTTCAGCTGTTCGTTACTTTACCCATTGAAGTACTCGGTCTTCCCGGAGAAAAGATTGCAATGCTATTCTATTAGAGGGATGATAAGGACAGATTTTCGTTAGTGATTTTAAGTACAATTTTTTATGTTTTA
The DNA here is from genome assembly GCA_037975125.1 of Latrodectus hesperus. NCBI lineage: Eukaryota > Metazoa > Arthropoda > Arachnida > Araneae > Theridiidae > Latrodectus > Latrodectus hesperus. Next base: position 17,405,987 of record CM075855.1, read on the forward strand.
AGATTATAATATATTTTAAAGTGTATAATAATACGGAATCATTTTTAAAGTAATAGAATTTAAGAGTTTAATTTTCAAACAAAATGTATTTTTTATGATTTAAAATTTACACATAGAGTTTTATTTTAAAAGGAAATGGATCCTGAATATAATTACAATGATGAGAAAGTGAGAATATAAATTAAATTTTTTTTGGGAAAGATATATTTTTACTATAATAAGATAAAGTATTTTTTGAATAATATTGAGGGAATTTTTTTCTTAAAATATTAATAGAATTTAATGTAAATGTTAATTGTATTTATTTTAGTTCTGTAAATAAAATGCTTAGAATATTAATAAATTGAAGAAATTTCTTCAACAAGATCATGTATTCATATTATTTTTAGCATTGCACCAAAAAGTCAAGTCAAAATAGGTAATCATACAATTTTTAAGACTATTTAAATCGACTAGCTATTTAGTTTAATGTTAAAGATTCAATTATTGCAAATTTAATTTATTTTATTAAAATTCATTGATTTACGTAGAAAAATTTATATTTTAAATGTTAAATAATTTATAATGTGCATTCTAATATTTAACAATTTAGTAAAATATTTTAAAACCTAGTATGATGGCTTAAATGTATTTAATTAAAAAAAAGTATTCATTAATCTAATAAAAGAAAACCTGAATGTGTGAAAATTGTACATAGCGTAAATTTAATGCAAACATTTTTGATAATGTATTATTAACAATCATTTTATGCTTTTTTTCGATGATTACAATAGCGACATTTATTTCTAATAACATTTTAAGGATTATAATACATTTAAGGTAAACAGTTATAAAATATTTCTTTATTACAATATAATTTTGTTATTAATACATAATATCTAAATACTTAATTGTTGAATAACTATACATTACAATATTAAAGCTATACTTGAAAGTGTTCATCCAACGCATCAAATAAAATATAGTTAAAATATCCTTTTTTTACGTTTTAGTTTCCCATAATCTAAATAAATGAAACATGGAAATTGAATATTTTTTGAAAATTATAAATAACTGTTTCATGCTTTTGTTTAATGATTTATTGTCTTCTATAGCGAGATTTATTTTTAATAATATTTAAAAGAAAAATTCTCTAATACTTTGAAGAATAAAATTATATCTTTTAATAACTCTAACACTTTAAAATACAATGTCAAAACACTTTACAATTGAATAACCATGTGTTAAAAAATTAAAATAGCCATCGTTAAATAGTGATTTCTATGATTTATATAATCAGTGGGATAAAATTATTGATAAGGACTTTTGATTTTCTATAGTTAAAAATTTATCTTTTTTCAAATAAGATTATCAATATTTATTAATGATTTGAACTTAGAATAAATGATCGAATTGAAAATTGTACAAAATTCCTATCTATATCTTTTTGAAAAGTTTTTAATGAAATATACAATTTGTTTGGTTAATATTCATAACTAATTGCAAAATTTCATATATATTATACACCATATGAATATTTGAGGCTCATTCTTAAGAGAGAGCATACCTATCTTACTACATTAACTGATTAAATTATTTATGGGAAATATAATATGTATAATTTATTGGTCTTCGTGTATACTTTAATAAATTTAAGGAATGTAGAAATATACTATCTCTAGTCCTATTTTAAGTTTAAAATATATTTGTATAGCTTTTAATATAAGAGCTTTGGGATAAAGTTCTTTTTTAGCCTTAAATACTGCTGGCTTATGAATAAAAGTTAATTAAACTTTACTATTTTAACTAAATCTTAAAATTAATAACTATTAACCAATATTTATATTCACAAAACATATGAAAAAGATATCTTTTTGAGATGTCATATTCTACAATTAATATTCAATAAATATTTATTAACTTATTTAATAAGTCAAGTTGCATAAATTTTCTAAATTAATTTTATAAAGTACTTTTATAATAAGTGTTTCTCTTTAGAAAATGTTTTTTAATCCCATATAATGGAGTATCATTACAGTATCTGGAAATTGATATTGGATCGCATCATTCCCTAATGTATTGAAGATATTTCTTTTTACCCTAATTTTGCATTTAAGGAATGAATGTATTGTTCAGGTCGGTGCTTTACTGATCAAAATATTTAGGAATAAACTACAATTTTTAAGCAACATGATCAAACACAATTATGTTAGTAGTTATATAAATTTTAAACTTAAAATTTGGTGTAAATTTGAATTTTTATCCTTATATTATAATTTTCCTCATTTCGAGCTTGGATATTTGTAGTGGTTCGGAATATCCTTTACATCCGACCCTAATTAGACTTAATATGCTAGAAATGACTGATGAGTGTCAAACAAAAAAGAATTTTCGTAATCACGCTTTTTAAAAGTGTATTTTTAAACTATGTGTGTTTTACTTAACTGATTACTAAATTTAAAGTAAGTAAATTTAACTAATTTGTAAGAAGTTTAATTTGTCGAGTATAAATTAAAAGTGTAGTTTTTATTTTAGAAAATAATTATTAAATATATACCCGATTTTTACAAATGAAATTTTCAAGTATTTTGATTTTAATGATATTTCAAAGTTTATGTTATTTCAGTGAGTTTTTTTTATATACATATGACAATTAATTTTTTACCTAAAAAATAGCTTGTTAATAAAATTTCTTAAGTTGTTAAAGTATTTTTTCTTATTTATGATCAAAATTTTTTATTAATTTTTATTTAAAAGCTAACAAAAATGTAATTAATTTTGACAGCTAATTTATAGAAACTTTTCTAATTTTTACAAATAAATTCTTCAAGTGCTCTTAAATTTTCATATTAATCTACAAAGTATTTACACCAATGACAAAGGTTTAATTGCTCTTAAGGCAAATATTAAAAATTCTTACCATAACTCTATATTCATAATAATTTATATGCAATGAAATGTAAAAACTTTCCTATGTGTTATTTTCTTTAAAATCAAATAAGTCTGATATTAATAGATTAAAAATTATTTTTAACTTTAATAACAGTATCATAATTTTAAACATTAATATCTTCATAACAGTAAGAAATAATACGTTAACTTACATTTTAAAAGTTGTTTTTTGATCAAATACATTTACTTTAAAGCAAAGCTATGCTATTTTATACTGAAATCTAGATAATTATACCACGAGATTCTAAATGCGCGATAACTCTAATCAATGTAATTCGTTTTCTGTAAACATGCATCATCACGTGATTGTCATACAATAATTCTTATCATAAAATGTGACAGTATTCTTATCTTTATGTACAATACAATTATGTACATAGCATTGACATAGAATATAATTAAACAATTAGATTCTATTAGAATTTATTATTGTATTTTTAAAAAGAGATAACTTATATAAACTTGTTTCTGAGAATATTTATTTTAATTTCAACAAGATTAAACTAAATGTTTGACTTAAATTTAAGCATATACTTAAATATATTACATTCACCTAAATTTCTTACATTTATTTTAAATTATTCCATTATATTGAATTCATCATCAAATAACATAAGATCTTTTTAAATCATACTTAAAATAAATTAAAAGATTGATCATTGTAATCATCTCAAGATTTGGTTTCATTATTTGCTCATTAACTGAAATTATTGTTCTACAATCATAAAAATTTTACATTTTGAAGTAAAATTATTGTTCAAATAAAAGATTAAATTTTTCCTAGTACTAAATATTAGGGAATAATTAGTCTATTTATGCCTAAGGTCTTATGATTTCAATAATTTATATAGGTAGTTATGTTTTTAAATATAACTTATTATTTCAATTTTTCAAGTAATAAGCTGCAAATATTGTTTTAAACTTGAGATTGACTACACTTAACAAATTTCCGTATCAAATGTATTTCCACTCATTTCATTTCAGTGTTTCTTAAATAGGAATGACAAATGATTTTGATCTTAAGAAATTTATGGATCAGCTAGAATTTTTCAACTTGCCAAAAATATTTTAATGATTTTCTTACATATAATGAAATACAAAAATTGTTTTATGCTGTAACTTTAAAAGCTATTAAAAATGTAATTCATAATTAATTATAAAAACTTATCTTATTTTTAAAAACAATTCCTTTAAGAGCTTGCATAATATCTTCCCGTAATTATACTATAATATTTATAACTATGTACTGTCCTTACAATACAGAGAAATGCTCATTTATTGTTATATGAACTTAAAAGAAAAATACTGGAATTTCTTAACAAGTTGAAACTACATTAATAATTTTTTGTGTGTACAATGAAATGCAAATATTTTCTTATGCTACTTTTAAAATCTAATAAGAGAAGTATTAAGGGAATTACATTTATTTTTAACTAGAATAACAATATCATGATTTTAAATAATGTTTTCAAAAAAATAAGAAACAATACGTTTACTTACATTTTTAAGAGTTGTCTAATCAATGTGATTCGTTGTTTTCGCTAAACATGAATCATAAAATGATTGCTATTTAACAATTCTTACCGATAAAATGTGATATTAATCTTATTAGGTATGTATACTTATGACTGTATTATATAATTAAATGATTTCTGATTTATAGATTATATATTAAAAGGGATCAGTATTTAAAATTGAACAATTGTATTTCACTTGTCACTAAGTAATCATTTTAGTTTCAACTAGAATAAGCTAAGTTTTTAACTTAAATGAAAAATATTATATTCACCTTAACTTTATAGAATTTATTTTAAATTGCTTTATTATATTGAACTTGCATCTAAATAACTCTATTGATATTTTTAACAGCTATACTAAAAAGAATTTAAAAATTTAATTCATCATCGTTACCTTTTCAAGTTTTGTATACAATGTCTGGTTATCAATTTACAACTACTCTTCTACACTCAATCTTAAACATTTTGAAGGAAAATTAGAATTTAATTGTTTACTTTGTACATTTGAAAATATTTATTGTGATAATTTAAAGATTTTTCTTAACAAATGCCTGAAATCTTTTGTTTTTTGCCTTTTTTCAAAATACATTTCAATAGATAAAAGGTGTTTATTAATTTCGTACATTTGAAAGCATTTGTTATTGTCTATATTTGAAGTCCATTCTAATGCATTTGAACATCGACTCTGTGAATAAGATATACATCTTTTATGTTGGTAAATAATATGAAACAATTAACTATTTTGTCAATCATATATCGCCTAAGTAATCATGATTTCTAATCAACTTTTCATTTTCAATTCAGCGGGTTATGAAGTAAGCGAATTCTTTTGAGAGTATATGTTATTAGCAAATTTCTACATTAAGAAAATTCAATACGTATTTATTACTTATTTAATAATGCATTATTTATAGTTTACGTTTGAAATAAATACATTAAAGCTTAGTAAAATTATAAATTTAAAAATATTTCCCAAAGTTTTCTGTTTTAAAATGTTTATTTTGATAATCCGTTTTGGAAGCGCAGTATAAAATATTCGCATGGTTAAAAACATTATTTATGTGGAAAATTTAATTTTGGAGGATAAAATAAGTTAATAAGTTAAATAAGTTAATAAAATAAGTAAAATAAGTTAAAAAAAAGAACTTTATTTCCAAATTAATTCAAATTTTAAATGTAGTATATAATACTACACTAAAATGCTTAAAAAATATATTAATCTAGCTATTTATATAAAAACATATTGCAATAACACTCTAGGTTTTCATTAATGTAATTGAAGATTTATAAATGAAAGTTATATATTAACTCGATAATTTTCTTTCTTTTTCTGAAAATTATATTTTTATATTATATTTTCAAGATGGTTTGTCATGCTCTTAGCAGAAATATTTGTAGTATCTAATCAAAAATTATTGAATTTTTTAGTTATGAAATAATTGCTTTTGTAGTTTGAGTTAGTCTAGGTATTATCCCTACCATTTTTGGATACAGAGAGAGAATAGAAGATAGCTTTAGATGGGTGACTCAAGTCTTTAGTTTTCTCTTAAATGACAGAGGAATATGAATTAGAATACAAATTATTTCTCAAGGAAAAAACTTAAATTACTTTCAGCTGTTAGAGACATAGTTATAACTTTAAAGTTAACGATACTACTTATGTGACATGAATGTTTCACATCATTTTCTAAATACAGTTTTCCATTTCTATTTTGAACAAAAACTATGCTCAAGCAATATAATGAGTTATTTGTTTCTGTGTTATTACCATCAAAATATTTCCCTTGTGATTAGTCCATATATCACTCACAAAGAAATATACATGGACTACTATAAAACGTTAAAAATTCCGATATGTAATTAAATAGCATTTATAAAATTAAAATGTGAAAGCTAATAATGTATATCATTTAAAAATTAAAACTTTGTACTTTAAGTTATAGTAAAGGATGAGTATTAATATACAAAATATTCTTTTAAAAAATATACTTAGTCGATCATTCCCGGAAACCAAAATAAGAAAACACGCTTCCAAATCATGAAGGCAATACTTTGAGAATTTTAAAACTTGCAAATAAGAGAAAGAGCGAAAATGAAAGCACTCATGATAATATTAAATGACACAATAGCATAAATTAAAAAAATATTAATTATTTTATAACTTGCAAATGTTTAAATTTTATTTTATTTAATGGAAAAGAACAAATCTAGGTACACATGTTTCATCCGCCGGAGTTATGTTTATTACAATAAAAAGTAATTACACTAAGCAAACACATCATGTATTTTGTAGCAAAATCTCTGTTTGAAAAACCCAGCTCTTGCAAATCTAAGTTTTAAGTTTAGTTTATTTTCCTACAAAAAATATTATTATATCCATTACGAAATGTGGATACTTCTGTTAAAGAGAAAGTAACCTAGAAAATTTCTTGATGTTCGCCTAATTCACTTTTTGTCACCAACAAATATAAATGAAATATTTCTTATTCATTTGTGTTAATAATGAAGTATTGAGAATTGTCTGACTCAGTGATTTTAAACCTATGGGGTACGACCTCCTAGGCCAGCCAGATTACCTAAGAGAAAATGTAATTTAAAAATTGATTAACTGAGAAAAACACACACATACAAAACAAAATATATTTCAACATAATATTTAATAATTAACTTATTAAATTAAGAGAACTATATCAAAACTTACTTTATCTAAGTTTACTAAATTAAAAGCAAATTTAAAAATTATTAATGTTTCTTGACATTGTTATGCAGAGCAAACGTTTTTAAAGGAAGGCTTAATATTATAACTGGACACTCTCATTTTTTTCCTATATTTAGCAGAGATTTATATTTGGTTTTCAAAGAAGCCACCCCAGAAAATTTAATTTTATATTGATAGGAGGTTAGAAATGGGAGTAGACTGTGAAATGTCCTTGTTTATAGAGCAGAAAACTTATCAACTTTCACTTAAAATTCAAAGAGTGATTTATAAATGAATTGTCTATTGATTTTACTATTTGAGAAGTTTATGAGTACCTTCCTCTGCAATTGAGAGCCTCTCGGATGTGTAATGAAATGGTTTCCTAAGCCACTCATAACTTGTTATCAGTTTATCATCAGCAAGAAAATAATTTTTAAAATTCTTTGTCAGCATAACTACATAATTTTCAATGGATATTAAAAAAACTTTTGCATTCCTCTTCAGTTTTTTAAGATTTAGCACAACCATCGATGTTTGGAAATTTTGTTGAGTTTTTCTGCTTTAAACTTTTACTCTAAGATACCAATTTTCTACAAAAAGTATAAATTTTATCAAACATATCAATGCATGTATGTTTGATCCTTGGTGTTGAAGATTCAAGTCATTTAATTTCCTGAATATGTCGACCAAGTAGCTCAATTTCATTACAAATAAACTATTGCTAATATTATCGACTTGGGGTCTGTTATAATGCTGTAGAAAAAGAGAGTTTTACTCTTAATTCATAAACACGTTGCTAAAATTTTCTACGTAATTATCATCTTGCTTCTCAATGAAATTGTAGCGCTAAATGCATTTCAGTTATGTTTTTACAAAGTTCGGAAAAAATTATTGATTTAAAGGGTCTCAATTTTATATAATTTATTACTGTTACAACAGTTGATAACACATTATTCAGAACAGGACTCATTTCCTTGGTAGACAGAGCCTCTCAGTAGATCTTGATTATGTCCAGACACACTGTGCTGGTTTTTGTTTCACAAGTGCTTGTATACTTTGTCATTCTTCAAATTCCGACCCAATTTTTCTCCTTCTCCGTTTGCCTCATTCTTAAAATCATTAAAAATACAAATAACGCGAGTGCTGTTGGTTGAGTTCAATTGGTTTGCAGAAAAGTATTCCACTACTGACATATCATCACAAAATCGAACATAAGAAATGAAATGAGCATCTTTAGTACTATCTGTTGCCTTATCAAGCTCTATTGAAAATAATTTGCAACAAACTTTCAAGGGAAGCTGATCTTGTACATCTTCATCTACATTACCAATTCAAAGATCATTTGAAAGAGGTATGAACTGCAGTCGTTTTATGAAATTATCTGCAAACATAGTTTCCACAATCTCAGATGCTGCTGGCAAAATATGCTCTTCACCAATACTAACATATATAACATGCACATCCTTGATAAATTCGATAACGATAGAGGATCGATTTGAATAACACTGGATGCAATGTAAGCAGGAGTTATCCTCTCCCTTCAATAAAATAATTGCTCAAATCTGCACATACCCGAGACGGCATCTTGTCGACATTCCAGAATAAATTTAAGCAAAATGGAACTTCTGCAAAACCGTGAAAATGCCTAACATGATCGGCGCAAAAGCAATAAAAAGACACTGGATTCTTGTTTTGTCAATCTGAAGATCTGTGTGTTTCCAAATGTCAATAAATTTATTTTTCTTGGTAATTTCTGAATTTAAAAATTAAGGTCGTAATGTAAGTTTAGCGCCAAAATATTCAAAATATATTATTATTGTATGTAGAAGGGCTATGAAAATTATGACGCAAAATTGAACGGGGAATACTGAAAAGCTGAAAAACTCCGGCCTAACCTTTCTTTTGAAACCATTATATCACTATGAAGCCAAAGAATTGTACTGTAAACAAAGGTTAAGTATAATATTAAATCATATAAAATATAAGTTTGCTAAAGTTCACTATAAATATTTTTATACTTATGGTTATGTTAATGTGTTTGTAACCTATTTTATTTAATACGATTATGATAAAAAAATTATAATATAATATGATTTATCAGATAATTTGATATAATATTATTTATCAGTAATATACTTTAAAACTTTTGCAGAATTTAAGATATACTTTTGAAGCCATTTGTTCCCAATTAAATAAAATACAAAAAAAGTGTAAAATGATAGCTATATATTTTGAATATGTCTAAAAATAATGGAAAGTATCACACAACTCATCCATTAATTTAATGCTTTATATGATGAAGAAAAGAATGAAAAACGGTACATTATATCCAACTACTTTTCTTCAGTTTATTTTTGCGCACATTTAATAAAAAATCTCTTTTTTTCAAAAGTTTAGCTGACTAAAATTCCTTTATTGAATGAATAATTTTTCAAAAGTTCATCTTGCCTGTAAGTACTTAGAAAAAAATTGCTCATTATTTTCCTTTTTAATAGCTCTAGCTAACTTAAGAGGTGAGTGATAAAGAACAAAAAAGAGAATTAAGCTAATTCTTGCTTTTTCACATATTATAGATCTGTGAGGAACGCCGTCATAAACAAGAGCAAATACATCCGTTATTTTGATATTGATTTATGTAGCGTTATCATGTGATTCAGAGAAAAAGAAAATTGCCTTCGAGGGAGTTTTGTATTTCTGAACTCTGTAACGTTCATAAATATAAACTTGACAGGACGATTTAAAGTAAAAATATGCGGATAAAAATATTCTGTGAGAAAGTTGTATTTTCTTGATTTAAATTAAAGCGCATAGTAGAACATAGTGAAGCGCAATTTTAGCATAAAAGCGTGCAAGATTGATTCTATATCACACATGGATCTATAACATATAAGTTATATATGAGAATTAAAACATTTTGGAGCACCGTCCAACTTGTTTAGTGGTCAGCATGCCAGACTGCGGATATGGAGGACCTGAGTTTGAATAACGTCTCGGGTATGGATGTACTTTCTCTCTCTATCTATCCTGCCTTTGTCCTATCCTTGTATGAATGAGGTATGAATGGTTGCCTACCCTATAAATGGGTAACTATGGTATGTGTATACTGAGGAAATCAGACTCCACACCAAAATATGATTCAGTTGGAAAAGTGGAGCAGCGCTCCGAATGTTGACAACCTAGCTGGCACACGACATCAACAGCAAAATATTTTGGAAAGGAAATGCACTTCTTTTCTAAGTAGTTACAGGCAAAAGGAACTTTTTAAAAATTATTCTCATAAATTTAAGTAAAGATTTTGAAATTTTTTAGCACGAATACATGGTGCCTAATTTGTTCCCCTTTTATCATTGCTTTTGAAATTAGGCATACTGTGGCAATACATTTCTAATGTAATACACATAATACATATAAAAGACAAACATACACACCTTATATATGTAGTTTCCCTTCTCGTAGAACTTTGGTTCGTGTTGTGATTCTTATAAATAAACAGTTTGGACGACACAGTTTATTGAACATAAAATTGAAGGTATTTTGAGAAATACATGTACAGAAAAATTACTACTGACCTCACACATCAGTTGGAGGAACGCTTCTCTCCTCTCTTATTTTTTTATTTTTCCCCCTGAGGTGAGAGAGCGACACGCCCTCTGACGAAGATATCTGAACACTACACCCCCCATGCAAGATTGAAGTGTCTCCATGATACTTAATCTGAAAATAAAAATACATTGACGTATAAATACATCAGTTAATCTAGTAAAGAATGGAAATGACTAAACAACAAATATATAATGCATAATAAACACGACATTAACTGATAAATGGTGATAGTCATCATTAAAATGAATATTACTAATTATTAATTGCCAATTTAAATTATTTTTAACTAACAGCATTTTAACTAAGCAAATATATAACAAGATGAAATAAGTAAATAAAATAATAGCTTTAAACTATGCAAATTGTAAAATATCTCTAAAAATTATAGATGTTACTCATAGAGCATTTCACCAACAGAAAATTAAACACAATACGTATAATAATAATAGCATGCAAATGAACACTTCATTAATTAAAATACTGAAGAAAAATACATAAAATAACAAATGATTACAAATGGTAAATTTACATTATAATATAGTTTTTTTCCACAGTAAACGTGATAATGCGTCAGCGTGGGGCATTTTAACATCTGGGCAAAGTTTCATCATGAGTATCAGTCCATCTTGCATAGATCTTATTGGTCAGGTATCAAAAAGCATTACCTGTTCTCCGACGCTGAAGTTTCTTACTGACGATCTTTTAAAATAGTCTCCGTAAGCTTTCTGTTTGTTCGCAACCATCAAAGATACACTTTCAGCGGCCTTTTCCCAGTTTTACTCTTAATTCTTGTAAATAGTCCATAGCTGACTGAGACAGGGTGGTAGGTACTTTGATTTCACCCGCCCAAGACGATTTAAAGACAGCCAATGGACCTTGAGCCTCTCTGTCATAAAGAAGTTTAAACGGAGAGACACCAGTCGTGGTATTTGGAACTTCTCGGTAGAAGAACAGCAGAAATGGTAGCTGAAGATCCCAACCTCTTGGGTCCTCCCGTATGATATGGTGCAACATATCTTTTAGCACACGGTTCCATCTTTCCACTAAACCATTCGAGGCAGCATAACCTGGACATGAGAATCTAGAACTCGAACCAATACGCCTCTGGAATTCTTGCGTTAGAGTGGATGTGAGCTTAGTCCTTTGATAGCTGGCTATAACATTCGGTATACCGTTCTCATGAAAATGTTGAGTAACGCCTCGCAAGTGCGTTTGGCAGATAACGATCTCAACGGCACAGCTTCAGGCCAGTGAGTATTTTGATCTACAAGACAAAAAATGCACTTGTGTCCTCTGCAAGAGGTTGGGTCTATAGGCCCTATTATGTCAACATTCACCTCAAAAGTAAGCTCAGGCCGAGATACTGGAGTAATGGGCGCTCTCTCGCCAATTTTAGCAATTTTTCAAAGTTGGCACCCTTCACAAGTTTGGACAAATTCTGAAATATCTTTATTCACATTTGGCCAGTAAAAGCTATATTTAATTCGCTCTTTAGTTTTCTTAACTCCCATATGCCCCCCGAAAACGGATTTAAGGGCTAATTTTGATACTTTACTTAATCTACATTTTGGTGAGACTAATTGCAAAACTGGCTCACTAAGAATTTTGTCCTTATGGTAAATTAATTCACCAATTAAAATAAAATTATCTTTATTTTGTTTTAATTCCGTGCGAACTTTTTCTAACGAACTACAATTAATTTGTTCTTCCTTTAGCTTATAATAATCCGAAAATAATTTAGAATCTTCATCTAGAGTATCCGATCCTTTCTCTATTTCCGCGCAACTACTGTCTTCCCCTTCCAACAAATTTTTTTTTCATTTATTTGTTGCAAGAAAACACCTGCAGACTCTTCTTCTAACACCCCACATTTTTCTTTATTTCCCTTTTTGAAAGAACTCTCTTGGTCCGCCAAAATAAGAGACTCATTAAGAAACGGTGGTATCAACTCATCCACATTTAGCCTTTTGAGTCCGGCGTCCCCGTTTAAAAAAACTGCTCCTAGGACGACACGAGAAGATGACATTTCCACCCCCTTGTCCGAAAGGAGAGGGTCATTTTTACCCCATTTAAGTGCTGAAGTTTTCACCATGACGAATCTTAATCTTTTGAGGGAGATACGCCGCGCTAGGTCTGCCGTAATTCTCATGAAAATGTAAATGTGGTTACCATAAATACTATACTTATCGACAAACTATTGATTTTTTCTCTTCGTTGTTTTACATACCACATTAAGAAATGTTATAAGAATTTTAAGATTATATACATGTATTTGTGAAACAAATCTAGTCTGTTTCAAAAATTATATGGCGTATATTAATTTATTACAGAGAATTTTCTGAAATAATTATTTAAAATAATTACAGACTTCTTTAAAGTAATGAATTTGCAATTAGTTATAGTAAAAATGATAAGCAATAAACTAACTAAATATTTCAAAAACATTCATAAAAGCAGCCTGCCTAATATTAATATAATAAATTAATTAATAAATGAAGATATTTTGAACAAATATTTTCTTTTATGAGTAAGTACAAGCAAACTCTGCCAAAGTTGCATTTTAAAAAGATTAAAGGTAATCTGTGTGTTAAATACAATAATTATTCCAGTTTTCTTTTGATTTAAGTATTTTTATTTATGACAAATTTCTATATTAAATAGTTAAAAATATATGCTTTTTTATCTTTCACTTTTAAGGAAAAAACTTAAAAATGGAATTTTCCTTTCTGCGTGTTTCTGTAACTAAGTATGAAACGTTTTGTACAATAAATGTAGCCAGACGAATCTTGAGTTTCTCCTTTATATGTAGCATTCAGGTTGATTGTTTAATAAAATTACATTTGATATACAATAAATAGTAATATTCGGTTCATTTCTCAATGACTGAGAATTTGAAAATGTTCATTTAAATAGTACATTCCAAAATATACTCGTATTCATCTCAGAAAATATTTTTATAAAATTCTTATGAAAACATTAACTTTATATTGAGAATAAATCATTATCTTCAGAGTGTTTTAAGCTTTTATGAAACTTTGCTTATTAAATTATTTTTAAAAACCAAAATCGTGATTAGTTTAATTTTATACAGAAATTAAAACCACGTAGAAGACTGACACAACTAAAAGGCAACTTTTTTAAATATCTACCGCATCTCAATTTATGATTGGAAGTATTTTCATTTTTATATTTATTTTATTTCTACCAGCATGTTTTTGTTGTGAGATTAAAAAATACAATGTGGCCCTGGAATATTTTCCATAAACAATACTTCGAAATGAAGAAATCAAGAAAGATGTCTAGCATCTATTCCGATATTCGTGCACGTCAGAAAAAAAAGACGTTTAGTATTCATTATTCAACAGTGAGCAACATAGAATAAAATATATTTCACCTTGAAGAGCAAATTTTTAACACTAAATCAAAATTATTCCTTTGTAAAAAATTTATTTCACAAGTTCATATAAAAATCCAGAATATAAAAAAAAAACTCTTATATTACAATAAATACAGTTTCTTCATGAAAATGTTTCTAAGACTATTAAATCTTTGAATTGGGATTTTCCTAACACATACTTTTTCATGTGTAAATTATTATGAAAAACTTTTAATATTACATTAAGATTTTCTTATTTTAACTGATAAAATGTCAATCTCAAAACCAGCAATTTTGGTCAGGGTTAGACCAAAAATAGTCATGTTTATAGGGATTATAAATGTCAATTGATTTTCTTTTCTAGCAGATCGCAGAAAAGTTCCGTTGAAGAAGAAAAAAGTTTCCATATATAATTTATGGCCTTTATTCTTCACGGAATTCGTTAATTTTGATACCACATTATGGGAAGCAGAAATTCCTGGATTCATTTTATTTCTGTCTTTGCCTAAATAAACTTCCATATCAAAAGAATAGCCATATTTGTCTGCTAAATAAAATTTAGTTCCCCACTGTTTTCTTTTTTAGGAATATATTGTTTGAATATCACTCTTACTTTGAATTTCATAATGACTTCACCAACTACAAGTTCTTCTGACGGATGATGGTGCTCCTTAAAAGATTTATTTAAAAAAATCAAAAATCGTTCATAAAATTTCCACAATCTGTCATATTCTTCATCAAGTTATGGTTTATTCTTATTGTCTGTAAAATGTAAAAAACTCTCAATACATTAAAAAATCTATCACGGGACATAATTTTTCTAAAAACAGGAGTTTCAATCAATTCATCTGTCGACCAATAATCTTTGATGTTATTCTTTTAATGGGTCGTATAGATAAAGATAAGTCCTAAGATTTTTTTTTTAAATTCTTGCGCATCAATATTAGTCCACTTTGTCCCACGCTTTCTTTTATTATTTCCCGGATCTAATTCTAATATTTGGGAAGCATATCTATTTGTTTCATCTGCAATAAAGTTTAAAATTTCTTCTGAAAAAATAAATAAAAAAATTCGTGTTCTTCACCTAAATCCTTTATTTTGGCTCAGAAATACTTAAATCCGCTTAAATTTAAAAATGATGAGCTTATCATCTTCTTTAGCCTTACGCCAATCAAAATCAAATGACACAGAGACATTTGCATCATTATCGTCGTCAAAAAACTAATACCCTTGCATTCAGATTCATCACAGCAATCAGAATCACTGTCTGCAAAATATTCTTCTTCTAATTCTTCCAATAAATTTTTAATTTCTTCATCAGTCAACCCTTTACGACGTGCAGACATAAAAAATATTTTTTTCTGGTGATGAAAAAAGTAACTGATTACAATGAAAAAATTTGCTAAAGTGAGGATGAATATACTTCCCTTTTAAAAAGAGGAGCCAATAAAAACTTTTTTCGCCAAAATTCGCCGCTCAGACAAGTCCCCAATTTTTACGACTTTCATACACAAAAGAGCAGCAATTAAATCGCCCTCAACTGCCCGAAGAAAGTTTAGCGGGAAAAAGTCAGGCGCTTGAAAGGGGAAAAAAATCCATGGTACAACTGTTTTACCACAGCCGTCTTCTGTGCCACTCACTTTCGTGGTACAACAGTTGTACCGCCGGGACGAAAAGGTTAGCTTATCAGTCAGGGCAACTATGCATTCTACGGGATACTTTATTGCGGTACCCTTATTTAGTGACCCTGGGGTTCTTATCATTTTTGCCTCAAATTTCTCCCCAAAAGCAGAACTTAAAGTAATCCTACCATATTGCTCATTCTTAGTGTCAGGAAGCAGTTTCGAATTACAAACAAGAATTTGCGTCCCCGAATCAACTATGCAGTTAAACTCCTTCCCTCCCAAGTACACTGTTGTACTTCACTGACATATACTTCAGACAGCAAAGGTCAACTGAGGAATATAACCCTTGGGGGGATATTTTTGCTACCGCTGCATTTTCTGTATCTTTTTTCTTTGAATATTTTTCCCCACAATATCTCACAAAATGGATTTCTCCGCAGATATAACATTCTACTTTTTTTTATTTATTTTAGCTTCTTTCGACTTCGGTTTTGCCTCTTCGCTCCGAAAGTGAGGTGCTAATATATTTAGAATTTATTCGCGTATTGTGATTATCATGGTTATCAGATTGAGGTTTTTGATAATTCTGATATATATCAGTAAATGATTTTCCCTTCGATGCGAAATACATATCACATTCTTTCCCCATTCGTATTGGTTTAAACCAGTCTTGCTCTTGTTTAACGTTTACGTGCATTGCGGTTTCATTGTCTAACGTCTGGTATAACTTATCGCTAACTATCAATTCATTTAAAGTATTTAAATCGTTTACATTTCTTAATCTACAATATTGCTCCCAATTAGTGGATAAACGAGATGCGAATTGCACAAGTGTCTCGCCTGACATACGACGAGCGTTTCGGAAATTTTGCGAGCAAATCAAAGGTGCCGGTTCATATTCTTTTAAAATTGCGTTTTTCAGTTTATCATGATTATTTATTTCCTCATCTTTGACGTAAATTAGGATATTGACAGCCTTATCTCCCAGAAGGTTTAATAAAATTTCCCCGTTAAATTCTTCAGTTACACTTTTGCTTCTAAAAGACCTTTCCAAATATGAAAAGAATAAATTCCAATCTTCTGCTCGTTTTGGAATTGGAGTGGTTAATGTTCGAATACGTTGAATGTATATTTCAATTGATTTGGGAGTACTGATGATTTCCCTATCACATTATAACATTCTCGTGCAGCATTCTTTAATCTAGATTTCTCTAAATTTAATTTTTCTAGTTCAGCATTTATTTTGGCTTTTTCTAGATTTATTTTCTCTAATTTAATTTGCGCTAGCTGTTCTTCCCTCAGTTTTCTATCTGCTAATACAAAATCAGCGAATTATTCTACAAATTCTTTATCATTTTTATAATGCGCACTGTTAAGGATTAAATTTCTTAAATCAATCACTTTCATTTCGGGAGTCACTGACTCACCTATCTCATCTGCAATTAATTTAAAATCCTCTTTTTTAGCCCCTCTAAACATTTTTAAATTCTTATACACTACTGGCAATTAAAATTCCTACATAAAGAAGGAATGCAAATAACAGAACGATATTTATTGGACACATATATTATAGTGGAAAGAACAAGTTATTAGGTTTATAGGAAATTAGGATGTATAGATCTTGAGAAATCAGTACCCAGAGCAGCCACCTATTGCTGCAATAACAGCATTTATCCGCCTAGGCATGGTGTGAAACAGAGATTGTAAGGCATGTACGGGGATCTCAGTCCATGCAGCTTCAACACTATGCCACAGTTCTTCGACAGTAGTGGATGGTGAGTGATAGCGTGCCAATCGCTCGGCGACCATTGACCACACGTTCTCAATTGGTGACAGATCAGGAAAACGTGCTGTCCAGGGTAACAGTGGAACCTGTTCTGTATCAAGGAAATTCAGAACAGTACTGGCAACATGCGGTCATGCATTATCCTGTTGAAACAAAGCATTAGGGAGGCCTCGAAGATAGGGCAGAGCCACGGGCCTTAACACATCGGAAATGTAACGGTAGCGGTTCAAAGTGATAAGGAGGTGATCGAGACGAGTATCCAATGGCACCCCATACCATCATTCAAGCAGATGGGCCAGTATGGCAATGTCCAATGCAAGCTGGCAATGCGCGTTCTCCACGACGCCTCCAAACACGGATGCGGCCACCATGGTCCTGTATATAGAACAGAGATTCATTTGTAAAGATGACGTGATGCCATTCCCGCGTCCAAGTTCGTCGCTGATCACACTATTGAAGGCGCTCCTGTCTGTGGCGCAGCTTCCATGGTAGCCGAAGCCATGGTCGCCGTGCAGACAATCCATGCTGCTACAAACGTCGTCGAACTGTTCGAGCAGAAACTTGTTGCCTTGCAAATGACTCCATTTCTCGACTCAGGGTTCGTGACGTGGCTGTACGATCCCTTGTGACCACGCGCAAAAGATGTCTGTCTTCTCTGCTGTTAGTGATGTGGGGTCACTGAGATCCTGCAAGACGTTCCGTATGATTGTCCAGAACCCATCGATTCCATATTCAGCTAACAGTCATGGGGTTTCGACCAACGCGAGCAGCAATATTGCGGTACGATAAACCGCAATCGAGGTAGGTTATAATCCTTCCACGATCCAAGTCAGACACGTGCTGATAGGCATCTCTTTTTTTTACACGAGGCATTACAACAACTTTCTTTGCCGAAAACAACGTTGAAACGAAAATTGAGTATGAGAAAACTGCTGTCAAATCTCTGGTTTTATGCACATTGTAGATGTCACTACTGTCATCTGCTTTGTATGAATGCGCTGAAAATCTAATCATTTGCATATCACAGCAAACCTGTCACAGCAAACCATCTACCTGTCATGCAAATTTCACGTGTAGCAATCACGCTTTCCTGGTGTAGCAATTTTAAAGGCCAGTAGTGTATTTACCACTTTAAAGTGAAATATAACAATTTTGACTACTCAGTGATATTCACAAAATATATCCAAACAAGTGAAAAAGCATAAAAAAGGGTTGCCTACCTCGTAGTGCTGATTGTTTTCTATTCATCCATAAGATCCTGTCGTCTGCGCCAGTGTAGTTTCCCTTCTCGTTGAATGGTTCGTGTGGCGGTTCTTATGAATAAACAGTCCGGTTGTTTGGACGACACATTTTATTGAACATAAAATTGAGGATATTTATAAGAAATGCATGTACAGAAAAATTACAATCGATCTCACGCGTCAGTTGGAGAAACGCTTCTCTCCTCTTATTTTTTTTATTTTTGCCCCTGAGGTGAGTGAGCGACACGCCGTCTGGCGAAGATGCCTGAACACTACAATATAAACACACACACACACACACACACACACACACACACACACACACACACACACACACACACATATATATATATATATATATATATATATATATATATATATATATATATATATATATATATATATATATATATATATTGAAGCTATTTAACGTCGACAGTTAAGCGATTGTACTAGTAAAAAAATTGAGTTCATATATTCCTCTCTATTCAACGGATAGAAAAGATGATGCAGGGAATACAGTATTTTTAGTGTATCTCCTGCATCTTTTCTATCCACACAGTGATAGAAAGCATAATGATAAAAACTATAGAAATTAGCAAGTTAAAATAAAAGCTTTCTGTATATCCTAAAAACAAAATTCAATTTTGGTATTTTAAATTTTGTAATAAATGATGTCTTACAAATAAATTGTACATTTTCTTATCAATTCAACTTAAAGTCATTAGATTTAAATACATTCAATAACATTTTTTTTCATCAGAAAATCAAAAAAATAACTTATATCAAAATTTTACTTAACAAACTTTACATTTTGTAATACATTATTGTATTTTATTGTAAAAAAGAATTTCGTGTCTATTCTCGGCCATTAAGAGATCTTTATTGTTACATTTCTCAAAATTTAAGTAAAAGTTAAGCCTTTCTCAAATATGTTATTAAATTATTATTGCGGTTAAAAGATTGGGGTGTAAAACGATATAGGAATAATGTTCTTTATTTATAATTTGCGTATATCACTCAATGACAAATACATTATTTTACAATCCACTGAAGTAATTTGAAACAAAAAAAAATTTATATTCTTGTAAGAAAAAATATTTTTGCAATGATAGTTATTAGAAAAGTATTCTGATTATTGTCTATCTTAAATTCCTGTTATAAAAAGATACTTAGTTTAATATAAATTTTGTTTTAAGCCATTCACAAGAAAGTAGTAAATACATGATAAGCGTTGAGATAATATGGAACATGTTTACCAATGCTTAGATAATTAAAAAAGAGAAAAATGATCAGGAATGCAATACTTTTTATATCATTTGTTTCTATAAAAAATATGTAATCTAGTATAATAAAATTAATTATTAATGGGTTTGACATGAGATATATTTGAAAGTTCCTATTAGTCAAAAGACGTGTTAATCTTAAACATTTTCAATTAAGTATACTTAAATCAAACAACTGCTTATTTTATAACTCGATCGAAAAAGTAGTTAATGACTTTTCTAAAGCGCTGTTTTCGATTGGAAGCGTTATTTTCGATTTCGTAATAAAAAACCTCTCCCATTTTCTGTAGCTTATAATATTGCGTGTGTTATATTAATATTCTTCAGATACCCAAAATAAACTCATTACTGTTCAGGAAGAAGAAAAAAGTTAAAACCTCCTTTTTTTTTAAATGCTAACGTTGTCGGATAATTTTCTTCAATTTTGTAAGCCAAATGTCGAGAAATCCTTTCTTGACACTCTATTGTGAAGCAGAAATTTTTACAGATGGGATTTAATCGTTAAACTTGGCAGTTTATTTTGAAATCAACTCCCTATTAACCTTCATTTGTCACCTAAGGTAAAGAAAACACTATTTTTATTTTTCCCACTTTTTCACTAAATTTTGAGGATAACTCTCAAAAAGCTGCTTTAATCCTCCCAAGTCAATCCTAATCAAAACTAGAAGAAATTAATCTCTACATGAATATATACTAAATCAAAATCTTTAAATAAAAAACCTTTTAGTATAAAAAATTTAATAATCCTAGAAAGTTGTGTTTGATTATTTAGAAAAATTGTTCAGTAATTATTTGAAGAAAGATATTTTTTAAGTACAATTATAACTAAACAATGCTTATGATGCAAATTTTTAATTGTAATAATATAATTTTCCTAAGAATTCAGCTTGTTGAATTCTTATTTTCCAAGAAAAAAGTAATTTCTATTCAGTTATAACCAATTATTTCTTAGATCATAAGTATATGTCATGCAAATGTTTTTAGAGATTTTGCGCATTTTAAACGCTACAATAATCAACAATTCTTATATATTCTATTGAAAAATAAATGTGCCATAATCATACTTTGAATAATATTGTAAAACTTGTAGAATCTTTCTTATGTTTCATAAAAAAGGAGAGATTTTACACGCAGGCTTCTTTGCATGTGCGGGGAATAGAAAATTCTGTACGGATCTGTTCAGATTTTTCCTTCGAAGTGAAAATAATGCAGATATTTTTGTTTTGATGCATAGATATGGGGATGATTCTATTGATTCACATAATTGCTTGAATACTAGCATAACCCTATTTGAAAAGAAAATTCGGTATAAATTGCTCTACGAAGAATGACAAAAATGAATAAAAATTTTAAGCAGAATATGTTTCAAAATCAACGTCTCACTCAATGGGACATTTAATAACACACGATAGTGAATAATTGTAGTAAAAAATACATATAAATTGACTTTTAAGGCAAAAATTATTCAGTATAGGCAATAAAATTAGCTGGACAAATGCATCAATGAAATGAAAAAAAAAACTATTATAATTATTGATGTGTGCATATCTCAATCTTTTAACTGATAAGGCCAGTCAACAGGTTTATAAACGAAACACTGGATAACATATATGCTATTGAGTCAATTTTATCTTGCTATATTAATAAAGCTTCGTCTCATAGAATATTTAGAAATGTTTCCTTATTTAGGCCACTGTTTGACAGAAACTTTTACTATTGCTACGAATTACACTTCGAAAATGCGAGTTCATTTACTGAGATATTTCTCATTGCCAAAATTTAGACAGTATGCATGCTACTGAGATCAAATATAAGATTTATTAAATATTTAATTTGCTATATATCAAGGTTCAAATCTTTTATTCATTACGTTTATCAGCATTTGCAGAGGAAATAGTTTTCAACAAATTTTAGGTTGCAAATTAAATAAAGTTTAATTAATATGATACAAATTTTCGAAGTCACAGTTTGGAGATTGAATTCTAAGCCTTCTTTCTTATTAAAGATACTTATTTATATTTTACCATTAATGACAATTATTTCTAATTAAAAATTTCTAGCATTTAATATCTAGCATAATTTGGTTAATTTACTATTTAATAGATTTTAATTTACAATTTAATACCTTTAGAAAAGAAATAAAAGTTTCTAATTTTTTAATTTAACATAATTCTTCAGTGTCTTTGATTTGAAATGAATAGCGGATTCCATCAGTTAACAGTTTAAAATAAAGAGTAATTTTAAACAAAATATTACTGACTGTAACATCAGTAATATTTTGTTTAAAATTATCAGGTTTTGTTAAAGATTATCAGAACGTACTGTGAGTACTTAAACATCAATTGTATTTTATATTTTTAGCATTTATAGATTCTATAACAAAATTTTTTTTAATATATAATTTATATAGGTGATGGAACATTACATTAGAATGATTTAAACTGCAAACCGAATAGAGCTTCATATATCAGGTTCTCCATGACTTTTTCTTGCCTTCCATTTCACCGTGAGTACAAAGAAATTTTGATAACTTACTGAGCATAAAATTTGTTATTAATGATAACTAATACATACAGATAATATGACATACTTAGAAACTCAAATCCGCAACGCTTTTGTGCAGAGAAATCACTTAGTTTCCATTTTCTTTGACATAGAGAAGGCTTATGACTGAACATGGCGATATGGAATTCTCCATACATTATATGATTTTGGCTTTCGGCGTAATCTTCTGATATTCCTACAGAACTTTTTATGCTCCCGTGTTTTTAAAGTACGCATAGGAAACTATACATGCAATACTTTTACACAATCTGAGGGTGTTCCTCAGGGCTCTATTTTAAGTGTCACTGTTTTTAGCCTTTTCATCAGTAACATTCTTCATCAGCTTCCATCATCAGTACATGGTACTTTGTTTGTGGACGACCTGCAAATATCATGGGAGGGGTCTAATATGCGATTAATTGAGAAACAACTGCAAACAGCAGTTAACAAACTTGCTGCGTGGTGTGCTGAAAATGGACATACCAGTAGTGTACTTTTGAGAGTTCTGGCTCAGTGGCTTAATAGGGCGACGAGATGACATCTAGTCCACCCATCCTATGTAAATAAACAATGGTGTTGACTTTAACCATCCTCCAAACCCCTCTGGCACAGTAACCCAAACAGGGCGACGGATCAAACCCCCTTGAGAGAGCTGGACCAGGCATGTTTTGCGTAACAACAAAATGGTGTGAAAAAATCACCCTTGAAATCGGCACCCCCTTGGCCAGACAAAATTTTTTAGGGCATGAAAAAACGCCCATTAACTCTTATAAAATTGACAATTTTTATAAAACGGCGGTCCGGCTGAGACGGACCCCCTTCGATGAGCACCCCCTTTTAAACTAACACAACTATAATTTTATTTAATTTTTAACACCTCTATAATTTTAAAATATTAATTAAAAATTTAAGCAACGCACCCTCTTTGCTGCGTTGAATTAAAAAATACTATTAATTCCCCACTAAAAAAGAGCATATTTGTTGCTTCCGAAGTAGAATAATCTGGTGTGAAATGAATTAGACCTAACACATGTCGCATGAGAGCAGAATAATTAATGTTGGTTTCGATTTCAGCGTTGCCTAATGTAAATCTATTGGCGTTTATTAAACCACCTCAATTCACGAGAGCTACATTATCACCCGCTATTCACGAGCTATTATTCACGAGTAATTAACGCTATTAACAATTTTTAGCTTTTGTTGCAAATATCCATTAAAATATAAGATATTGGAGTTAGTGTCTTGTATAAAGAAATGGTAAGTGGCATTCTCAGTAGAACTTTCGCTATTTTCATGCCTCACTTCTCTATACTCGAGACTGTCATCATCGTAATAATAATCGGTGTTGTTTAAAAAACATATTTTATTCATTTATTATAGAAATAATTTTTTTTACTCTTCTTAATTTAATAACTATATTGCTATTAAATCAAAACTTAAAGAAATTTTAGTCCAGCTCCATCTTTTTTCTTCTTTGAAAATATCTCATTCAACTTATCGTGGACAAACTGTTTGGCATTACCTTCTAATACAGAGTGATCCTGTAAAAAAGTAAAGGCATCTGAAAAGAACCCTCTTCTTTGTATCTTTTTACTCTTCCTTTGAAGTCTATGTTTATTCATTTTTTATTTAGAGGGCAATAAAATTGTATTGTACTTCTTGCTTATTGAGGGGAATTAAAACACCTCTATGGTTCGTATTCTCATTCTTATTCTGTGAACACTCTCCATCCGAACGAGAAAGAATAGAGGCTTTTCAAATGATTTTATGATTTGAATGCCTGGACGATTAACGTTCGTAACGGAATAAATTACGTTTGAGGAGTGAAAGCCGTTGATGTAAGCTCCCTCTGCGACATCGCAATGTACATAAATTTATCATTCCCACCAGATAAGTCGGCAATATACTTATTAATCTGTTCAGACTCTTCATATATTTTGGGTTCGAATCCTAACAGTTTATGCAGGTTGTTGCATTTTGTTAAATCGATCTTACACATATCTTTCAACTTGACTGCAATTCTTTGCCGTTTCTCAACTATACCAAATAGAATTGGCGGATCATTTCCAAAAAATTTCAGCATGTAACGATTCAGCCCTTTAACAGTGTAATTTCCATCTGGGAGCGACAGATCTAACCACTGATGGACATCATAGTATGAAAACTTCTTATCTTTGATATTATCCCAAGAAACGTACATTGAAAAGGACTGAAGAGTGATCTGTTTAAACCTAAAAGGTCTGGAATATTCAATTGTAAAGTCTTCAGACTTTTCAGAGATTTTCAAATCCAATATTAATAACACCATTTATTTATAGAGAACATTTTTTTCATTATAGTCACTATGTTCTTGGGTAAAGGAATATAAGACATTTTCCACAGATTTACCTTTGTTTCTTTCACTAATATATTTCATACAGAAGTAACCACATTTGACAGAGGCTGGTGTTGTAAAAAGCTTGAGTTATACCCGATTTTTTCCCAGAACTTTGTAGATATTTCTTTATACTGGTAGGAATTTTGTAAACATGTTCTCCAAAAGGATCAAAGTACTCGACGAAATTGTTATTAGGATCGTTATAGTAACACACCCAGTGTGTACCAGGTCCCGTAACTATGTTCAAATTAATGATACCGTTCTCAAATCGTCTCATCTTTTTAGATAACAGATCCGAAGTGAAGACACCCCTAAACCCTTTTTCTTGCTTCATATTGTCTTCAATTACTTCGTTGGATATTCCCAGTTTTGTTAGACTCCCTTTCCATGTGGCTTTTTTTGGGCACAACCCGATCCTGAAATTTTATCCAAAGCTTTCTTTGCTCCCCATCCAGCTGCCCCACTTACGGCACCTAAAGACAACGCCTAAGCTCCGGCAATTAATGCAGGCAAAAAAGAAGCTAGAAAGGCTAGAAAGCCACCTGTTTTCTTCAGTTGTGTCTTGCTGACAGTAATTTTCTTTCCCTTCCCGATTTGAGCTATTTGTGTTTGAGTTAAGTACATGTCATAGTTAGATGGTTTTGTCCTATCTATTTGTAGGGAAACGTCTTCTCCTTTCTGGTATGCAGATTTTAATTTAGTAATCTGATGATCGCTTGGGTGTATTTTGGATTTTACGTAGTTACTCATTTATTAAGAAATTTTTAAAGTATTCTTTTACTTGCTCGTTGCTTAGAGTTCCTACTCTTAATAATGCATCCAGAAAATCAACGATTTGAGCATGTAACTTTTTACTTTGGATCCATTGCATACCTTATCGGGGAATCGAGCCAAAATTTCCAGTTTATTTTCCACCCCTTTACCAAGGTATATTTCATTTTTTTAAGTCCCTCAGTTGCTCTCGATAATCCTCTAATGTAATCATATGTTCCCTTAAATAATCAGCTTTAGATAATAGTCTGTCTTCTCTTTCCTCATCTTTCTTAGTCATTCGAGCAATCTGACTCGTAACGTTTCCTTTTTGACGAGCAAATTTTAAGTACTCTTTACTCTATTGATAACTTCTTGCAAAGCATCCTTGGATTTATTGTACAACTTTAAGGGTCTTGGAAAATTATTTTTCTCTAAAAACTCTACATCCAAATCTTTATCAAAATAGAAGATATCTGGAGTCGTTGGAGGCGGTTCAATCACAAGAGGAATCTTATCAATATCATCTTTTATAGCATTAAAATATTCTTTTCTAGTAACATCTTGTTGTTGAAGTTCCTCGTTTACAGGCCTGTGAAATTCAGACAATGTCTTCTAGAGACCTAATTTTTGTTCAAGATTTTGTGCGTTGTTTCTTCTAATCTCCGCCTGAATCTTAAAGACTTTCAAGCCATTTTTAACCTATGCTCTTAGATTATTATTTCGCTCTTTTTGTAAAGCATTCATTTATTTATAAGCAAATTAATTTTTACTGGAAGCAAATTATTTCTTACTGGAAGCAAATTATGTTTTACTTTAAGCAAATATTTTTCAACATTAAATAAAGATGATTCCAATTGAAGATTATAAAGAACCAGAAGAATTAGCTGATGCAAATCAGCATTATTTATTACCGAAGCACCCTTTCAGACTTTTGATATCTGGAGCTTCAGGCACAGGTAAAACGAATTTATTGCTGAATTTTATTTATGATTATCTCGAGTTTGATAACTTGTTCATTTGCGCTAAAGGTATGTTTGAACCCAAGTATACTAAACTAAAAGAAAGTACACAATGTTTGATGGTGTAGATATTAAAGATATATTAGCAAAGTACCCCAAAAAGAAGAAGAAAATTATACTCGAGTTATTTGAAAAGTACGGCAAGAAAGAAACCTTATTCTCCTCTCATACAAAAGATTTTATTACAATGGACAATCTGGACCCAATTTGCAAAAAAGTTGTTGTCTTTGATGACTGCGTGACAGAGAAAGACCAGAAGAGTATAGAAGATTTCTTCATCAGAGGTAGTAAGAAGAATGCCTCAATCATTTGTCTCACTCAATCCTATTACAGAACGCCTATTGTTACCAGGAGTATCTGCAACTACCTAATATTTTTTAACCTCTAACAGAGGGAGATTCAACAGATCATAAGGGAGGTAGATGGTCTCCGTGGCTGAAGAAGTACATAGATTCAAACACAGAAATGAGAACCAAGGCAACTAATGACTTTGAAAAAGACTTTTACAAACTGATGAATAACTCCGTATTCGGAAAAAAACTATGGAAAATATTCGGTCAAGAATTGATGTAAAGCTGTGCTGTGATGCCAAGAAAGTGGAGAAACTCATCGCCAAACCGAACTTCAAAGGAAGAACTATTTTTGAGGAAAATTTGGCTGCTATAACATGAACAAAGTAAAGTTCGTCTTTAACAAACCCATCTATGTTGGGATGTCTATATTGGACCTTTCGAAGCATTTAATGTACGATTTTCACTATAATGTGATGAAACTTAAGTATGAAGGACGCGTTAAATTACTATACATGGATACAGACAGTTATATATACGACATTGAAACAGATGACTTTTATGAAGACATGAAAAGCATGATCGATTATTTTGACACGTCCGATTATCAAGAAAATAACCGATACAAAATACCACGTGTGAATAAAAAAGTCTTGGGGAAAATGAAGGATGAACATAAGGGCAAAATCATGGAAGAATTTGTAGGGCTGCGATCAAAGATGTACGCCTGCAAAACGGAAGAAGATCTAATTAAGAAGTCAAAGGGGATTAAGAAGTGCGTCGTCGAAAATAGAATCACCTTCGAGGACTATAAGAACTGCCTATTCTTGCAAGAACAACAGTACAGAGCCATGAATCTCATTAGGAGCACAAAACATGAGATTCACACCATACAAGTCAACAAAATCGCTCTTTCGCGAAAAGACGACAAGTGACATATATTTTCAGATGGTATCCACACTTTAGCATTGGGTCATTACTCGATAAAAAATGAGGAATAAAGCGAAATATGTAATGACACTTTCAATGAACCAATGAACCATAAATATTTTTAAATAGTTTTCGAACTATTAAAAGATAAAAGACTTGGAATTCTTCTATTTTGTATTTATAAAACAATATTTTCCTTCAGCTCTCATCAAGACTCTCAATTATTTTTTGAAACTTTTCTTCTAAATTTCATAAGCGTTCGATGAATGCGTCCCTTTCAGATGATGAAAGTATCATTGATTGAAGCTTCTGAAATTCTGCTCGAAAGCTATAAATTAATGAGATGCGTGTGCATATCTTAATCAAATGGGTTTTCTTTTTATTCATTTTCATTTCTTTGTTTATATATTTTTTATCTTTAAATACTTAAAATATCTCTCTAGTTTATACATTTGTTTCTTTTTTAAGAGAGGTTTTGAAACCATAAGCCTCCCATCTGAGGAAAACGGGCTGCTCACCGAAGGGGGTCCATCTCAGCCATTTTATAAAAATTATCGCTTTTCTGAGAGTTAATGAGCGTTTTTTCATGCCCTAAAAACTTTGCCTGGCCAAGGGGGTGCGGATTTCAAGGGTGATTTTTTCACACCATTTTGTTGTTACGCAAAACATGCCTGGTCCAGCTCTCTCAAGGGGGTTTGTTCCGTCACCCTGTTTGGGCTACAGTGCCAGAGGAGTTTGGAGGATGGTTAAAGTCAACACCATTGTTTATTTACATAGGATGGGTGGACTAGATGTCATCTCGTCGCCCTATTTAGGCCACTGAGCCAGAACTCCCAAAAGTACACTATTCATACCTTATCACCAAGCAAGAGTAAACGTGTCCACTTCTGTAGAAAGACTAACCTGCATAATGATCCAACTATTTATATCAACAACACTCCAATACAAGTAGTAAATAAAATAAAATTCCTGTGTGTTATCTTTGACAGGAAATTAACCTCTCTTCCGCATGTTTTATATTTGCGGAAGACGTGTGAGGGATCACTTAATATCCACAAGGTGTTATCAAATACATCTTGGGGTGCAGATCGCACATCACTCCTTCGTGTTTATCAGTCATTAATTCTATCCCGCTTTGACTACTGATGCGTTGTTTACAGATAAACTAGATCTTCCGTTCTACGAAGATTGGACACAGTTCACCACTCTGCTCTAAGATTTTGTTCTGGAGCACTCCGCACATCACATGTCCAGAGTCTATACGTGGTATGCCATCAATTACCGTTAGACCTGAGACGAAGCCAGCTGTCTCTCAATTATTATGCTAAGATAAAGTCAACTCCTCATCATCCGTTACATTCCATGGTTCTTAATGCCTCCTTTAAGTTACTTTATGATGCTCGTCTGATGAGCATCCCACCTTTTCTCATATGGGCCAAATTACATATGTGCCTCACAGACCTATGTGATATCCGGATAGAGACAATTGACCCTTTTGCTCATCCGCCTTAGTATGACCCAATAAATACTTTCATCAATACCTTTGCTCAGTTCAGAAAATCGGACAAAACACCTATTGTGTTTCAACAGCTATATTCTTCTCATCGCTGTCAGTATCAGTTATACAAACCTGTATTCACAGACGGTACTAAAACAGCAGGATATGTGGGCTGTTGCATTTTTATCAATAATACAGCTTTTAGTTACAGCCTACATTCATCCTGCTCCGTCTTTACTGCTGAAGCTACAGCTATTTATTATGCACTTCAGCTCGTGAATACAGATGGTTATCATCAATATTGTGTCTATATTGACAGCATGAGTATTACCAGTCATCCAGATGTGTCAAGAATTTTAAAAGCATTGGAATTCTTTTCTGGCAAGGGATATAAAATTGTACTTTGTTGGATACCAAGTCATGTAGGTCTTGATGGAAACGAGAGAGCGGATGCAGCTGCAAGGCTGCTGAAGATCCAATTTTACCATCGTTTCCGCTCTCAGATGTGAGAAAGAGTATAAAAAGATTTATTTGTTCCCTTTGGGAAGAATCATGGAACTTGCAGGTCGGAAACAAACTCCATAGCATTTTCTCATCCCTCACCTTATTATCAATTTTACCGTTACGAAGTGCAGATGTTAGATTGACTCGCCTTCGTATCGGAGACACACGTTTCACCCATAGACATTTGTTTTTGAGTGAACTAAATCCTTGGTGTGAAACGTGTGATGAACCTTATACTGTGCATCATATTTTAATTTCATGTTTATATTTTAACCATTTACGTATACATCTTTTTAAAACAGATATTTTAACTTTACCTGATTTATTAGGGGTTTTTTTAAATTTATATAATTTATATTCATACATTTTTAAATTTATATATATTTGATTTATATTATATTATTATATATAGATTTTAAAATAATTTTAACACTAATTTTTGTTTTTTTAAAATTTTAATGTTTTTTGGGTTTTCAAAAAAAAATTTATAAATAAAATAAAAAAATAACTAAATAAAAATAATATAAAATATATTTTTCCAAAACTTTATTCTTGACGCAGCATGTCCATTTTTGGACGTTGCGCCATTAAACACAACCAACCAACCAACTACATACAGAATATCCTGGTCTTTAAGGAATTTCATCGAGTACATTAAAATTTTGCTATTAAAATCCCTCAAATCCAAAATTGGAGCTAAGGAGAAAATTTTACATGAAGCCTAGTTTTAAGTGTCATAGAAAAATGAAATATCATAAATTTTCCCACATATCGAGGCTGCATTGGTGTAGAGACATTAAATTTAAATATTTAATTTGCATTAGCAGTTATTTTTTATACCTGATTTATGAGATCTTTATACCTCGTATATGAGAAGTAGATTTCTCAAACAATATAATAATTTTTTAAACTCTTTACTGTAGCTAATAGCTATAAAAATTTATTCTAAAATAATATGATAAATTTCAAGCACAATCCTTTAGACCATCTAAAGGATTGCCAAAAGATAATTGTCTCATCAGCATTTGTTCTGTATTTATCTTCCATATGGCGTTTTCCAAATGCAGAGACACATTCAAGTGTCTAATGAAAAGAATTCTGAAGCACCCACAACTGAAGACACGTTTGAAAAAACAAAACACACATCTCTCGGTGGTTAAGATTGAACTAAAATTACCTATTCCGAAAAACATGCATCCACTACTAGAAAATATTCTCAATTCGGGAAAATAGGAAAATGCTAACAAAGTCGTCAAAAATATAAAAACTATACACTTTTGAAATGAAAGTATTTTAAAAAAAATAATGACCGTAGTAAAAAGAATGCAAATTAGGATACTTTACGAAAACTGTTTATTTTAAATATAATAAAAGACGATGTAAAATGAATTTCGTTACACGCAAAAATGCATCGTAAAGTTCTATCAAAATTTTTTGTTGTCAAAATGAATTACATTTTTAATATTTTCATTTTTCATAAAATACTACATATATTAGCACCTGTTCCAAGAATTAAATTTCAAGTGTGAATTTGTTTTGTGACAAAAACAGTGATAAAATAACTTGAGTATTTGATTATTAATAAAGCAAATCAAACTATTTAGAATGCTTTAGTTAATATTTTTTATTCAAAATACTGTAATTGTAAGCAAATAAGTACATTAACATAGAAAGAATATTTGCAAATGAATTTTAAAAAGGAAAATATTATTTAATTAATGTCAAATTAAATTTTATATAATTACATTTTTTCCACTCAAAATTAATTTTTTTAAGTGAAACAAAATTCGATACATAAATTAAATTTATATTGTCATAAATATTTCTATTTTTTTTGTCTTTATTATGTTTAAAGAAAGAGTTTTGTATAAAATTAAATTTGTATTTTGAAAATTCTTCATTTTTAATTTATATTAGATTTACTACATAACCTATTTTATTAAACTTTGGGAAAACATATACATATGTGTGTTATTTTGGACTTCGGTTCGGTCATATTATTCTAGTTGACATATAAAAATACTAATTAATGTTAGTATCTTCTATTATGCAATGGAAAGTTGCGGTAACAATACAATTACCAAAAGAATTCGAAAATTTACTCTTACCTTAATTCGTCCCGGGATTTTTTTTCAGGGGCCATACCATTTTGGCACATAATCTCTAATTCTCTAATTTCTATTATCTATTTATTATTAAAAATCATTATAGAAGGACATATAGATATTTACAAACTAGTTATTTCGCTGCGCACGCATATACATTCCCTACGGCTCAAAGCTTAAAAGTATTCTGTTTACATTTTTTCACGTGGGAGTATGGGATGACGTCATCAAGTGCTCAGTTGGCAAAGAGGGTTACATTACTTTCTTGATGATCGCCAAGATTTCCAACAGAAAGATTTCTGATAATCCTTTGACAAAAGAGGCCCACTTAATATTTACTATTTTGTACTGTTTTCATTTAATATTTACTTTTCATTTGACATTACTCTGTTGTTACTACTTACTCTTTAAATGAAATAAAATTTTAGTGATCATAATTTTTGTGAATACTATATTATTGTTTTTATTAATGCTAAGACATATTTCGTATGGAAACTAAAATAATTTTGATTTAACATTAACATCCTAGGACTTGTACTGCTTTTTCACTAATAAGCAACTTAGTTCATTTAAACATGTTTACCAATCAAAATTTAAGAACCAATATGATCCGTAATGTTTCTTTGATGCATTTTTCTTTTTATATATAAGGAATTTAATTATATATTATAAATTACACTTTCCTTTTCCACGAGGACGTAGCAATATTTTTTTTTAATTTAAAACAGGTTACAAAAAGAAATTCTGTCTCTTTGTTCAAAATAACTTTCTATTTTGTTTTGAGGGCCCAAATTATTGTATTTTTATAAATTCTAAAATATATTCATAGGCTTAGATGTGTGACTCCAATATATAGCCAGATACCGGAAGATATCCTTAGCTCTTACATTAGGTACAAAAGATAGAGAAAGAGATCTAAAGAAGCGAATAGAAGGAGCAGGAAACGAAGATATCCTGTTTTAGAGATTTATTACCCTTGGAAAGTAAGGCACCAGTTGAAATGTTTTTATCTTATAAAATGTAGAAAGGAAGAGAAAGGCGATACCTCAAGGGCATTAATAGAGGTTCGCTTTGATTACAGTCATTGGTTGAATCAAATCAGGGGTACGTGTTGTAGCTGCTGCCTGTAGGACAACGATTAACAATTTGGAGACATTAACATCACTGGATTCGTAGATTGGATGATTGTTCTGTAAGAGTTTCCGAACAAAACGTTCAATTTAATAGAAAAAGGAGAATGAATGGTGCTCACACTCTTTTGTCAATAAGCATTCTAATGAAAAGGCCTGAGCTTTCTTTTGTATTTTGCTAATGAATGGACCTTCATGTCGATCGGGAGAGAAAATAATTTGTTCATGAATTAGCCACACAATTTTATTAGTTAGAATTGTTTCCACTATCACTGTGAAAAGCATATGGCTGCATGATAGGAAAGCATCCGAAAAAGATTATTCAATAATAATTAAAAAGCAAAAATGAATTAGGAGTAAAAATATTGATATTTTAAATCAAATATAAGTTAGAGAAAAAATTCGTATCTGCTCGCTGAACTTCGAAGCAAAGGCATGCATAAAAATATTGCTGCAAAGTTTGTTGAAATATTTCACAAGGGATTTAATATTTTACTTCCCTGAATGATTAATGATAATAATAAGTCTTAAGCTTGTTAATACCTCGTCAAATTACCATTCAATTAGCAAACAAAGCTTTAATAAGAGTCAATGTGCTAGCCATAAACAGTAATATATTTCCGTAACTTTTACTTTAAGTTGCTTATCTTTGAGTGCAACAAAAGGAATCATTTTTAGATAAATGGATTTAAAAAACTGAAATAAATTGAAACCTCGAGTTGTGGGCTAAGCAGTAAATTGTTTACCGCTAACTCAACCCTATGATGATTAAGGAGAATACAAAGTCGGTTCGAAACTTAATATGGTAAAGGAATTTGTAATATTATCTTCTTTCCCACAAGAAAGTTCGAATCTGTTTCAAAGATTCCACCAATCGTCGACATCAGCTGCCCATAACTATGTGGATGAATTTCTTTCTAAAGTCTTGAAAACATCTATATTTCCAACCATGAGTGTATAACCAACATAGCCATATTCTTATAAGAATAATTATTTTTTGTGGTGAGTTTGACTGTCATCAGTATATAATGAAAAATTAACACATTCGCATCAGAAACTATACATTTGAAAATTTATCTTAGAATATATAATTTAATGTAATATTGAAAAAACAGATATATCAAAAATTGATTTCAAAATTAAAAGATTGAAGTTTGAATAGTCTTAAACTTCTAATAGCTGAAGTCACTAAGCATAAAATTGGAGAGTCATAAGTTCTGGAATTTTTATTCTCTATTTCACCAAGACAATGACTAACATTATGTTTCTTGAAATGTATCAGTTTTCAAGACGTGAGAAGTTTTATTTTTTCTTTCGTCAATATAATACATGCTTATCATACAGACTGAACATAAAGGGGAGTATATATGTCACAGGTTCTCTTTTCAAGCAGAAGATAGAATTGAAAGTTGCTTGAAGTCGATGGCATGTGAAAGGGTATTTCTCTGAAAGATATTCTATAATTGTACTATATTATAACACATATAATATTAAAATTTTTACAAAAGCACATAGCAACACAAAAGACTAGCTTTTTTTAATTAAAATTTATTATTCTTAATTTATATCTTTGCGTAGAAAGTATCTTTTGATCATTGTAATCTTTGTGTAAAAAGCATCGATTTCATTTATTTCTGATAGTTCTTTCACTGGTAGAAATTTTCATAAATAGTGAATCTACAAAAATATTCTCAATTAAGAACTTTCTAATCTAATTTAGAAGTTTTACATATTTTTATAAAATGTGTTAGCAAATAGTTTTCCAATTTAGTGATAAATTAATAAAATATTTATTAAAAAATTGCACATACTTTTATTATTGTACATAAATTTTTTTCCAAGTTGATGACAAAAACTTCTCAAACTTGCAACCCGCCATCATAAATCAACAACAAATATCAGCTGTTTAGATATATTTTGAGTTATTCCCCTTATAATAAGAAGATATATGTACTTTTTTGAGCATAAAACAGATACTTGTACATAAAACAGAATTTTTTGGAATGCCACATCAAGGGCATCCTTGTAATTTGGGACAGTGATTTTTTTTTTTTTAAGAATTTGCTTGTTATTGTTAATTCTTAGGCTTAGTTAAATATAACGCTGCTGGTGCTAGCTAGTAACGTACTAGAACTAGGTTAATACCCTTACTAGTACGGTTTAAGTTTCGTCTTTTTATGGGATTCAGCAGTCATGCTGAATCTTATCAAATATATCTATGGCCACTAAAAACAGACCTGAGTTGCCATTGTGTGAATTTGCAGAATGATGTAACTCCTTCTAACTCAACAAATGACTGTGAAAGAGAGTGATTAAATTCTTTACATTCTCTAACAGCAAGTCACAAATTATTGTAGATACCCATGATAATGAATTGGAGATAAGAGTGAAAACATGGCTGATCATTTTTAACATAGTAGATTAAGGAATTATAAATGGAAACCTTTTTTCATTTAATCTTCTTTTCGAATACCTTCATAACTAATATATGTGTTAGGATTCTCTTTCGTGATTAAACACTAATTACTTTAATTCAACTGCATTATTGGTTAACTCAAAGGGATCCTCATAAACTCTACCATAAAGATAAATCTATGAGTAAGGAATTAATATCATGTTTCTACCAATTTCAATTTGACTGGATGGCTATCTTTATTACGACAACCATTATTGTCGATATAGTAAATTATTTTATGTACTAATTCCTGCAAAATGTGTAGTTTGAACCATATTCAAATTCATTCATTTCTTAATTTAAGTATGTAAAAATATTAAACATTTATCAGCTTGTACGTACGTATATAACGATATCAGAGAATACTTTTTTTTCTAATGTTAATTTTAAAAGTAATGAAATTAGTCCCAACAAATAAGGTACTTAACACAGTATAAAAAAATTAATGATATTAAAAAATACAAAAATAACTATATCACTTACAAAAATCTGAACGTTTTTAAATTAATAAATTAGAAAATATCTGTATTTTATAATAAAACTACATGTATACTATGTAGGATGCTCATTTCGTGAAGCTATAAGGAATACAGATCAATGTATTAAGTTGTCGATTGCAATCATATATGAATATTAAATTAAAATGAAGTAAGATAAGAATTTGTAACCATCAAATGGTTTTATTGTTATTGTTGTTACTTATGACTCTTGGAAAAGTCAAGCTCGCTTTACCGCCTTCTATGCGAATTTAAGTCAGAAGGGTGCGTCTTACGTTTAATTAGAGTACCACGAAGGGGAAAGTACGACTTTGCTCTTCAAATCCTCCGATAGATGGCACCACCAGATGATCCACTTTTTCAGTTTTGACATTGATCAGAAGAAGTAGAAAAATATTCTCAAGACCAGTGCACCCATGGTTAATGCTCAACGACCGACCACAGACATTTCGCGATTCCACAGATTTAACGAGCACATATTTCGCAATTTTCGGTGGATCTTTGGCGGCATTTGGAATCGAACCTCTCCTTTCCGGACGAAAGGCCGATGCTGTAACCATTAGGCTACCACAGCCCAATTACAATGGTTTTAAATGGAGGCAAAATTATTGGCTTCAATTACACTTAAAGCATGGCAAATAGGCTTCAATAGCCTTATAAGAAATTGTCCAACGTTATGTAGCATATTGTAAAGTATTAAATAGCATTACGGGAATAATTAATCGTTTTTAAGAAGAAACGCCATTATAAATTAATAATTTGAAAAAATAACCATTAAACGTGGAGGGTGCTCATTTTGATAAGCTATACAATGTGTAGATGAAAGTGCTTTGTTGTTAATTATGGGTTCCTTTAAATATAATGTGTTAAATCACTTGTTATTGAAAATTTTCATCCACATTATGAAAAATGCATCAATTAATTATCCTATTACACCAAAAATTCCTCCTCTACTGTACTTTTATTTATAATCAGATAGACATTAAAATATAAATGTCTCTAATGTGTAAAAATAAATGTGTCCAATGTCTAAAAAGAAACATTAAGATATCTCTAAGGACATCAATATGAGAAAATGAAGTCTTACACACCCACAGAAAAATATAAATGATAACTAAACTTACACGGTCTCCTTCTAAAGAAACTTCGCTCCAAATCAAGTACTGTATTCATATTGTTCTGTTTTCTAAGCCTGAATCATTTCCATAATGAGAGCAGCATTTTCATTGATCAACCACACAGTGCACATATTTGCATGCCAAGTTAATTTATTTCACCTCGTAACGTAAAATAAGTGTCACGAAAGAAATTGGTAATATTATAAACTTAATTCTTGAAACTTGTTTAAACAGTAAACTTCAACACGAAATATGCAAGTTTAACTGAAAATATCGTGAAACAATGACTTATCTTTTTGGGAATTTAATAAGGATCATGTGTTATAATATTAAATAGAAAGAGGTTATGGTGTTCAGAAAATAAATTAGAAAAAGCTGCAATACTCATTACAAGTTATTGTGCTTTTAAAAGATATCCAAATGTCACGGATGAGGACTTTAAGCGTTTGGAATTTTATAATAGTAAATGATCGCTAATTATTTGAAATCTGAAAATTTCTAAACTTTTGAACATTTGGGTATCCATTGAATCAAAATCTGTTTAATAACAAAATTTCTTATTAGCACTTAATGAATTTTGACCATATTTTTAATATAGCGATTCATTCTGAAAGACTTGAAGTTGCGCTTTTTTCATGCACAGAATCATATAAATATCAAAATTCTTTTATTGATTAATTTTTCTTGAAACTTCAACAAACTAATAAAATTTTACAAATACTGTGAATATATTTTTAGTTTAAAAACACACTCACTTCCAAAAATTTAGCACGAATATGTAAAATGCAAAAAAAATGAACAAATACTGCTTTGATTGGCATAAAATTCGGCAGGAAAGTAGCATTTATATTTATGCATAAAATAAAATCAATAATTATATACATTAATAACAACAATATTAAATTTTTGTAACTTAACAGATAATGAAATCCTGGAGATTTAAGCAGAATTATGTATATAGTGAAAATAAACAGCTTAAAATGAAAAAAGGATATTAATAGGGTATTTGATCCCCCCTTTTCTGTATACAAAGTTTACTCCTTGTGACGATGCTTTCAATTAGGTGGTCAACCACCACAAAATTAAGGAATAGCCATTCTTCTTGTAGAGCAGTTTCCAGCTAAATAAGTGTGGCTGGAATTGGAAAACGTGAAGATCCAGCACGGCCGAGAGCATCTCAAAGATTTTCAATGGTATTAAGGTCAAGCAAATATGCTGGCAACGCCATACGCGCAATCCCTTCACTCCCCAGGTAGTTATCGACGACATCAGTTTTATGTGGACATGCGTTATCGTCCATTAAAACAAAAGTAGGGCCAACTGCTGCAACATACAATCTCACAATAGGTTCTAGGACTTCATCTCGATACCGGGACAGCCGTCACAGAACCCCGTTTAAAGATGTGTAGGTCAGGACGGTATCCTAATGAAATCCTGCCCAAACCATAATGCTTCCACCTCGGAGCGCGTGATGCCAGTTGATGCTTTGAGACTGATTGCGTGTTCTTTATTTAATATTATTACTTATTTATCCTTATACACCTGTCATTTGGCTC
The DNA here is from genome assembly GCA_037975125.1 of Latrodectus hesperus. Classification (NCBI taxonomy): domain Eukaryota; kingdom Metazoa; phylum Arthropoda; class Arachnida; order Araneae; family Theridiidae; genus Latrodectus; species Latrodectus hesperus. The sequence continues at coordinate 17,444,826 of CM075855.1, forward strand.
CAGAGCAAATCTTGACTCATCAGTAAACATCCGCAGTCAGACACAATCCAATTGCATGTTCCCGGCACTGCTTTAATCGTGACCCTCTTAATTGGAAGTATAGACAAACACAAACTCCAGGTACCCGGGTGAACAGTCCACTCATATGTAATCTTCGGCGTACAGTAACTGCAGATATCACCTTACAAAAGGACGCTGTAACAATTGATGTCACACGTGTGGAGGCTACTCTGCGATTCCGCTTGGCTAAAATCGCAATATATCGATATTCCGCGGGGTTGGTAACCCTTGGCGACCGGCAACGGCCTTTCAGGCAACTGTCTGTGTGGTTTGGAATTGTTTCTATAAACGTGAAATAACAGAATGATGAACGACGAAGAAAAGAGCAACATCTGAGATCGACTATACTGCTTCAATGCACCTTACAGCACGCCAGTTCTCAGAAACTTCCATCCGTCTTTTGGAAGTCATAGAAACACGTATGTCTTGAAAACAAACTGTACGAAAGTTTTAACCACCTTATATCAGCACTTACAATCATTTTCTGTAACCCTTCATAAAGCTGGTATCTTATAAGACTGCCCTTTTTGCACATTTCTTGACAGAAAAGCGCGATTGGCTGTTACCTAACATATTTCCATACTTTTATCTACCTCTGCAGTGATTTGCATCTTCTTCTATTCTAATTGCCTTCCGGAAATTAGCATTTTCCTCTCCGTGCTTAACATTTTAAGTTGTATATTTCTGTTACCTGGCCGTTTCTGTTTGTATTCTCAATTTGTAAATTGCATTCACCCTGTTTTCTCATAAAGTTAGTGCATAACATTAGTTTTTTAGAATTGCCTATTTTAAAGATTTATTTATTACAATATCATAATAAAATATATTGCCTTGCTCTACAACATACACTTTTTTTAAAAAAAGGAGATATATTTAAAACACTATCTCTCTAAATTATTAGAATCATATTCTCCACTCCTTTCAATAAATTATTTATATTAACTTTAAATTACTTTAAAATAATTTTATGCTAGTTTTACTATTTCCAAAATTTTAAACCTGTTACATGTAAGTAATACGACGCCATTATAACATCTATACATTATGTTTCCTTTATGATAAATTATAGAGACATTATTTATAGATGTCACTATGACGTCATATTACTTACATGTTGTACGTTTAAAATTTTCTTTTGATAAATAAATGAGACATAGGAATGTTTTTAACATGTTGTACTAAAGTCACTCGTTTTTCCAGTTTATTTTTGGCTTTCATAAATTTAATATAATTCTTTTCACAATACCATACAAATATAATTATTTGTTTTGGAGAATCTGTAATTATATTTCTTTAACTGATAACTTAAAATCATTTAATAAATTTTTGCTTCATTAATTTGAGCATCTTAATTTATTAATTCAAGTTTCAAACAAATTTATTTTTATTTCAAATGAATTTATGCTTATTATTATCTTATTATGTAAGTTTGAACCATTTCATTATTAAATACAACTGATGATTTGATTCAGAACTGAATTATCGTACATAAATATGCAAAATTGAATAAGCAATTTTTATATAAAGAATAACAAAAGGCAGAAAATTACACTACCACTCACTAAATAGAGCGTAGATTGAATTACATCTATTAAAATACCTGTTTTTTGATATATTGATATGCTTTATATTATTTACTTTTTGAAAAATTCAAAGAATCTACTCTTTTTATAATCCCCTGAGATGCAGTCAAGGATTCAATCATGACTGAAATAGGTTGTCAAATCTCAGGAGGCTCTTTGTTCTTGAAAAAGGAAAGTGTGTGGGGGGAGGAGGAACTAAATAGCCACGAGGATTGCTTTGAAAATAAAGGGAACCAAAAATAGTCACCATTCGGTACTGCTACCTCCGAGAGATTGAGTACACGGCTCTGGCGAGAAAACACTGGGAAGGATTCCATAGGATATACTCCTCTAGTGAAAGCTGCAATCCGATTGCAGGAATTGAACTCGATTGATAGAACACTTTCAGAGAAACGGGTTTTGTTGTTTCGAGAAGGAAAAAAAGAACCATTGGAATTAATAAATTTTTATTTTGCATAATTATTTGCTTTGATCATTGCAATGTTAAAGGTGTTTAGAAAGTAATACCAAAAATGAATGAATATATCTGCTAAAATCACATATAATTCAAAAAAGCGAAAAAAAGTTTTAACTTATAAATTTACAATATAGCTTTACAATACCCTTAAATGTATATATATATATATATATATATATATATATATATATATATATATATATATATATATATATATATATATATATATATATATATATATATATATATATACGAAACTTACGAAGATGTAAATTTAAATTGTTTAGTAATAAAATAGGTTTATTAATTTTAATGTTTTAATGTAATAATAAGGTTTAATAATAAAACAGTAATAAAATGAAAATGCAAAGAAATTTAATGAAGATTTTTTATTTGATACAATTAAAAAATTATAATTCTCAATTTTTAAATTTTAAAGCTATTCCTCTCATATACAACACAAATTATCTTCTATAGACTGAATGAAGTTAATTATTAAAATGTAGTTAAAAGCTACATATTTTTATGTTGACATGATTATATGGCCACTACATGAATTGCAGTGCCACAGTACTTAGATTTATAAAGACTCTCATTCGTCTTTCTCCAAAAAGAATTGAAAACATATATTTATGTACCAAATTACAATTCTTTTTGAAGAGTATTATTTGACAGTAATTTTGATATGATTTTCTTGTTTTACAGAAAAGATCACATATTTTATATAAAACCTAAATTGTATTTAAATTGATTGTGTGTTTTATTGTTTGATGCATCTGTTAATAACGGATAGATTTTATTATTTTTAATTTCACAGAATATGAAATATAAACTATTTTTATTTTAGTAAATGATGTCATAATGTGCAATTACTTGATTCCATAAAAGTAAATGTTTTAAGTAGTCTTCCATGTTTAAAGCAAAATAATATATTGATTTTATAGAACTTAGTTTGCATTGTTGGATATAAAACATGCTTGGATATTGCTCTCATTCCTCCAAAAATCCATTAATCTTTCAAGTGAATGTTTAATACATTTTTACTTTTGTGCAAGTAAATTATTGCAATTTTTATTGCTTTTTAAATGTGTGTGAGTACTATAATATTCTCAAATTAACAATACAAGGAAAAATATATTCAATTAAAATTTGAACGCAGTTTCTTCACAAAATTAACAACATGGATGTGCAAAAATAACAGTTGAAAACTTCTCTTATTGCTCATAATTTTTATACTGTCCAAAATTCAAAATTTTAGTATTATATTTCCTTTTCTTTTAACTGGTCACCTCATAATCACTTCGGCTAAAAATAATGGAACTTTTCTAAGCCCAAATGTGAGATATCATTCACCATCTACTCATTAGTTTCTAACGCATCATTATAGAATCTAATGTTCTACACAAAACGAAGCTGTTCAAATTTTGCTATCAAAAATACATTGATTTGAGCCAAATTATTTGCTTATAAGACTTAAAATACCTAAAAAGAGTGTTTGATTAAATATGTTATTCTGTGAATGACTAAGATAAGCAAAAAACATAGGAAATGAATAAAATTGAAAGCGATATAACTTGAAGTAAGTCATGTTACGTTGGGACAAAATTGTGAAAAGTATCCTCATAATTTGGCCAACAGAACGCAAAAACTGCCCGGTAGATCACATGGAATGCTTTAAGGAAAAACTAAAAGCATCGAAGTGCAATGGTTACATTATATTTTAGAAAAGTCTCCAATGTTCCTTCATACTATCCACAGGCATGCATTAATTCCTCAACAAAACGTTGGATATCATCCGTAGATGAACATTATACTGTTAATTCTGTATTGCACTAGAAATTATTCAGGAGAGAGAGCATAGCCATATTTTTTTTAATCAATATTACTGGCATTAATACTGTTCAAACCATTATGCTTCAATTCTAAAATTGATTGGTGACATGATAATTGAAATAAAATTCTCCAGTTAAAGATAAAAAATACATATAATTGTTATGTAATATGATGAAATGTCTAGCAATAAATGAAATGTATTTTACGAATAGATTTTTATAGAACCGAAGCTTGCGTTTCAAAAAGGAATGTTGCAACTCATATAAAAGTTTTAATAATAATATTATTAATAAAATTTAAAAAAAGAAATTTCAATTTTTATAATGAATTGTTGCTTATACTTCGTGTTTGAAAATCTTAATAACAAAACTATTTCTAAATATAAGAATTATTTTTTTAGTGACATTGAATGTTTTTCTGGGCCAAAAATAAGCTTATAGTTTTTATTTTATGATTTCAAACTTAAATTAATGTCTTCTTAAATACTTCCTTTAAAGTGATTAATCCCTGGTTCTGTTTCAGTCTTCATTGAACAAGAACTGGATGTTACATTTCAGCTTTCTATAAGCACTTCTGTCATAGTAAGTGCCTGGAAGTTTCCCCGGTTTCCTCTCTTGTGACATGCAAATATAACCAGTCTATATCTATCTTGTCTTCCTCTATCTATCTACATTGTCTTTATCTATATTAAATTCTTTTGGAATTCAGCGTATATGGTAGGTATTATAATGCGTTACCACAAACTTCAGCCTTTTGGTTACTACTTTGTGGTAGCAAAGAAATAAAGAGGAAAGAAACGGCAAATACAAAAAAACAATTTTTTGAAATGAATACTAACTAAGAAAGTTCCTCATAAAGTAAATAGGGGAGATACACTGACTTGCTCTTTGGTTAAATTACCCATAATTTGGGAGGAAAGAATGCGTTGGAATTTAAAACATATAACACATTTATGAACAGTTTGAAGTGCAAGACTGTGGCCACCAAGATGCCTAAATTTTAGTCGCCCTGCATTTAATGTCCTTGAGGTCCTACATGAAATAACCTCCTATGTAAGCTATTGAAATAAATTATACTCAATTTAGAACCTCTTAGTAAAATAGGAGGATTCTTCTGGTCATATGATACAGAAGCATTTTCTAACCTACCATCCACCCGCAATATGCCTTTATCATCTGTAAAAAAGGAACCAAATTAGAAATATTATTTATAAATCTATTTTTTACTGCCAATGGCCTTTTAGCATGTTTAACTAGGACTATTTAAGCATACATTACTTCTTCAAGGCTTAAAGGGCCAATTTTCTTCACTTTGTACCTACAGTTAAAAGTAAATCGGAAAATATAAGACAAAATTTTATTAATTTTGAAATAATTATTAGCAACTTCTAAGAGTTCATCTGTCATAGTCCCAGAATCATCAGTCAATGAAACAGTCTTAATAATGTCCTCAGATTATCTTTTTGCTTCTCTTAGTATTGTTTTCTTCTCCTTTTCTGCAAGGCAATCAATTTTATGAAATAAGAACTGTGAAGTCTCTGGAAACTATGATTCCATTAAAAATTCAGGGCCTGTCCACCACCTGGAACTCTCAACCCGACAGCCAGCTGTCATCCCACGAGAAAGGAGATCAGCAGGACTACCTTTACCAGCAGGATTATGCCAGGAATTAGTACCTGTCAAAGTAGTTATTTCATTGACTCGATTTGCAACGAATTGTTTCCATCAAAATACTTTAACCTTGATCCAGAAAAGAGTTATTTTATAATCAGTCCAGTTATACTCAACAGTTGGTCTTTTAAGATTTATTATCGTTCTCACTCTCGATGATAATTGAGCTGCAAGTAAAACTCCCAGCATTTCTAATCTTGGTAAAATTATACCATTCAAAGGAAACACATGACATTTCGAAGTCAAAATTTTGACGGCTGTTTCATTCATTGTTTTTACTTTCAGATAAAAGACTGCTCCATATGCTTGTTTACTGGTGTCACAAAAACTATGTAATAATATATCTTCTTTGAAAACAGAATCAAGAGTCAGTCTGGGTATTCTGAGATTTTCTTGAAGGGGTAGTTCTTCACTCTATTTTTCCATTTCTTTTCAATATTTGATGTCAATAGATCATCCCAGGGAAACTTTTCCCTCCACAATTCTTGTATTAGACATTTCATTCTTATATTGAAACTAGAAATCAATCCGAGTGGGTCAAATATCTCTCCTACAGCCTGAAGTATGACGCGTTTTGTATTTGTGTTCAAAGAGGCAAATTCTTGGGGCCTTTTAGCATCTATATTTAACTAATCTTCACGAGTGATCCAAAAGAGTCACAAAACTTTTGTGTAATTGGAACTCAAACTGATACTTGTGTCTTCAGGAAAGGTACCTAAATTATTTTTTCTCCACTGTTCCATAAATTCAGCATCATTACTGATCCATTTTCTGAGAACCATTCCAGCAAATTCCATAATTTCATTTGCTCTTCGTGAAACTTGAAGTGCTTCTTCAACGTTGCTGCAACTAGATGTGAGATCGCCCACATAGAAATTTCTATCCAATAGTTGAACGATATCAGGATCTTTGTATTTTTTTATACGATGTCTGACTGTAGCAGCTAGGAGCAATGTACTTGAACTTACTCCGAAATTGACTCTATTGTAGCCACTTATTATTATGTTAGGCAATACCCGGCTTATCATTGCTCCACAGAAATCGTACAGTATCTTTACGCACATCAGCTAGGCTAATTTGAAGAAAAGCTTGTTTCACATCTGAGCAAAAGGCTATTTTATTGAGTATAAACTCAATAAGTACAACAAATGATTTGGATTCATTGGGTCTTGACCACAAAGAACCATTGAGGGACAGTTCATTGCTTTGATGACTTCCTGCATCAAACACAATTCTCAAAGAACTTGTAGAACTCAAAAGCTATTAATTTTAAGTATGTTTCTAAAAGTTTAATATTAAATCTATTTCATAGAAATTAACATTTAATCTAAGTAAAACTGTTATTTATATTGACTGGAAAAGCTTAAGTATAATGTTAATTCTTGTGCATAGAAACTTAGATTTAATGATATATGAAGATAATAAAATATTTAGTTTCACTGATATTATTAAAGTTAAAAAAAAAGTCTTTAAGTAAAAAACATGATTAATTTTAATAATGTGACACAGTGAAAAAAATTAATTTATAATCTTTATTTTCTTCAGCCAAATGTAGTTTATGTGTACTAGAATTACATAAAAGTGCTTAAACTTTACGAGTAAACATTGTAAGGACAACAGTTATTGTTATTTTTGCCACTAGAAGGCTGCACCTGTCAAACAGCTTTCGCAAATTGATTCAATGATGTCTCTGACAGGGTTATAAGGAAAACAAATTAATTCTATTTCTTTAAGTAATAAATGTGTTAAGTTTATTTTATTCAAAAGTAATTAATTATTGTTAATTTTGTAATAATTGTAGCAATTTATATTTCGGTTTTATGTAATTTTACTTTTATATCTTTTAACTGCTTATCTCAATGTTAACTGGAAACCAAATTGTACTTGAAAAAACATGTTGTTTTTGAACGCCATGTTGAGTCTCTTTTCTTATACGGTCGATGCTGCACGCTTAATAAAATATCTTTTAGATGATGAACCTTGTCAAGTTATTTTGAATACCAATCAACCTAATAAACTATATACGAATGAACAATACCTCTAATAATTGGTGACCCGGACGTGGTTTCAATCTGCTTAATAATTCAAAATGCCCGAACATTGAGATGGGACCGAGAACAATGGATGTTACGGCAGTACAGAAGGACTCTGTGGGAGTGGACCAACTCCTGGTCTGTTTTTTTGTCGCTCAACGGTAATTTTTTGCGCACGAGGGCTAATTAGACCGGGGCCTATGGTTTAAAGTGGATTCCGAACCACTACAATATCCATGCCCAAGGTGGGACTCGAACCTACGAACAGTTGAACCTATGGAAAGAGCGCTAACCATTCGCTACCAGCTCGGAACTTGACCAACTCCTGGATAAAATTAGATCACTCGAATGGCAAACTACCTCAATGAAGCTGCAACAAAAGCTTGTTGACTACATCTAGTAAATAAGAAGGATTGCACATTAAGACCACGTGGCGATTAAATGCACAAAAAGTGCCAGATAGGTATCCAATTCCTAGAATTGAGGATTTCCACTATATTCTGAAAGATAAAATAATATTTTCTAAGATAAATTTAGAAAAGGCATACTATCAGATACCTATTGCTGAGAATGATAAAGAAAAAACTGCCATAATCACTCCATTTGGGCTATATGAGTTCATTGTAATGAGTTTTGGTTTAAGAAATGCACCTTCAAACTTCCAGCGTTTCATTACGGAAGTACTATTTGGACTGGATTTTGTATTTCCTTATCTTGATGATGTACTTGTTACTTCCTAATCAGGAGAAGAGCATAAGAAACGTCTAAAAATGGTATTTGAAAGATTTCAGCAATATGGACTTCGGATTAATATTTGCAAATCAGTAATGGGAGCTGACCATATTGAATATTTGGGATATCTAATCACTGCAGAAGGTTCTCGCCCATTACCAGATAATATTTAAGGCATTACAAACTACACTTTATCACTTTGCACTGATGCATCAGATTTTGCAGTTGGCTCAGTACTTCAACCGTATGAAAATAACAGCTGAAAGCCAATAGCTTTTTACTCCAAAAAACTGAATGATACACAAAGAAAGTATAGTACCTATGACAGAGAACTGTTGGGAATATACCTTTCTGTAAAACACTTCAAACATCTGTTAGAAACCAATGATTTCACCATCTATACCGATTACAAGCCTCTCACGTTTGCATTTCGACAGAAAAATGAAAAAGCATCACCAAGGCAACTACGAAAACTACAATATATTTCTGAATTTTCCACTAATATTCAACATATTGAAGGCAAAGATAATGTAGTTGCTAATGCTTTGTCACAAAATGATCTGTCTCGGTCATTGACTATGATGCTATAGCAGAAAAGCAACTGCATGATAAAAAAATTACAACAATTAATGCAGGGAAGTACCTCTTTACAGTTTAAACCATCAACGTTACCATCAGGAAACACACTGTGGTGTGATATCTCAACATCAAATATTAGGCCATGGAATATTCTGTGGACTGATGAAGCCCACTTTCAACTTAATGGGCAAGTCAACACCCACAATTGTCGATTTGGGCAGCGGAAAAACCTCGCGCTATGCAGGAAAAACCCTTGCATCCTGAAAAAGTAACAGTATGGTGTGGGTTTACGGCTACTTTTGTGATTACACCGTATATTTTTGAAGAGATAACTGCAAATGGAATCAAAACCTGTTCGATCACAGGACAGCAGTACCAAGATATGCTGAGGGATTTTGTAATCCCACAACTTCTGCAGCGTGGATGCCTTCAGGACATCATTTTCATGCAGGATGGCGCACCTCCTCATATTGATCGTCGTATAAAGCAACTGCTAACACAGCATTCTACTGAGGCATGGATTATCAGCCGTCATTTCCCTACGGCATGGCCTCCTCGTTTTCCGGATATCACCCCCTGCGACATTTGGTTGTAGGGTTTTTTGAAGGACAATTCTACCGTAAAAGGCCAGCATCTGTACCAGATCTGAGGGACAGCATTCGGCACCATATCCTTGATATTCCCACAGACTCATTCCGGTCTGCTGTTGAAAATATGGTTCTGCGATTAGAGCACATTGTTGAAAATGAAGGGGGGCATATTGAACAGTTGTAATGATACTTTTTTATTATTGTTATTTAACATTTATAAAGCTTATCAAATGTTTTATGTGTATTACAGGGCCATCTATGGGGTAAATTTTGTACTATTTTTTTTAAATAAATGTGAAGTGCATTATTTGAATTATCTGTAGTTCAAATTTTAACTCATTTGGACAAACAGAAAGGATTCTACAGCCCTCTGAAGTGGGAAACTTATTTCTTGCTAACCCTGTAGATTCATTAACTAAATTTTTCACAGAAATATTTAAATAAAAAAATGCCCAGAAATATTTAATTAAAAATTTGAACAATATTGTTTCATGACATACCTAATTTTCAAGAAACTGTGAAAACAATGATCTAATTAAATTAGTATCATTATTTACGGATCAGAGATATTGATATTTTTTCGTATGTTATGAGACTCAAACTAATAACCCTTAAACATTTTTTGCTATTCTAAGATATTTTTGCTACTATAAGTGTTTGGTTAGTTTAATTTAGAGACAATTTCTTGAAAATTATTACCTAATTTAGCACTCTTCCTCCTGTGAATGACTAATATATTGCGCAAAAGCCAAAACCAACATGAATGAACATGGAAAAAAATAAAAATCAGCTCCGACGCTTGGAATTCTCGTTAACAGGATTTAGTGAATGTTCATCATTTGTATTGAAACTCCTAATGATTCATATATATGCTTCTAGTCGAGTGAGAACTCAAAACAAAACATTTAATTAGCAATAATATTTTTAATTTTCATTGATTTTTGCATTACAAAAAGCAATTAAAATTAAAAAAATTATTGCTAATTGAATTATTAAACTAACCACTATTGTTAGTTTTATTAAATACTAAAAAACATGTTTTGTTTCTTTTGAATATTTAATGCATAAATTTAGCGAAATAAAAGAGGGAAATTTCCTTAAGGAATAGCAATTTGTTTAACTATGCGTTGGAATTGTAGACTTACTGAAATAAATTTTCTTCTAGGTCACAATATGCATACGAAATATGGTTCCTCAAAATAAATATTTTCGTTACTGCTAAGAATTGTATTATTTATTTCAGTAATTTTCACAATGTGTGTAAAATTACTCTTCAGCATTTAAAACTCAGTTAAAGGAAAAAGTGAAACGTATCTTACAGTGATAGAGTACATCTGAAGAGTATTTAATATTTAAAGAAATGTTATTATAAAATGTTATCTAGAATGCTTTAATTATTTTTTACAACGCTTTAAATACGTATTCGCTTTAATTGTCTTCGTGTTTCAGTTTTTTGTAACAAACATATCAACGTAAAAGACAGTTGATGGACGTAAAATATTTTATATTATGCATGTGAAAAAGTGTGAATGTATTTAAATAAATGATGAAATTATGACAGCAAAGTTTTCCTTAATTTAACTTCTTTAAATTTTTCTGTCAAGACTTTAAGATTTTTTTTTGTAAATAATGCAATGTCTTTTTCATTTTCCACATTTAAATTTTTGAAAAAAAAATTTAAAAGAACATGGGCACATGTAACTCAAGGATTGCTTCTGTCTTTCAGTTAGTAAAATAGAAAATTTCTATCGTAATTTAATAATCATTTTATGTACATTTTATAAAATTAAATACATATTAAGATATAAATTTGACTTAATTTTATTGTCATAAATTATGCTTTTTGTCTTATTTCCAAATTGTTTTAATATTAATCATTTCTATTAATTTTTAGGAATAAGTAATTATAATATAATAATAATAATGTAAGGAATAATTTATGAATATTAATGTAATACTATTTATAAAAAATTATCAACCCTTATATTTACGATAAATTATCATTCACATCTCATATAATAGAACCCTATAGAGAATAAAATTATCCAGATCGCACTAAACCTTAAATAAATGAAAGTTATTGCTAAATATATTTAATGTAACTATTGTTTGGAAACTTAGATTTGTGTTTTCAAACAAAGATAGTTAAAGTAAGTATATTTTGCAATAATTTAAAATATTCTGTATGGAATATATTTCTGCCCATTTCTTTTAAACTGACACAAATAGTCCTAAATTTCTTAAATCCAAGAGTATTTCTTCCTTTCAATATTACATTGCTTTTCTAAATAAATGACGGTGATAAGCATTTTAAGTAATGTACTTTCTCTTCATCTTACTATGGAATACGGAACAATGAAACTTAATATTCGACTACTTAAAGTATCATAGCAATCTGCAGAAAACAACTGTAAATTTTAGGTTCTTAATCGAAAAAATCTTGGATTGCTTAAAGTCTTCAATATTTACAATCATCAATCCTTCATTTATAATGTCTCTCGCAATTTCCTACCTCAAACGGAATATGTTCAGCTTATTTTATACAAAAAATATTTCTCAAAGAAATCTTTTCACAAAATTCATTTTTCTAATATGTCCTTAAATCACAATTGCACCTTCAGATTCTACAATGTAATATGAATTATTTGGATTGATAACTTTTCTACTTCAACAATATTTTGTAATCCACAACCAATACTAGGAATTATCTATTAAATTGAAGAAAAAAAATTCTTAGAAAATATGATGCTCGTTACATCAACTGGATTAAAGCATATGTCGAGAGACAAGATGACAAAAACAACTGATCAACTCAATAAATAAGAAAATTCCAAATCTCAATAAATCACAATATAGCTTGGCTAAAACATTGTTTGCAAAAGTTTATGGAGGTTAATAATTACAAATAATTATTTAAAAAATCACAAAATTATGCATCATTAAATGAAAAATAACTTTCCCTGGATATGAAAAATAGAATATCTCTGAGATACAGCTTAAAAAGATGAATTCATTAAAACTTTCGCAATGTTTCCAAAAAATAGAACGGAAAACTCCAATTCGAAAGTTCAATTTATTCAAGGACAAGCGAAGGATAAAAATAATAAAAGGAATTTATTTGAAACCTTAAAAATATTTCATCAATAAAAACACAATCATTCTCTGAAAGAACTAAATCTCTCAGTACAAAATCCAACACATTTAGCATCAGATAAAGTACCAAAGAAAGACACAAGAATTGCATGTAATATACTTCAGAGCAAAACGGGTGAACATTTCAAAATGACCCAACGGAAATCTATATTTAGTTATAATAATATGCGAACGAAAAAGTTTCTTTCTGAAAAAGAAAATCAGAAATTAATTATTTTACACAAAATTCCTCAGGCATAAAAATTTCGTTTGAATAAATTTGGAGATAAATGTGTGTAGCTGAATCATAAAATATGTATTTGTTTAGTGTTTAATTTTGGATTTATTTATTTATTCTTTTTTTTGGGGGGGGGGCGGAACATATAAATTTGAATGAAATTATTTCGCTTGATAGTATTCACACATACATTATCCTTTAATTTATGAAAAAAAACCATTTCAGCATCTATTATTGCTTTAGCGAGGAAATAAAAATGTATGTCGTCATTTCTGACAAAGTATTTTATTCTAAAAGAATATAATCTATTGAAAGGGACTTTCTACAAGGACATGCTTAAAGAATTCTCTTCAAGAGACAAACATCTGAGATTTCAAATCAGCAGCTGTAAGAGGAGCTTCAAGATCATTCAATCAATTACTGAAAGCCAACACATGTGGGTTCGAAAGCGTCATTTGAAACGGAGAATCAATAGACAGTGAGCTGTATTTAGTAAGAACTAAAATGGGAGTAATTGAATATGCATTTGAAATATAATGAGAATTTTCCTAAATTATTATTATGTGAACTTTTAATTATAAGTAATATTTAGTAATATTTTTATTTGAAATGAAATATGTTGTAGCCATTTAGAAGTTTATATATTTCCTGTAATTTTAAAGTATTTTGTATCTTGAAGATTTAAAAATGCTTAACCACAGCGATTACAATAATTAACTTCATTCTCGTTTCGGTTGGTTCTTTTATACATTTATAACCTATGAAATTTTTTTAATTAAATGGTATTTAGAAAATTTTTACGCGTTTTATTATATTATTGACAATAAATATTATTTAATATTTAAATGATATTTAGTTTCATTTAAATATTACTATTTTATATTTGAACGATTCATGTATACACATAAAACTGAAAGAAAGTTTATAAAAATGTAAGAAAATTCTACTGACCACACATTTTAAAAGAAGTCTTGTTACCAATTTCAGTGAAGCTTAAATTTAATTCCTCTTCGAAATATTTTAGTAATGATGGCTTGTATTTCAAATTAGAACATAAATCGAGCACTGATTGTGTTACAACAGAAATCAAACTATTCTAGCTATGTCTACCCAAACTGAAAAAGTATTTGCTCATTTTTATAATCTCTCTTCTCAATAAAATAGCAATATGACATCAGGCATACGTTTATATGAAAATATAAGCATAATATCCTTCTTGCTCTAAGTACTTTTCAAATTTTGTATGTTTTATGCTCGTGCTTAGAATTTGGGTAGATATTTAAAACCATACTAATGAAAACTTTTGATGTAAAATCCTTAAAGTACAAAAGATTTATGTTTATAAATATAATCATCATAATATGTGAATACATTTGAATTAATGTTTAATGACGCAACATGAAATAGTTAAAATTTTTGGAAAGGGCAAAGAAAACCCTCTTGTTATTATTTTGTAGCACGTTTTGTTGGAATTATTTAAGTAAGAATACCTTTCATTATTTATATTTCTAAAAACTGGCATCAAGATTTCATATGACACCAGCTTTACTCTTCTTCAATCTAAACTAAAATCATCTCTAAGAATGAGTCACACATGCTTAAGTGCAAATTTATAAATTATAAAATTGTAAATATAAATTTGTAAAATTGTAAATTATAAAATTGTAAATAATTCAAAAAAATTGTTTTACATATACGTCTGCCGAAAATCAAATTTATTCTAAGGAATTTTCCTTGATCAAAAGAAAGCAAAGATTCTGTGTTCAGAAAATTTGAATTGACCAAATTTTTCCCAAAAAATCTAGGATACCTTTTAGGAAAAAAAATCAAAATTTCTTCATGTGAAAATTCATTATGAATAAAGAAGGATTTTCCTTCATTTAAAGATAGGGGAATATTAAGTACTCTACAGAGAAGTCCAGTTTGTATAATTCAAGGTAAGCATCTCTATAGTAACATTTTAATTTAATTTTTTTATTTAGAGTTCCATAAGGATGATTATTATCATGCAATTGCTATACAATATTTACAAGTGTTATATGAAATATGGTGTTGACAGCATCCTTTCACTATTTCAATAAATTTTTCGAAAATTGTTTATATTTATATACATGTCTGGGACAATCATATTAGGAAATATATAAAACAAATGAAATTTCAGTAGACATTCCTACCAAAATATCTGTTTTCTGTAAATTTCAAAAAAAAATTTCACTTGGGGCAATGCCCATTTTTCTATTGTACAGTTGTCTAGACGGCTTCGTCAACTTCAATGGCTTGAAAAATGTAGTTGAGCCGGAATAAAAATTATATTTCAGTTTTACAGGTTTATTTTCAGTCTATTGTAAGCTAAGCCATCTTTTATGAATTTCTGAAAGCTATTCATGTCGGGTTCCCATTAGAAAAGGGACTTATTTTCATATACTGAGAGTCATTGAAAATGTATCGCGTTGTTCACATGTTACAATTTATGAATACTCTTACAACTTTTAGGTTTTTGCTGCAGGAGTATTTTTTTTTTATTTTTGAGGGAGTAAATATTGACTTTAGCAGTTTAGAATACTAGTACTTTTCCTTTCTCAGTATTTTCTGTTGTAAAATGTACAGTAACTAGATAAAAAACTATCGGTGTTGTTTTATAATTATAAAATGACGAGTACAATTAATGTAAACAAAATATTGGCGCTCTATTTAAAAGTCTAAAAGCTTTTGCACACAATTTTGCTATATATTTTACACGCATTATTAAAAACATAGAAATATCACATAAGAAAATTATTTTTATAAAACACGGAAGCCCACTTATTAATAAAGGATGTGATTAATCAGCAAGTTAATGAATATGAATGATGTTTTCATTATTCATAAAAGTTTTAGTATTCACACTGAAAAGTAATGCTCAAAATAATGCTTTCATATTTATTTTTTTATTTTTATTTTGCACTTTAAACAAGGAAGAATGGAATCATCTGCAATAAATATTAGTTTTTGACAGGTGTCCATTATAAAAATTTCCTTTCCTTATTTTGGTTAAACAGGCACTCCGGACATGTCCGTAATTAGAGTTTCAACCATCCTGTGCACTGTATACAGTCACTGCTAAATATTAAGATGCATTAATATGCATCCTACAGTAATGTGTTAAAAAATAAAACCATGCATATTTAACTTGAATATCATAATATTCAATCAGCATTTCTTCTTAAAAATGTATATTTAGGAGACGTGCTTATCTACAAATTCACTGAAAATTTATTCTTAAGAGCAAGGCAAGGCATTTTGGTAAGAAACTGCCAGTACCTCATTTGCAAAAAATTAATTAGATAGGCGTTTTACTCAATTGCGACTGAAGTCTGTTGTGCGATTTTATGCAAGTTTGAATCACAAAACATCACTAACCTAAATGTGACTTCTTTAGTTAGCCGTAGGCTTTAATAATAACAACGATACACTATCATGTCATCTAGAAGATTAAGTCAAAGACCACTAACTAATCCTATGATTCCGGATCTGATGATTGCTAAAAACATAACCACTACTAAACTCAGATATGTATTTGAGTCAAACTTCTGAACCTCTTTAGTTAAACTCTAATTTTGTGTTAAATTCTATTATATTGATGGAAGGTTTGTCAAAAGTCATTTGGTCCCGAGTCATCAACGACTCGCATCAAGAAAAATGAAGGACAAAGTTTTAAAACTATACTTCAAAATATCTGCACATCTCTGCTGGTGAAGGAAGCTCTAATTATTTTTAGGTAGCTTCAATTTAATATTCAGAATTGGTGTGATTTGGTATTAAGAAAAAACAGAATACCTCTTAATTTCTCACCTTAATCTTAATTTCTCATTAATAAACTTTGTATTTACCGCTATATATAGAGCTATATATAGTGGTCATCTTTCATTAATCTATTGGAAGTCATGTGTGACAAATATCACTTGATACTTCCAAAATCAACAAGCATGCGAAAATTATTTATCTGTAATCAATCATTCTTTCATTATACTGCTGTCTGACACCCCCTTTAGAAATAAGATTCTTTTATTTCTCCTGGCTTTCATTTCTTCGTTTTAAATATTTCTGGAATCGCTTCAAAATTTTTCTCATAATGAGTTCAGTTTCATTTTGCAAAGTGTTTTCGTACATTTAATTGTCGTTTCATTTTTAAACAATCGTTTGCAAACGTATATACACAGAGTATGAAAAAAAAGATATGATGTTTGAAAACTCTAAATCTTCTTCTTAAGATATTGACCTAATAATTGAGGATGAACTTGATGAAGAAGTATGCAGTTCTCGTGAATTCGAGAAAAGTAATGTAATGAATTGTATTGGTGAATTCAAGAAAAACAATGAAAGTAAAGAAATAATCTAAATTAGGATAAAGAAGGTTTTTCAGCAAAAATCAAACAGTTTGAAATAAAGAAAAGCCAGAACAAAATAAAAATAATCTTAAAATTTGAAAAGAAGAAAAAGAGAAAAATTATTCAGTTTCATTATGAGTTGTGAATGCAGTAAATGAAATGTCTGTATCATAATCTACATCTAAAAAAAAGTTAGCCGATGGTTGATTTTATTTTATAATGGATGTCAAAATATAAATACAAAAGTTTTTTTAATGTCAACAAAGAATCTTATAAGGTAATATGGAAATAAAATAAAATTCTCTAACTACAAATTATTATCTCTTCTAGAGCCTCATATGAAGAGATGAAATATTCAAAGGCTTTCTAGAGAACCAAAAGATATTCGATGTCAAACAAATATCCGAAACTTGGCAAAGGTCGAAGTGTTACGTCGAAAGATCCAAAAATAATTTTTAACACACCATATACAATAATTTTATTTGTAAAAACTTTCTTCTTAATTTCACTAGAAGAGTATATCGATTACCACACTTTTTTAGAAACACATAATTCTACATTTATAATTTATGAATCTTTTATCTCCACCAAGATTACTTCACCAAGAAGGAATGCAAATAACAGAACGATATTTATTGGACACATACATTATAGTGGAAAGAAAAAGTGATTAGATTTACAGAAAATTAGGATGTATAGATCTTGAGAAATCAGTACCCAGAGCTGCCACCTCTGGCTGCAATAACAGCATTTATCCGCCTAGGCATGGAGTCAAACAGAGATTACATGGCATGTACGGGGATCTCAGTCCATGCAGCTTCAACACTATGTCACAGTTCATGAACAGTAGCGGATGGTGAGTGAAGGCGTGCCAATCGCTCGGCAACCATTGACCACAAGTTCTCAATTGGTGACAGATCAGGAGAACGAGCTGGCCAGGGTAGAAATCGAAACTGTTCTGTATCAAGGAAGTTCAGAACAGTACGGGCAACATGCGGTCGTACATTATCCTGTTGAAACAAACATTAGGGAGGCCTCGAAGATAGAGCAGAGCCACGGGACTTAACACATCGGGAATGTAACGATTGCTGTTCAAAGTGCCGGTAATGCGAACAAGAGGTGATCGAGACGTGTATCCAATGGCACTCCATAGCATCACTCCAGCAGATGGGCCAGCATGGCGATGTTTAATGCAAGCTTGCAATGCGCGTTCTCCACGATGCCCATAAACACGGATGCGGCCATCATGGTCCTGTTTACAGAACTGAGATTCAACTGTAATGATGACGTGATGCCATTCCCGCGTCCAGGTTCGTCGCTGATCACACCATTGAAGGCGCTCCTGTCTGTGACGCAGCTTCAATGGTAGCCGAAGCCATGGTCGCCGTGCAAACAATCCATACTGCTGCAAACATCGTCGAACTGTTCGAGCAGAAACTTGTTGCCTTGCAAATGACTCCATTTCTCGACTCAGGGTTCGTGACGTGGCTGTACGATTCCTTGTGACCATGCGGATAAGATGTCTGTCTTCCCTGCTATTAGTGATGGGGGGTCGCTGAGATCCTGCATGACGTTCCGTATGATTGTCCTGAACCCATCGATTCCATATTCTTCTAACAGTCATGGGGTCTCGACCGAAGCGAGCAGCAATATTGCGGTGCGATAAACCGCAATCCCGGTAGGCTATAATCCTTCCTCGATCAAAGTCAGACACGTGCTGATAGGCATTTCTTCTTCTTACACGAGTCATTACAACAACTTTCTTTGCCGAAAACAACGTTGAAACGGAAATTGAGAATTGAGTATGAGAAAACTGATGTGAAATCTCTGGTTTTATACACATTGTAGATGTCGCTACTGTCGCCTGCTTTGTATGAATGCCCTGAAAATCTAATCATTTGCATATCACAGCAAGTTCTACCAGTCATGCAAATTTCACGTGTGTGGTGTGCCGCTTTCCTGGTGTAGCAATTTTAATGACCAGTAGTATATATATATATATATATATATATATATATATATATATATATATATATATATATATATATATATATATATATATATATATATATATATATATATATATATATAGCAGCTCATTTTTAATAAAATTTAAATGTAGGAACCATTCACCCCACGTGATCTCCAGCATTGATGTCAGGAGCACAACTTTGACACTTTTACTTCGAAATCTCTAATTCAGGTTATAATATTGCGCCTTGATCTTAAATTAACAATAAACCAGAGATATTAGTAAAAAACAAGTAATTTAAAACAAAAAGATAATTATATCAGTGTTGAAATTTTATTTTCGTTACAAATTCATGCATCTACTAGAAATATTAAGAAAACTATATTATGCTTACAATTAAATAGAATATCTGCTACTGTATCCTTATAAAGGAGTTTAGTAGCAACTGTGAAATACACTGCCGGAAAATTGCTAAGTACGGATCACAAATTGCAATGTAGCATAACATTAAGCGATGTTTTTGGCCAAGTAGAATAAAATATAATTTCCACACTGTTCAGACATTAGAATAAAGAATATTTATTGTTCTGGAAAGTACAAAAGCTGTGAAACATCTGAAAGAAAAAAATGTTCATTTGATGCTGCATAAGGAAAAATGGAACAATGCATCTAAAAGCCAGCAGGCACCTTGAAGAAAGGTATCAGTACGGGATATGTCCACCACGGAGTGTGATGCAACCTTCCATACGTCGTATCATACTTTCAACAACATTATCCAGCAACTGTTGAGGCAATTTGTCCCATTCATTTGGGAGTGCATGTATGAGGGTGTTCTTGTTTGTCGGAGGATAGTTTCAACCAGCAACTTGCCACACATTTTCAATGGGGTTTATATCTGGAGAACATGATGTCCATACGATGCGTTAAATACCCTTGCTGTCTAGACAACTTGAACAGCGAGTGTTCGATGACATGTTGCGTTGTCATCCATAAAAACAAATATATCACCGACAGCACCACGGAAAAGATGAACATGAGGAAGTAGAACTTCATTAATGTCTTGTTGGCCCATCATAGTCCCATTTGAAACAACATGTAGGGACATGCGGCCATTGATCATGATGCAGGCCCACACCATGATACTGCATGTCGGATAATGGTCCCTTTCCTGGATATTTTCTGTACGATAAGCAGTACCACTCTTACGCCAGATCAGTTGGTGTCTGCAATCCGATGACAGATTGAACCTACTCTCATATGACAATAGTACACATACCCAGTCCTGTTCAGTCAAATTCCGATTCTCACGACATCGTTGCAAATGGGCAGTACAGTGCTGTCTGGTCAATGGGTCACACGCAACAGGTCTGCGGGCATATAGTCTTCCTCGCCTCAAAAATCTGGCAACAGTTTTTCGGCTGATCTGCTTTCTTGAGGCAGCAAGAAATTGATTTGCCACCAGCTGAGTTGTGGTGCGCCTGTTCTTTTTTGCTGATAGGACGATATATCTGTTTTCTGCAGGCGTCGTTCTTCTAACACGACCTCCCCCATGCCACCTACTACACATTCCAGTAGTTTTAAATGACTTCCACAGCCGTGAAACAACGCTGTGAGTGATGTCGAACTCCCTGGCAATATCTGTTATGTTTCGCTCTTCTTCGAACTTACCAAGAATTCGGCCAGGCATAAAATCATCTAAGTGATGTCGGGAAGACACGCCAAAAATTTGAAGTTCGTCTATTAAATCTTTCCTGTAAAACTTTGACTTGAAACAACAACTGTTCACACATGTTTTGAAAAATTTTAAAGCTCTTATGAATGCTATCACGTGATGAACACTCGTGGAAAAAAACTTGCATACGCATACTTCTTCTTACTATATCCTGCACTTATTCTAATTTTCCACATTTTTCTTCCTTTCATTTTGTGGTTGCTATGGATGATAGTGTTATCCGTCCTTTGCAATTGTCCAGCAGTGTATTAACATAAGCATTTATCTGCATTCAAATGTAAATTTGTGTTATAATTCACCCATGTTTAAAAATATGGCTGGCTGACATAAATGCAAGTGAATGTATTATATGATGTTCAATATGGGACATTAAGTATATAACACTTAAAAATTCCAGTTCGAAATTCCATTTCCATATTTCATGTTTAAATTTTAGATTGTTCCTGAATGGCATAAAATTTTTCCAAAATATTTATTTGCTGTAATGACTTTTTTATGATATAAAAAACATTTATTTGTTTTCCGTCATATTTTAAACATTAGTAAAATATACAATCTAATATTTTTACCAGTATAATAAGTTTAAATGTATATTCGCATATGTTTGTCAATCTTTCAAGTATTCACTTGTAATGTTCCAGCACTAATTTCGGAACTGATTTCGTTCAGGTAAGTACTTAACAGTAAGAGAGTTATTCTCTGGAGAGAACTTGGATCACAGAACATGGTTATATTTTTGCACGAAAGTGTTTACTTTGGCAGATGGATGAGTTGAGTCTGCATTTCTATCAATGTTCAATCCAAATTCTATATTTTTCGAAATGGAATAAAGTGAGAAAAACATCAAACCTATTGGGGCCCTTTAAGCTACAGATATTGGAGACTAGCACTTATTTTCATCCCTGAAACTACCAGGTAACATCGGGCTCTACTATTAAAAAATTTCTTTTTTGATGAAGGAATACTTTGAAGAGAATGCTTTCAAGGATCAGTAATTTTTTCCAGCGTATTCCGTAAGTATGTGTGCATAAAATAGAACATGTTAAGGATGAGGAATAATATTAATTGATAATTATCTCCAGAAGGAGTTCAGAGATGGAAAAATTTCTACATATGCGAAAAAAATACTTTTCTAGTCTCTGATAACATTACTAATTCCATGACTCGTAAAGGTACGACACTACACGTCTCTTTTATTAAAGCCAATTTTTGTCCGAGAAATAACACTGGTCAACATAATTTTTTCACAAGGATATGAAATATTGAATCTAATGTAATTTTACATATTGAATTCAAATATGTGTAATCAGATTCCTTTTATCAAGCACAGTTATTTTTGTGAATGTCATTTGTATTTTCTTGCAAATTTAAGATAAGTTTGTACGGAAAAATTTAACCCCAAATAGACTGAAATTCATGTCAAAATGTGTTCAAAGAAGGTTCATGCCTGTTCATGTGTTAACATGTTAGCTATAGGCTTGTTTTAATAAGCAAATTCTAGTAAAATTGGCAACATATATGTGTTGATTGCTGTCTTTATTTCTGCTATGGCTTTGCACTTTTTCTATTTATTTTAAAGTTTTATAAACGTTTCATTATTTTAAGAAAATGCTTGCATCAAACAAACAATTTCTTCTAATCCTGTATAGAACTGACATTCAAGTCTCAAAAACGAAATTTCACACTACTTGTGAAAATATTTTAAAAATTCTATTTCAATTGTAAATCTGGCGATTTTTTTAAAAATAATGGAGCCCAGATATATTCTGTGTACCATGTATTAGGCTTATGATGAGATGGAAGCATAATACTTATCATAAGCCTTTTTTAGTCCCAAAGATTAAGAGGGAAAAATAGAACCATTAATCTAAATTACACTTTTGCATAACAAACATTAGAGAAATTACATCCAAACAATATAAATTGTACCAAGTTTTGGGGTTCGTGTTGATTGAGAGTCGATAAAATAAACTCTTAACAATCACAAGATTTTTATTTGTTGAATTTTCTAAAAAATGCCGGAAAAAAACACAACAGTTACAGCATTTTCGAATTACAATTATACAGTATCAATTCAACTGATTCAACGGTAAACAGCTCCCAAACACATAGGTCTTCAAATACCTTAGACAGACAGCTCGTATCTACTAGTCTATCACTGCCCAACTGAAAACTGACTGACTAGGTCCGTGGAATGATAGTATTTATTACTCATTGGTCATTAAAGCATAAGACTTTCCAAATTTATGTAAGATTCCAGGCCATCTCTCTTAATAACGGCCCTAGAGCTTAGGTGGTGGAAGTTTCCAGAACTATCTGTTTCTTCCCAAATCTCACCAAGTGATCGCCAAGCTTTCAAATCACTGCAAAAGCCATTTTTAACATAAAAACACGCCTACATCGCTTGATTTTCGTCCCAAAATCTGAGTACTTCAGACCTGACTGAGATATCTCAAGACGAATACAAGAAATATTTACAAACTTTGCAACAATACTGTAAAGTATCCTAATTCGGTATTTGAAATGAGACCCATGTCTCACTGTGAAAAATATCGTGTACTAAATTTTCTAGATTTTATGAACATAAGGGATAATTCCGTCTTCAACTACTGAAGACGCAGAAAAGGAGAAGTAATAGTACCTTTGAAACAAGTAGCTCATCAGAACTTTATTTCTTATCAGAACAAAATCTCATTGACCTTATAAGAGATTAAAATTTGCATGAACAGTCTGTTGAGCTCTTAAGCTTCATTCTCAAATGTTGGAATCAACTCAAAGAAGAAGTACAGATATACGTGTATCGCAATCGACATAGTGATATCGATAACTGCATTTCTAAGGAAGGCAATGTAGTGTTTTGGAATGTTTATCCAGTAATGGAGGCTCTGTGATATCAAAACCAGCTGCATGAGTGGATATTTTTTAATTCAAACAAAGTTAGTTTGAAGAATAATGGAAATGAAATATCATCAATAACCATTGTGCATGCTAGTAATATGAGAGAAACATGAAACTTTTGTCACGAAAAAATCACAACACTAAATATAGGTAAAATATATGTTGTGACTAAAAAGCTTCCTTGTTAGGTTTGCAAATTGGATGCACAAAATTCTCTTCTTTTGTGGTGAATGAACATTAGGTGTAGAAAGTCTCATTACATAAGGAAACAGCCTAAACAAGAATTTAATAAAAATGTAGCTAATAACCCTTTAGTGGTTTCCGAAGAGGCCGAAGCGAGAATCTCTTAGTCCAGGACATAAAAATGTATCAAATATCCTTTTATTGATTCCTGAAATAGTGTTTTTATTTCCAACACATATAAAACGGGGCAGATGAAACAATTTAAAAAAAATATCGATAAAAGTTCTTTTGCAATTATATATTTGAAATCTAAATATCCTAAAATAAGTGGCTCAAAATTAAAGGAAGAAATATTCATAAAACCGCACATAAGATCAGTAATATCGCATGACAAACGTTTTATGGAACTTCTCAAATGCATCGAAAAACGCAGTGTGGAAATCATTCAAAAATGTTTTTGTGGATTTCTTGGCGATAATAAAGAAGAAAAACTACAAGGAAATATAATGAGTGATCTTTTAGCTTCATACAAAGGAATGGGTTGAAACATGTCCGTTAAAACTCATTTTTTGAATTCCCAGTTAGACTTTTTTCTTGAAAATCTTGGGGTATAGCTGATGAGTATAGTAAGCGCTTACATCAGAAAATTTTTACCGCGGAAAAGAGGTATCAAATCAAGTGGAATTACAGCCTGCTGACCGAATGCTGCTGGATTATGAAGAGTGACACCCTAATGCAAATGCAGCAAAAAATCAAATTATACAACTTTTTAGATAAGTCAAAATTAACAGAATATTTATAACAAAGTGTTTCCTAAGCACCCATTCTTTTAGAACTTTAAAAATGTTTCTTGCTTATGGAGAAATTCTGAGTAAACATTTGAACTCAGTGGGGGTAATGTTGACAAGATTCAATTTGTTTAGTTCTTGTGAGAATTTTTTTTGTAAACCAGTATAATTCTTTGGTTTCTTAAATAATATATTAGCTATATATACATTCGTTTAGTCACAAATATAGAAAATTAAATAGTTCCTAGTTCATTACTGTTTTTTCTTTTTCCCATTTATATCAAATGTAGTCTCTGAAATGTTTCCTATCAGCAGTTTGTATCCTAAATTATTATGCCTCCTAACTGTTTTCCTTGTGTTGTGCAAGAAAACCAGATGGTTTATACATACATATTTACCCATTTGACAAAATGGAAAATATTTTGAAACTGAGAGATTTTTATTTTTAATTTTAAAAAAGGCTCCAAACTTCAAAGTAGTAAGAGCACAATTAATGAAATAAGCATTTTTAATATTCATAGCAATATTTTTACTGTAGGTTTACAGACTATTTGTTTCAATGATGAATTATAATAATATTTAAGGAAATTACACGGTTTTCAGGTGGTAAGAAAACTGTACTCTTAAAATGAGTTATTTCTTTTATAATTCGGCTCATGCTGAAATAAGCATGATAATTAGGGAAACTTGCATACAATTTTTTACTCAAATAATCATACACAGTAATTTTTCGATAACTTGTTATTGAACTTTTCAATTACCATATTAATTAATTAAGGAAATTAATTTTTAAAAGTTCTTAAGTCTGTCTCACAGTCACAATTTATTATTTCAATTTAAATTAATCAAAACTTTCATTTGCATTCGTTTACGGACATGATGTGAAATATGTTTTTTATGATTGAAGAGTAACTTCAATTCCGCTATTTAGAAGGATAAAGAGATGAATAGTGCAATTTTGTTTGGATATGGGCACCTTCTTTAAAAGTTTTTGCATCTTAATTTTCTTGGTTTTTCCCTTTGTGAGATATTTTCAAACGAATATAAATTTTACTATGTAGGAAACTTCCTTACAAAAATATAGATTATATGTGCTACAAATCTTTTGCAAAAATATGCTGGTCAATCAGCATATTATGTTGCATCAAATGGGAGTCTCACATTTTAGGAAATAAATGTGTTGTTGTTGCTTATCCCCGACTGGCGTGACAATACCATCACACCAGCCCCATGAATCCAAAAATAGTCAGTCTCTCAAGCATCACCTCCGGTCTTAACTTCGTGTCCCCTCTCTCACACCCAATGCATTGAAAAATATGAGATGGGGAGGCCTGAACCACTCGGCATTTAGAACAGAGAGGGTAAACCTTGGTGCCAGAGATGTGTCTCTGAGCAAGCAGGTTGCCACTTCGCCGTCTTGTCAGAGCCGTTTGGATGCATCTCTTGTATTTACCCACTAGTGCGGAACCAGGATGTTTGCATGTGTACCAATCGTGGGTAGGAATGGTATCCCTAAAAGTAGCATTGATAGCCATCATAACTCTAGAGGTCAGCTCTGAAGACGACAAGCAGTCTCCAATGATGATATTTTGTAGGCTTCCATCCTTGGCTAACTGATCCGCAATTTCCTTTCCATACACATTAACATGAGATGGCACTCACTGGAAGACTATGGTACTGGCTTTCAAATTAATAAGTTGTTGTACTGTTTTAGTTGTTGTTATGTCACCATGCCGCCACCACTGAGCCAGATGTTGTATGGAGCTTTGGCTATCACTGAAGATCTAGATATCAGACACAATACCCTCAATAACACAGAAATTTAAAGCCTCTTCAATTGCCAAAAGCTCAGCTCGAAAAGCAGAACTGTAATTTGGATTTCTTCCACATATCTTTTTGCCATCTCCCTGTTGAACAAACACTCCACTACCCGACTCAGCACCCTCACCCCTACTGCCATACGTGTAAATATGAAGAGCATTAAGGGGAATCTGTTGGATTACTTCCAAAGCTAGCTGTCTGAGATATTCTGGGTGTTGAGTTCTCTTGTTAGAGTGAGAGCATAGTTCGGTCGTAAAAAAGACTCGATCATGAAAGGTCGACTTTGGCCCCATGCGGCAGGCCAAAGAAACGGGCTCCCCATTCTCCAGAAAACAACCTTCTCTCTGCGCCTTACTCAGTGGGCTATCACGTTTTAGTCGTTGGTTAGATCTCCAGGCACCTACAAAACTAGATGTTCGGTTCTGGTCACCGTAACTAGCAAGTTTGCCAAGTAGTTTCTTAATAAACATTTTCTTCGTAATCCAAGGGGGAGTAGATTAGCTTCATAAACAATGTCTCTTTGACAGCTATTTCGGAGGCTGGTGATGATTCTGGCAGCAGACAACTGTACTCTTTCGAGTTTATCGAGATTACTGGCACAGGCAGATTGATACACCTGAACACCATATTCAAGTATTGGACGGATAAGGGCTATGTAGGTCATCCTCAAAGTTTGAGCGTCCGCTCTCCAACTCCTACCTGATATGTACTTCAAAATATTTAACCTTTGCCTACCTCTCAAAACTAAGTTGTCAATATGAGCCCTGCCAAGCACTTCCTAATCCAAAATAAAGCCCAAGTATTTGGGATGCCTTACACAATTTAATCTCCTGCCCAAAAGAAAGATCTCAGGTTCCAAATTGTACAAATGTCTGTTGGTTGTAAAAAGTGTGGACACAGATTTTGAGGGGTTAAAAATTATTTTAACCCTCAAGTCCCACAGGCTGCCTCATAGTATGCACTAGTTGCCGGTGAGGGGGTGTTCCTGGGTGGAGTGGGTGAAGTACGTCGGGAGAGTAATCTCCTGGTAGGGTCACCCAAGGCGTGAAGGCCACTCCACAATGTCCAGCTAAAGCCTGGGGCAACGGAGCAAAGTAAGACTTCTACAATTGGGTTCTGCCTTGGGTTCTCCAGGTACTCTGTACCAACAGAAGCTGCTCTTAAACCCCACTTTTCATGAATCTTGGGTTAAAAAGTTTTGAAATAAATAAATAAAACGTAACTAATTGCTACGCTTAATTTTTATCAAAACTATCTACTAATCAACAAACAAAAGGAAAAAGAAAATAGGTAGATGGAATCTTACAGATATTTATTTTTTTATAAATGTATGTTATGAACATATTTTTTATAACGTACCTATAAGTATGTATAAATATTATACATACCTGTAAATATTAAAATTTTCATACTTTATTTCATGTTAAAGTGGTTTGTTTTTTAAAGTTTAGATAAATAAAAATCCTGAGCATGAGAGAAAAATTTTCATAAATATAAAATTTTACAGTTTTTATCCGAAGTGATACATTTATTTATTAAGAACAATTTTTACTTTAATAATGATTAAACAAACTTTAAAAATAGGGAAGACTTTATAGATTAGTTAAGCCCTTTTATTCCCTACTCCTACAATGGAATACTCTTTGCTTGAAGTCTATTCACTGCATCAATCAACACAGAAGATTATTACACTGACTGATAGAGTGGGATTTATTGAGATTACATGCATACATAACTGTGTGGGGAGACCCTGGACGCTACCTTAAGCTAAACGTTTGCCGTCTCCCAAACGCCTAGTGTGCTCCACACCTCAACGAGATCCCGGAGGGCACCACTATCAGGGCATTTATAAAGGCAATCAAATTGTTTTAACAAATTGGTAGTAAGAAGTTACAATACTTTTAAGGGACTTAAAGCCTTGTTAAACTTCAGGCGATAGCATTGAATATTTTTTCTGAGTTAAAAACAAAATTTGACATGATGACACATATAACAATCAATGAAGAAACAATTTACAATCAATGAAAAGATAGTTAACAATTTCTAGAGTAGTTATGGCATTAAATGCAATTATATACATTGATGGCAATTCTATAGATAGTATGAACACTTAATTATGAAAAAATGGCATGATAAGAAGGATAACTATATAAGGCGAGGTCAGGAAATTTAATGAAAACCTTAGCTTTTAAAAGCATTTTACGTTCAATAATTTTCAAAAAGTGTATAGGATTCAAAAAGTTTTTAAAAGTTCAAAAGTGGGTTCATAAAGTTCGAGAAGTTCATACAGTTCAAAACACATAGTTCACAAATTTCTATAAGTTAATAAAAAATTTAAACACCATTACTAGTTGTGGAAAAGAGTTAACTTTAAGAATAGTTTTCTGACACAGATGTGGAAAATTCTAAGTCATCTGCGGGAGCGTGGCCTGTATCCCGACAAATTTCCAGTCCTCGTTTGTTGTGATGAATCATCAGCTTTGCGAGGAGTAATCTACGGTGACGATCATTCATGCAAAATCTCCGGGACTCCATGTCGGTCTCTTGGGAGTTTTTTATGTGTATTTTTCAGTCTCTGGACACTATAGGACATAGTGGAAAGGATCCCCTTGGGCTCCCCAAATACAGATGGATGAAGCTGCCTTTCCGAATCTGAGGAAGTACTGTAGTAATAAGCCGTGAAACGTTAGCAGCTGGTTATGTTATGAATTAGCTTGCTGCTTGCTAGAGACATCTGTGAGTAGATATTTGGTCATTCGACCTGTTGTTGCGTTGTCCCACAGAGACTGCCATTTCTGAAGTGTGAAATGCTTCAGTTAATTGATAAAAAAAGATCTTGGATACAGAATAACTAATGCTTCCGATTCATCAATTTTCGTGGCTTTCTTTGCAGCGATGTCTGCGTACTTATTTCTGACATCACTTCGATGCGATTTAATCCAACTTAGGTGGATGTGTGAAGTTTCAGCTGCTAGTTTTTTCTTCTATGGCATGTAAATTGGTGATGTATGTAGTGAGTTAAGAAACGCATGAAAAGTCAATAAGCTCTCAGACCAAATGGTTGCAGATCTGAGGCCTTGTGCGTCAATGATGTATACAGCTTCGAAAATGAGTATGGCCACTGAGTTCTTATTTCTCAGATTAATTTTGTATTATTGAAGTTGTTTGTCCTCATGGTAAATTATTAGGGCCGCACCTGTTTTACCGTCAATATGTGATCTATCCGTATTGATATTATAAGGCATGGTTAGCTTGATTTGGTCTTGTGCTGTTGAGAGTGGTTTTCAGGGCAGATTGTGGATGTGTGTTTCCTTAAGTCTTCTCGAGTGATGGACACAGTCCTTATGCACAGAATATTCGTAGTCAGAGGCACTGAGTGATTGGTCTCCCAGCACAGTAGTTTCCTGCAGTTGCAGTACCCTAGTTTTGTGTGCTAGCTGGTTGCAAGTAAAGTGAAGTGGTAGCAGGCAATTGTGGACATGGTCCTGTAGCTTCTCGTGATTAATAATGTGTAGCATCGTTGTTGGTTGTTTAATTGCTGCTGCTTCCTATCAGTCATGAATGAGCCAAAAGAAAACATTTTCTTCATGACAGAAATGTAAATTGCTCTAGTTTCTTTACATTTAATGCCCAAATCTCTAGCAACCATGGAGCGGAATCTCTGAAAAATTAGTATACTCTTTGTCTTTAGCTGCCGGACAAGTGGTAGTAAGGAAATTTTACTATCTATAATTACTCCGAGACATTTTAGTATTTTAGTTTGCTTTAAGTTATTATTTTCTAAAGTTATTCTGGGATTTGATTTTAAGTGTTTTCTGTCCTGGTGCAGGGTGAGGACTTGCGATTTATGAAGAGAAATTACGAGCTTCAAGTTGCTACTGTATTTGGAAAAATGTTACAAAGATTCATTGCAATGTGATTGTAGGGATGCTTTTGTATTGCTTTCAACTATTAATAAAGTGCCATCGCCAAAAGCAATTACTTTGGTTGTTTCTAGCCAGGATGATGTTAATAATTCATTAAAGAAGATTTTCCACAGGATGGGGTCGTTAACAGAGCACTGTGGGCATCCCCTAGTGTGAGGAACTGTGACGCACCCTCCATCATGAACTGTGATGAGTGATCTGTCATCCAGAAAGCTGAAGATCATGGATGTTATATTACTTAGACATCTAATTTGCAGAAGTGCTTGGCGCATCTCAGGCCACCAAATTGAATCAAAAGTTTGCTGGATATCCAGCCCAGTCAATGCCACGTAGTTCTTCTTATAGTGTGATTCGCTAACTAGGTTCCTGAGTTTTTGGAATGCGTGTTTTGTCGAGCTGTTGCATTAAAATCCGTATTGTTGATTACTAAGGAAATTCGTTTTATGCAGGTGATGTTTGAGCATTCCTATGGTCAGTCTCTCCAAACCCTTCCCTAGAGCTGATTATAAGCAGATTGGCTGTTAGGAGGTTGGGTGACTAGGGCTTTTATTCTTCTTTAGAAAGTAGATACCCTGGCTCTGTTTGAATGATTTGGGAAAAGTTTTAAGCCTGGGAAAATGATTAAAATATTGCAGGAGGAAAGTTGCATCTGCTCAAAAGAGAAACTTGACAATCACATTGTCTGTACCATTTAGGCCTGGTGCTTTTGAATTGACAATATTTTTGATAATATACTTTAGTTTATTGAATGCAAAGAGTAGGTCTATTGTGGTTGGGGATTTAGGGACTGACTTCTGATTCTGTAATGGTTTTAAATGTCAGTTGCAATGTGTGTGTCATCTGTGAGAAAAGTAGCTCTCAAAAGGTCCTGAAGTATGGTGGTGGTAGTCTGACTATTGTTAGCTGCAGTCGTGAGGGGCTGAAACTGTGTGGGAAGGAATGTTTTGCCAGTAATAATTCGTTGAATATTCTTTATTGTTGGTAGTGCAGAACCGTAACCAGCTCTGCAAAGTTGCTTCTAAAATTGATCTTTTATAGATGGCCAGGTGTTGCTTATACTTTAGATGCAGCTTATCTCTAATGGCAGTTGTAGGTGCGTTTTTCATTAGCCTTTGTATGGTCCTTGTTTTTTGCTTTTGGCTCTGGTTGTCAACCAAGACAGGTTAACTGGATGTCGTATACTGAAAATATCTTCTGATTTTATAACACCAAGGAGATGGATGGTTATTTGTTATAGGTCATTGGGTGCATTGGCACGTTAAAGCTCTATTTTAAAATGATTCAGTCTGGGCTTGATTTTTTTGAATAAACTTGTGTTGACCTTTGTAGGTATTGTATCGTCCATTTAAAGTGACGATGGATTTTCAAGAGAAGTGAAATGTTATGTATTTGTTGTCAGAGACTGTAATATGACAGTCCCTGCTCACTGATTTATTAGGCTAATGGCAAAGTCGCTTACTATGTTCAAGTCTGTCCATCCAATTCCAACAGAGCCTTTGAATGTTGGTGGGGCATCCTGATCGTCAGCAATAGAGAGAGGGTGCTGTGGAAAGAAATCTTCCAAAAGGAGTCCTCTACAGACAATTGAAGTGCAGCCCCACGCGGGATGTTATGCGTATTAAATTATCCTCCAATAATTATTGGCATTCCCGGATAGCTTACTAAGATGTTTTATAACTGCTGAAGAGCAGTTTGAATCCTTTCAAAGGATGAGGCATAGAGGATGGCAAGAAGTAAAGAACGTGTTTGCAGATCGATCTCTTATTGATTGAATTATTGTGGCATTAATCCCATAACTGGCTATCCCGAGTTAATTCAGGCAAAAAATTCTGTGCGTTTTCCGACTATCCCGAGCCCTTTTTTAGGGGAAATTGGCTTCACTGCAGTGATTTAAATGCAACCCCCAAAATTGACGGATTACTGTGAAATCGTAGCTGGGAAACTTATTTACTGAACGGTTACGGTTGATTTAACTAATGCGAGCGAAAATAGAAAGTGTTTCAAGGAAGCAACAGCTAATTACGTTTTACTTTTCTATATTTATTCGAATTTAGATTTCATAATTAAAGGCCTTCTAACACTTAGAATTTATAAGCAATGTAAATAATAGTAATTTTCACTTTTTTATCAAGTTTTTAAATTATTAAAAAAAATTTTATTTTTTTTTTGTATGTGTGTATATGTGTTTATATGTGTGTGTGTCAGTAAATTTTTGCTTAGTTGTAAACTTGATAGTATGAGAATATGAGACTTTGCGAACATGTTATAATATAAGAAATTTTTATTGCTTAATTTGTTCAAAAATAAGAAATTTTAAAATATTATAATTTTGCTTAAAATTAGAAGGGATCAAATAAGTTATAAATTAGATGCTATTTTTTAACTTTTAAATGAATTTAGTATTTTAAGCAATTTTGCAATTTATTTTGTACCTAGTTCTTTCAATTTTTACAATTATATTTTTATTAAAATTAGATCATAAGTTTTGTTCCAAGAATAATTAAACTTTGTTATCTCTCATTTTTTAATTAATTTCACTTTCACAATGTAACTAATTTTAGTTTATAAATTGAATAACTTGGTACTAGAATTATCATTTTAAATGTTTATATAATTTATAAAAGATTCACAAAAAATGGGAACTGCTGAACTTTCGAGTAGGTACCAATTACGAGTCCCAGAAAGATCATCAAATTCACACTCCGTGTCCGAAGAGTTATCTTCATCATAAAAATAAAATTCTTCTTCATTGCTTGATGTTCCTAAACCGATAATATTTTCACATATACAACTAGCTACTAGAATAATTATGAGAGTGAAACAGCAATCATGTATATATATATATATATATATATATATATATATATATATATATATATATATATATATATATATATATATATATATATATATATATATATATATATATGCAAACATGAATAGTGAAGTGACAATATGGCATTTCAATAATTTTTTTCTGGCCAGCTGAAGGTGATTTATTGACACGCTCACCTGGAATACATCATTACACAGATGTTTCCAAGATAACTTGATTGGAAATGTGCATCCACTATATCAAGGCTACATTTGATTTAAATTTACATTTATCGGTTTCCCACGGAATTTGAAAATTCCCTAAGTTCCCCCAGTAAGGAATTTGTCAATACTGTCAATCCTGATGTCAAATTGATATAATCAGAAACACCAATCGATGTTTCTGCTATGTTCACTCTACTTGTTAATAATTTAAAATTAACTACTTATGCATTAATTTCCTGTTTACTTGAGAATTTGACTAAACTGTTTTGAAATTTTTTATATTGTTGATAGCTTCCCACTACTCAAATTTTCAGTACACATATTTCAACCATTGTTTAAAATACTAAGATCAAGGTAATTACAAAGAATGAAGGAATAAATCCTATTACATAAATATTTTCGTATTTTATAATGGGAAATAAAAGTTATAGACCTAAATCATAACAAAATTATATAAATTTATGTTGAATAAAGAGTGACAACTCTTTATTCAACATAAATTTATATCATTTTGTTATGATTTAGGTCTATAACTTTTAAAGAAAATTATAATTTTTAGCAAGAAAATTTTTATTTTGATTCAAACTTTCACTAAATTTACATTTCGGTATAGGATTGGAAAATGATATTAAAATACATCAAGAAGTGCTTATTGCAGAAAAATTACTAAAAATATTCCCTTAAATATTTAAGAAATGCATATGTGTTTCAGAGGCATTGTACTACGATTTATCCATAAACTAATGATCAAATTTAAATATTTAAAAAATGTTTGAATTCAGTAGTCACAAACATTTCTCAGTATAAGGAAAATATCGGAGAACATATTAAATTATTTAATGTCTTTATTGTGAGGTTCAAAATTATTTTAATAATTTTTTTCTAAAATTAAGGATATTTTAATCTAATATTTCGTAAATATAATTTAAAATCATTCAATAAAAATTAACGTTGCTTACAAATTTAGGAAAACTTGAAATTTCCTGTATCACGCACACACACACAAAAGAGATATTTAACTAATTTAATGATTACATTTTAAGTATTTCTCTTTGTTTCTCACATACTTCAATATCTAACAGCATTACACTAAAGATTATACTTTTAACCTCTTGAAATAAAATAGTTCAAATAAGCACTATGTTGCGGCTTTCTTAATTCACCTCTCGTGTGTTTTCTGAAATAAAATTCAATGACTTAATTCTAATATTAAGCTAAATAATTTGACTTTCAATAAGATGTTTCTAACATAAGAGATAAATTTTATCTTTGTGATAAATTAATAAATCATGATACGTATTTTTAATAGGTTATCTTTAATGCAAAATTAATACTGTCGAAAGTGGATAAAGAATTTATTTCTGGTTGGTGAATTTATGCTTACAAAAATTAACTTTGTAAGCATAAATTCCCTTTCTTCTTTAATCAAAACTAAAATAAATTTTTAAACAAAGGATTTACTTCTTTAATCAAAACTTTTTAAAAATAAAAAAATATTGATTAATCAAATGAAAAGTAGTTAAATATTTTTATTTTATAATCAGCAAAAGAAGAAGGAAGTTAAATCATTATTTTACTAAAATTCTCTTTTTCAAAAAAAAAAGAAATGTTCTCTAAATTTTCCATTTTTAATGATTTGCATGTCAAAGAAGTTATAGTTCTGAGTAGGAAAAATATTAAATGTAGAACTAATTTCAATATGTGAAATAAATGCGATATTTACTTGTTCTATACTAAATATTGAATTATTGGAATACAATTGAAAACAATAGAGTTAAGATTTCCTTGTTTTTATATTTTTACTTTTATTCTCCTTTTAAAAAACAAATTTTCAGGCGAGAGATGCATTCATTTTAATATTTGTGCAAAACAATTTAAGAAATACTAAAAGATATACAATAACTACACGGGTTCTTGTGTATGGAGTGATATTTTTTACATAATTAGAAGCGGAAATCATTCGTTATGAGGAATTTAATATGAAATATTTATACATTCCAAAATTCAACTAAAGTCAGTAGCATACTAAACATTCTGTGAAGTTTGTTCTTAAGCAATTAAGTTAGCTTTTTATTTTTTTAAATTATTAAAAAATTTACAATTTTGTCATAATTTTTCAATTTGTATGTATTAAAGCAACCCAAGTGTTTTTTTAATAATTTTAAAAATTATTTGATGATTTTAAAAATATAGTATTGATTTTGGAAAGTATCTGCAATTAATAATAAAACAGAAAACTAAGTACTTATTGCAGTTATTTAAAATCATTACATTTTTCACTGTCTATGAAATTAAATAATTAAATTTCTGATTTTTGAAAAAACAGAAATGACTGAAATTATATAATATATATATATATATATATATATATATATATATATATATATATATATATATATATATATATATATATATATATATATATATATATATATATATATTTATTTATTTAAAATTTTAAATACGAACACTGCTTACAAATAAATTAAATTTTCTGATAATAATTTGCAAACTAATTAAATAAAATTCATATTTAGTGTAATAAAATGTTATAATAGTGACTTTAAAAAATTTTCTAAGAGAACATTCACAAAGTAAACTATTAGCACATTCTGGTTTCTTCAGCTGACAGCCATTGATGGAAATCCCCGCTGAAATCCATTTTAATGTGATTATTGTCAGGAGATCCAGGGTAAAATGGAAATACGTCTCATCAAGAATTAGGGGCTTTTGTATTCTTGACAAGCTCTAAAGGGCGAAAAACTTTCTTCACAGATTCCCAAAGGGTTATGGGGTTAAAAGGTGCATTGACAATGATAGCCGCTCATGGGTTGTCCGCCCATGGCATGAAATACTTTCCATATAAAAGAAATACCCCTTAAGCTTCCTTTCAAAGAATGCAGTTCTTGTATTAAGCTAATATCGATGTTGTTAGTGACTATGTATCTTGGAAATTGGGCTATAGCTGATCTGCTGCGTTGTAAGTTGGCTTGGAGACAAGTTATATTATTGCAGCTTAGATTCTTTAAATATTTATCACTTGGGTGCTTTCAGTTGGTGCTGATGGCATACTGTTTAAATTGTAACCACCACTGATTGAGGTTTGATTGCTGTTATGGGTGGGCATTTCAAATTAAGGTGATTGGCTGATAAGTTATTTATCGGTTAGTGGTGCTACGGTAAGGGGTTTGTTTGCTGTATAATCTTTTTGGTTTTTCTAGATGTTCGTTGGTAAAGTTGTTATATGATGGCCATCATATGTCGGGGAATCAGATGCCGGGTGATTAATTGGGTATTTACATTCTTTCTCATTAATCTCAAAGCAGCTGATGCAAAAAGATTTATTTTCGGTGCAGTCATCTGTCATGTGTTCACCTCCACATTTCCCACAAAACTTGACATTACTGCAGTTAGTAGTTGTGTAGTGGAGATACTGACAGTTTTGGCATCTACGTACTGTTAAAAAGCGGTGAATTCTGAATCTTCCTAAACCTAGGAAAATGAAGCTATTTTTGAGAAGCTTTAGCTCCAATGGTCTTGGGAGTTCAAAGATCTAGATCTTTGAGATCTTATGGTTCCACAAGTTGAATTTACGTAGGGTTATCTTAGTTTGGAGAATCCTAATATCCTGTGTGTTTTTCAGATTGAAGACGTCTTGAATCACCAGTTTCTGCCCATCAATCATCCGTTTCTGCCCACAGTGTTTGCCCGATGTTGTCTGCTGGAGCTTTTTTTGTTTTTAGGCATGGCTGAGATTTTACCATTTGACTATTATTTTCTTAAAGTCTGCTTGTTTGGTTCCAGATTCTGCCTCAGAGGTTGTACAGTGTACTTTTAAAATTTGTTGCTTAAGGATTTGATAGCATTTGTGCTAATTCAGGTAGATTCTGTTGCTTAGGACTTTATATTCTGCAGGAGCTCCTTGTTGTGTCAATATATTTGACTGGAATTGTTGGTTGAACAGTAGCGAATATGAATTCCACTTGTAGGTTTTTAATGATCGTGAGGGCTTTATCACGCTTCTCAGTCGGGAAAATGAACCTGCCCTTATTTTTTTATTGTATGAATTTATTTTATGTTTACAATATTGCAAATGGTCTTGCATTCTTAACTTTTCTTTTTTTATTTCTTTTTTCAATTTGTGATGGAGGCTTTGCTACCGCTGGGTGCCCAATAACCTCTTCACTATGAAAGTTAAGATCATTAATGGTGCCAAGGTCTGAATCTAAATCATCTAAGATCAGGTTTTCTTGATCTGTAGGAGTCAAAATGTGTTTAATTTAATATTATTACTTATAAAATATCTAAGTATTATGTACAATCTAAGCACAATTTTATCTAATAGCAATAATATTAAATTATAATTTAAATTTACTACATTAAATTAACGCTACAAAAATATCATTTTCATTTTCTATCAAAATGTGAATTACCAACAGTAGAAAGAGTTAGACATAAGCAAACAAAAAAGAACATCTTAAATTGTAATACCAAGCAGTAATTATGAAGTATATTTAAGTTATATTGTAAAACAAAAATAATTGTAAAATATTAAAAGTAATGTAGTAAGGAAATGTAAAGTAATAATTGCAAATATTCAGCTTAATTAAATTATTTCTCAGTCATCTTCTATTTGCTGACTACAAAATTGGTGACCCCTTGTACAAAGAAATGTCTAGAACAAATGGTTGGTTAGTTGGGTTTTATAGCACAAGATCCAAAAATCATGGAGGAAGGAATATAAGAGGAGCCGTTCTAACCGCGAAATAGCGTGAGCGCCGGTGAAGTAGCTAGCAGACGACACCACGCCCACCTTGACTTTCAAGAGAAACGGTACTTTCTTATTGAGGGCACTGTAAAAGCAAGCATTATTTTCGTTTAACTTACACACATCGAAATAAAACTGATCTAAATTACTTACTATTTGTAAAAAAGTTATTTTTATTGATAGTTAAGTGCTTATTTTGTATTTTTTCTGCTTATTAAAATTATGTATTTCAATAAAGAAATTTTAGGCGTATTATTCACCTTATTGACTGAGATACACTTGAAAAATTATGAAGCAAATTAAATATCATATAATATTTATAATCATGGGAAAAAGTGTCAATTTTTCTTTTCTTTATTGTTACTCAGTGGCAAAGTTTCCTACCCATGTTATTTCCTGTGATTTTTATCTATGCATGCAATATTCTGCTACTTGGTTATAATTTTTCTTTTTATAAGAAAGAATTATACTTCTGTATATAAATTTATTTCTATCTATATAGTAAAAGTATTTTTATTTTGATGTATTTGTAGTCCAATATTAGAATAAAAAGTTTTTATCAATTATTTGTAAATAAATTTCGTTAAATAAGTATAAAAAAAATTAAAGTCAACTGTAAAAACCCTAGAAACTAAATATTTTAATCTAAAATTGATTTTCAATAAATCTTGATTTATTATATTAAATAAGATTTATATAAGATTAAAATATCTTCTCAAAAAGTATATTTTAATATTAATGTAATGTTAAAAACTAAGTACTTAAGTTTAAAAAAATTGGAATTTATTCACTAGCAAAACAATTAAATGTATTCCTAAACTTATAAACTTAATCTCTTTCAAATTAATTTTTTTACAGAGAGATAAGTTTTTAATATAATGCAATATAAAATTTTAATTAAAATATAATTTTAAAACATTAGTTTAATATTTAAATTTGCCTACTTTTTTTAAGCATGCACACACATGAAAGCATTTGTAAAGTTAAGAACATGGTAATGTTTAATATTACACATAATGTGAAGAAACTTGTAGAATTAAATATGTAAGTTGTCATTAAGGTTTTTTTTTAAAAAAATTCCATTTGAATTAATAAACAACCTATATATGGAAAAAAATTTTTCCAGAAATTATCAAATCAACCAATATTAATTTGGCCTTAATTAATTACCATCATTAAATTAATCAGCCATTATGTTGTCGTAAACTATCATATTATGATTTATGTTTTAAAATTTATAAACTTTATATTTCTTTCATGTTTTTATTCATTAAGACAATAAATTTTAAAAAATGAAATTTAAGAATTTAATTAACTGTGTGTGTGTGAAACCATGAAAACTAATTTCATTTTTTAATAAACAAATACATTAATAAAATTAATTTACACAATTATCAGTACATTACAGATTCTGCTAAAATGTTTACATTAACACATTTACATAAATTGCAATATTGAGAGAATTGAAGTATATAAACCTAAATATAAAGATATATATGTAACATCATGCACTGCAAATTACAAATTTAAACATTATTATTAAACTTTAAAAACTGATTTGTAATAAAATATATTGATCTCGAAACATCAATAGGATTTATATAAAAATAAGCATTTCTTAAATACAAATGTTGTAAAATTAAAATATATAGTTATCTGTAAACACTGAAATTGACACATTACATTCTGTTGAAATTTTCACACTATAAATATTTACATGAAATGCAATACTGGAAGAACTTATAAAATATACAGACCTAAATATTAAGATAAATTTTTCATGCACTGCAAATTGCAAATTTAAACATTATTATTAAACATTAAAAAGAACTGATTTATAATAAAATATATTGATCTGGAAACATCAATAGTATTTATATAAAAATAAGCATCTCTTAAATACAAATGTTGTAAAATTAAAATATATAGTTATCAATAAACATTGAAATTGATACATTCTGTTAAAATCTTCACACAATGAACACATAAATTAAAATATTGGAAGAACTTATAGTATATACTGATTTAAATATTCATACATACATATACATATATTGTTATTGACCTTGAAAAAGAATTGATTTGGTGTATAAATGTCTCATTGATCTTGAGACATCGATAGCATTTTTACAAAAATATGTATATCTTACACACAAATATTGTTTGATTATTGCATTAATCAAAAGTATAACATGATTTTATATGAGCATAGCAAGCAGCCATTATTGTTTAAAATTAGAAAATTCCGAATAACAACAAATTCAACAAGAAGCTTTATAGTAAACAACAGGTTTTAGT
This sequence comes from Latrodectus hesperus, assembly GCA_037975125.1. NCBI lineage: Eukaryota > Metazoa > Arthropoda > Arachnida > Araneae > Theridiidae > Latrodectus > Latrodectus hesperus. The sequence continues at coordinate 17,485,525 of CM075855.1, forward strand.
GTAATGTTTTGGAAGACAGAGGGGATATGACACATGCGTCAAGTGCTGACCAATAGGGCGGCTCCTCTTATATTCCTTCCTCCATGCCAAAAATGGACATTCTGCGCAAAGGAACATATTTTTGATTTTTTCTTTTTCATTTACTTATTTTTGTTCTAATTATTTAAAATAATTTTTAAGACACAAACAACATTGAAAATTCAAAAAACAAAAATCTATATATATATATATATATATATATATATATATATATATATATATATATTATTTTAAAATTTAAATATAGAATATAAAATCAGAAAAAATCAAATATCTATATTTTTTAAACTTAAAATATAAATTAAATAAAATTTAAAAAACATATTGCTTTTAAATGAGCAAATAGGTTTTTGTGGAATGTTTCCCCAGGAAATGAAACATGGTGAAAAGGTTTGTTTTAAAAAATTTAAAACAGTAAACGTTAAAAACAGGACATGAAATTAAAATATGAAACACAGTATATTTTTCATCACACCTATCACACCAAAGATATAATTCTTTTAAGAATTAATATCAATTTGAAAAACGTGTCTGCCCGATACGAAGGCGAGTCAATCTAGCATTAGCACTTCGTAACGGTAAAACTGATAATTGGGGACTGGGATAAAAAATGGTATGTTGTTTGTTGCCGATTTGCAAGTTCCATGATTCCTGCCATAGAAAATGTATAAAAATTTTAACACCCTTTCTTACATCTGAGAGCTGAACCGATAGTAAAACTGGATCTCAAGTAGTCTTTGTAGCTGCATCCGTTCTCTCATTTCCAACAACTCCTATGTGGCTTGGTATTCAACAAAATACTGTGTTATTTCCCTTGCTGTCTGGAACAGAAATAACTGATAGCACAGCACAGACGTTCGCTGACACTCAACAATGTGAGCACAAAAATCCCACCTTTTGGACAAATAAACCAGAAATTTTGTTTTTTCAAGTGGAAGCTCAATTTAAAATACCTTGAATATTATCTGAAGAAACTAAGTTCAATTATCTGGTGTAAAAATTAAAACCAAAATATGTGGAAAACATTTGGAACATTGGGAATAGCTAGTGCAAACAAACTTACTTATGATAAAAATAGACTTTTAAATATATTTAAAGAAAGCAAAAATGTCCTTATAAAGATACTAATTAATGGCACTGAACTGGGTAACATGAAAACTAGCCAACTTTTGCAAAATTTACGATCCGTTGCTACAACTGATGCTTCAGAAAATCTCTTTGAAACTTTGATGGTTGAAAAATTACCAGAAACTATGAAAAACATATCATTAAAGAGTGAAGAAGATATTTCCAAACTTGCCCTAAAGGCAGATAAGATCAATGATATGAACCCCTATCCAGATGTTTTTGATGTACATGAAGCTACAGAAAAAGCTGTCCTAGAAAACAAATCAGCCCATGATAAATTGTTAGAAAGAATTCAGTATTTGGAACAAGAAGTGGCGATATTTAATATTGAAAAAATCTCAGGTCAAGAACAGACTTTCGCTCCTCTTGTTCATGCTCACGTAGCTGTTCTAGAGTTCGCTATAACGCTAATGGAAAATATTGTTATTTCCATAATAAATTTGGAAACATATGTAAGCCAGAAAAATGCCAAGCACCATGCCAATGGAAAAAATAAATGAGAGTCAGGAAAACTAAATGTGGCAGTAGATGTGGTAACAGCGTCTCCTGAATTTCAGCAATATCCATTACCATAGGAAAATATTTATGGTGTGACACATCAACCAAAATAATTCGACCCTACATACCAAAGAAAGACAGATGGAAAATATTTAATCATTTTCATGGACTTTCATAGTTAGGTATAAAACCTTCATTAAAACTTCCAAATTCAAAATTTATTTGGGCCAAACATTAAAAAAGACATTCAACAATAGGCTCGAGCATGCATTTTTGTCAGAAGAACAAAGTTTCTTGGCACACAAAGTGAATTTTTGAAAAATATCAAGAACCAACTGGTAGATTTCACTAAATTCATGTTGATATAATTAGGCCTTTAACTCCATCGAATGGAAAGGTTTATTATTTGACTTGTATAGATAGAATTAAAAATTGGTTTGAAGTAATTCCGTTAAATAATATACTAGCAGAAACCATCGCTAAAGCTTTCTACAACAATTGGATCACAAGATTTAGAACTCCCTCTAAAATAGTAACAGATCGTGGAGCACAATTTTCATTTGAAATAATTACTGAAATATCCAGAATCTGTGGTATTAAGCTAAATCATACAAAAGCTTACCATCTACAGTGCAATGGGAAAATAAAACGTCTTCATAGGTCACTCAAAACTGCATTAAGAAACCACAATAACATAGCTTGGAGTGCGAGTTTATCCACTGTCCTCCTAGTATTATACACTACTAGCATTAAGATGTGCCATACAAGAAGATACTAATCATACTATAGTAGAAATGGTTTATGGACAACCAATGAAACTTCCTGGTTAATTTTTCAAAGAAAGTTCCATTCATACAGCACCAAAAGCATTCATAAATAATCTTAAAACACAAATGGAATTCCTAAGATCAAGACCACCCAATCACAAAACTTTACAAAAAGTTTTCGTTCACGATTTAAAAACATGCTCACGTGTATTTCTGAGGTAGACCGAGTAAGAGGAAGTCACTTGAACCACCATATGAAGGGTCAATTTTAGTGACTAAAAGAATTTCAAAATATTTTACTATTGAAATAAAAGGAAAAAGAGTCAATGTGACTTATGACAGTTAAAAACCAGCCTAATCCTGGCAAATTTCAACGAAAATTTGCCTTCTATAAAAGAAGATGCAGGGAAAGTAAATAATGAAAATGCACCTCCTAGACGTTCTCGAGCTGGCAGAACAATCCAGATACCAGATAGATTTAAGGACTCCACTGTTATGATTGAAAAAATAACTCTCTTAACTATCATTTTTTATAAATTTACTCCTTCCAGCTATCATACTTTTTAAAAACGTAACTTAGTCACTGGTGGGGGAGTAATGTAGGAGTCAAAAAATGTGTTCAATTTAATATTATTATTTATAAGATATCTAAGTACAATTTTATCTAATAGCAATAATATAAAATTATTATTTAAATTTACTACATTAAATTAACGCTACAAAAATATCGTTATCATTTTCTATCAAAATTTGAATTGGCAACAGTAGAAAGATATAGACATAAACAAACAAAAACGAACGCCTATTTTTGTAATACCAAGTGGTAATTATAAAGTATGTTTAAGTTATTGTAAAACACAAATAATTGTAAAATATAAAAAGTAATGTAGTAAGCAAATGTAAAGTAGTAATTGTAAATATTCAGCATAATAAAATTATTTCTCAGTCATCTTCTATTTGGTGACTATAGATCATTTGTGTAGATATGTTTCATGCGTAAATTCATTTCAGCCATTATAATTTCCGTGCTTACCTAGGATAATGTTGAAAGCTGATTAAACCTATAGGTTTATTTTGAGAAATATGAAATTATGAGAATCTACTATTGATGAAAAAAACATAATACATCTAAGAGCTGATTACAGATGTAGGGGAAATGTCCCAGATGCCATAGCCACTCCATCCCGAGCATCAACCCGCACACCCAATATACAGACTTGAATGAGGCATATCCTTGTGATATAAAGAAATAAAGAATAAAATAATAGTAATAATAATAAAGTATATAAAAATAGACAGCATCATGAAGGGAACCCCATGGGACGTTTTTGGTAGAAAGACCAATCAGTGTAACCCCACTGATGGTGATGTGCTAAGATTTATAATAGTCATTAATTCTTAATCAAGGAAATTTAGAAAAAGATTATAAAGTTTAAACATAAATTTATAGAAGGGTATCCACCAGGTAAACATAACGCTGAAAACCGCATGTCTGTATTTTAATTTGGGCAAAGCTATTTGTTATTTATTTCATTTTTAAATGGTAAGATATAATATCATAAACATCCAACTCAATGAGAAACGAACCAATTAGAGTTGCTCTACAATTTGGGTAAAATTTTACTTTTGTAATCCCATAGTCTTCTCCCCACTATTAAGCACTGCAATTCCACTACATTTAATTCCCAACTCCATTAAAATAAACTTACTCATAACTATTAAGTGGAAAAATATTATGGTATTTAATTGCCAGATAATTCATTTTAAGGAAATTAAATATTTTATTTAGGTTAAATTGATATTCAGACAATTTGTATCATGTTGAAGTAATTAAGATTATTATATTTATAAGAAATTTTGTTCACAGTAAAACATTTAGTGGACCTAACTTAATATCAAATATCTGGGTTTAAATTATCATACCTAAAGAAATTATAAAGTTAAACATTAATTTATTTTTCAAGATAATATATAGATTAATTAATTTTACAAATAGTTATAATTGTGGAATTAACGTAAAATATTAACTATTAGACATATATAGAGATTATAAAAATAGTAAGATATTTAAAGTTCATGTTCAAAAGTACAATTTATAATCATAAATTATTGTAAAATGTCAAAATATTAAAATTAACGTGAAAAAATAAATAAATGAATAAAAAAAATAAGAAAAGGATATTTAGTTCTTTCAGTTATAATAGCAATAATAATTGTGAATAAAGTAAAAATAAATAAAAAATACGTGTATTATAGTTAAAAATCTTTAAGACTCAGATAAGAACGTGAAAAAGTTATAGTCCAAATGTTCGGGAGAAAAAAAATTAGAATCCAGAACTAGATTAAAAAAAGGAAAAAAAAAATTAGTTCCTAAACTTAGTTGCGAAAGCAAAAAAGTTCAAGTCCACAAGAAGAGTTATGGAAAAAGTTTAAGTCCTTGATTTAGGCTTATCTTGCAAAATTCAAAAAGTGTACTAAGAATAAGAAAATTAAGTAATATTTTTCTTTAAAAAATGTCTTCTATCTGGGCTCGTTAGATGCACATTTAGAAATAAGGAACTTAGAACTTTGTTCCATGTTGCTTCGACAATTAGAAACCGAGAAAACAGCTGATTAATACTAAATTAAATTTATTAATTATGCGTGGAGAATTTGGTGCCCAAAGGGTTAACATGAAAACGAACAGGGGGACATAGCGGGGAACGAAAAGAAGAACTGTGAAAAAATCTTCTGTATATCAATGCATCTACATAAGGGAAGAATGAAGAAACATGGGGAGAAAATACGAAAAGAAATACAATTTTTTAATGCACTAATAAGACCATATCTCATTAACTGTTGATTGATAACATGTATTACATACTTAAAAGTAGTCACAGAAATTGCTCCGAATAAATAAAATAAAATAGGAGTGCATTGATAAAAACTTAAAAAATTACGGTAGCTTTAAGATAAGAATTTCAATCAAAATATATAAAATACGCACACACACAAATAACGGAATAATATTATCAAATTTACAAAATTATAGAAAAAAGACTATTTTGATCTTACAATTATAAATTATACATTTTTGGAATCGTTATAATATCCACTCCAATTTGAGAACTATTCTAGAAAGAAAAGACATTCAAAACCGAAGTCATTAATGAATTATTTAAAAAATGGAACAAATTTTTGCGAAAAACTGACGAAAAACATAAATTTTATGTATTTATTAAAAGATCAATAACCCCGATTCCAATTATCCCATCAACACAGTCTATACATCAAAACGCACGAAATCAATGCACCGAACTTAATAATACGACATCTGGGCTCATACTTTGGTTTTAGCCGCTCATCATGATGTTCATTAATCCAAAGGAACAAGGATTGATACGAAAATTTTTTGCAGTACCCAAAATATAAGTTATTAAAAAACAAATTTCTATAATTTTCGAAATGACACAAAATTCACACCAATTGTACTTGAGATAAATATCTTCTGAACTACTGGTAATACCTTGTTGAACTAATTAATTCCGACCCGCTGAACTAATTAATTCCGAATTAGCCGCAAAATCATCCATCTCCGTTGCTGGGGGTGTACGAATGGCTGCTATGAAGACGAATGGGATTACAGCAGTACATAATGAAATTATTGACTTAGAAGAAAGTGTTTAATATCCTTAAAGTTTTTTGAATAGTAAAAAGAATAAGGTCGTCTAACTGTTCATCCATTAGGCGGCAAATGTCGTCGAATTGTTCGTATAAGTTTTTCAAATGATCCCATTTCTTCACCATGAACCTTGAAGAGGCTATTTGATCAATGAATGCCATGTGGATAACATGCTTGTCTTCTTGAATTACATCTGAAATCCAGCAAAAGTTTCCGTATCACCTCCCTCATCTATGAAGTCTGCAGATAGTGATGTGTAGCAAAATTTATCATTTGAATTCATCAAATTCCAAAACATGTTTGTATGAATTTTTCCTTTTCACATGAGGGATTGCAACAGCCTTTTCACATATGAACTTTGGAAATTTTGTAGCTTATTGTCCCTCAACTACAGTGATATTTGCAACATAATGCTCCAGTTTCAACCTCAGCCACATTGCAGCAACGAGACATGAATGTAGCGACTCTGGTTTCTGCATTTACGTATTTCGGAGTGGGTGCATGGAAGTTTTCTTGTTTTCCTCTCTTGCAAGACATGAATGCTGCCCTCTTTCTGTGAAAAAATCTGCTCAGAAGTCATTACTAGGTGGTTATTAAATTTTTTTAGGAAGGCAATGTCAAAAACTTTCATTGCTACCACATTCAGTGTAACTTTTGTAAGAGAAACTGTGAGTACAATTTCAATGTTTAAGCATAATGCAGATGTCACTAACGTAAATGCATAGAAAATCTAATTATTTGTCTAGCACAACATTTTTGTTTTACTGTGTAAATTTCAATTGTGTAATGCCATTTTATTTATAAATTTAAGTATACTTAAGAAAAGTTGACTGTTTAAGCAAATATTAATTTTATAACTTTTGCTTGATTTTAAATTGTGAATCACATGAATAAATTAAAGAAATCTCAATACTTTTTTCGTAATTTAACCTTAAAGGGGGATTAATTCTGTTAACCATTTAAAGCTATGTAGCTATGTAAGTTAAATGTTTTCTCAATATTAATGCTGCAATATTACTTGGCGAAATATGTTTTAAAAAATATATATAACATTTATTAAAACTCAGCCATGGGAATGAGCGTTATAGAACAGAAAAATATCTCTCATTTATCCTCGTTCTAAGCAATTCGGTATTCACTTAAATATGTATATTTATTCACAAGGAAATTACTTAAAATACATGTAGTTTAATTCTTCATTAAAATTTTGTGTCTCAATTTATAAATTAAATCCTTTAGTTTATCTAATGTTAATTTTTTATAAGTTTAGCTTTTAAGTTATAATTTATTTTTTTATTTTAACATTTTGAGATTCCGCAACTATGTTGCTAGTATTTTTGAACAAATTTATGAAATCTAAATAACGTTCAATATAGAAACACGAATCTTTCAAATAGTGTATCATAAATTTTTTCAAGTTGGTGAAGAGCACGCGTCATGAAGCTCTCATAGTCTATTTTCCAATACAAACGCCTTACAAATTCTATAGCATGCAAGCTAGAATCATATTGCGTTGTCCCAATGCCTTGATTTACTTATCGAAACAGCATTTATTTGGATGGGAGAAAAAACAAGCCAAGGCATTTACTCTGGGGTAATTTCTGAAGCCTTTTGGAAGTCTCAAATCTACTCAGTGCATTACAAGCGAATATAGCTTCACAATATGGGCTTTTCATTAAATAAGATAACATATTTGTGAAATGGAGGTTCAGTCCATTTACAGTCTCTCTTACTTAATAAATGATAAGGACTTAATGTGACAAAATATATAACTTTTGTTTAAGTTAGTTGATGATAAATACCAAAATTGTAAAGGTAATTTCTTGACATCTTTGATTTACTTATCTTATAATTATAGAATTGCGAGAATTTGTGCGGATCTTTTGTACTGAAAGGAAACTTGAAATTTTTTTGCTTAAATGAAGAAAGTGATAGAGGTATTGAGTTTACGGTATAAATAGTACTTCTAAATATGCATAATGTTAACTAAAAAAATTAACGACATTTAAATAAATAATTTTTCTGCGAAAATGTTCAGTATTAAAAATGCATAATGTTCAATACTTAATTCTGTGACATTTAGTAACTCGTAAATTAATTCATTACCAAAATTTGTTTCCCTTTCTTGTTTAAGTTAAAGTGCCTGATTCTTTTATAGTTGAAGTAAACTTTTAAAATTTATTAATTAGAATTTTGATTGATTACAGGAAACAATTTTGTTATTGAAATCCCCCGTTATGTTTATTGTAGCAAATAGCACGAATAAAAGAATTTACTTCGTAAATAATTTTTCCAAATTTATTGCAATGATTGAATTCTTGAATATTTTTTGGTGATTTTTATAATTTTTGTAAGAATTGTATAAATAAATATATTTGTATAAATTGGAAAAGAATTTGAACAAAATACTTTTCCATTATTTTCTTTTACTTCGAATATAATTATTGTAAAAAATGTTTTTGAATTATTAAATTGGATTAAGAAAGAAACAGGGATGTATAATTTTTACGACTGACTTTGCAATGAAATAGGTTTCAGTAGTTTGCTGAGGCATTTCACAACCGATTACCTTAGAAATTAAGAACTGCTTTAGCTGTCTCAAAATATTTCAGGAATAATAAGAATAGAATGGTATTTTTAAAATTTCTGTTTTCTGATTTATTTACTAATTGTGAATATAAGGAATGTTTTGAAATATACAAAACAGCTAAGGAAGACTCTGTTAAAAAACATATTGTACATCATATACACCTAATCTAATCTGATAATAAAAATATTGATTTTTAATGAAATAAGTTATAAACAAAAATTTCATCAAAATATATGGATTTTTTAAATGTAGTTGAAAAATATCTGAAAAAAATGTCCTGCTGTCAAATTGTTTGAATTAATACAAAATTCTTTGCCACTAAGTTTTACTCTTAGAACTGTCGCTATTTGTGAAAGTTAACCGATAACAATTTTTGAATTTGTTTATTGGTTTTGAAAATATGTCAAGCTTCATTAGTATTTCAAAGTAAATTAGTTGATTACTTTTATATTTTGTTAGGAAGGCATGGTGAACAAGAACACTTAACTAAACAGAATAAGCAGAATATTTTATACTAATATATCATCGCTGAAATATTTGTAGAAATATAAATTTAATGTAATTATCATTTATTTCTCAGAAAAAGATAATTTAGCATTAGTAATTTTCCACTTCAAAAAAAATAATAATAACACTAACATTTATATTATTGCTGGTAGATAAAGCAGTATTTTTCTTATAATTTTTACGAATGAAGAAAAAATATTACCTTTTAAATTGAACAGATTTAAACATTAAAACATAATAGAACTTCAACATTAAAACATTTGTTTAGAAAATACAACATAAATTTTAAAATTAAGAACAATTTTTACTGTTTTTACTTATAGAAAACTTCTCTGTAAAAAAATATTTTAGGCCATATCCAGAGACTTCGGTAATGAATGTAACTCTGCTTAATGAAGTCCAATTCATTGAGAACAGTAAAACTAAAGATTTAAAATAAGCTAGCAATTTTGAGAGATCGATAGTGTGGGCTTAATTCAGGTGACTTGAATCCTAATCTCTGGAAAAATGCTTTCATTAGACATTAACAGATATGTATGCTTAAATATTTTATTAGAATTGTCTTGAAGATAAGCTTCCGGAATGATGATGAATAAGAATGAACCTATGATGATTTTGAATATCGCCAGAGGGGTGTTTCTTCTAGCTCTGACTCACTCTTACTGACAACTGAAATTTTAGAACAGTAGTTATTATTCAACTTCAATTTTAAACATAAATTTCTTAATTAGATAACATTATTTTCTGATAAATAGGTGTGTAAACTTTCACTGCTATAGTTTCTGTAGTAGTAAAATGCATTTTGACAGTGCTATGAATAATTTGATTATATAATTTTTTCTTTAAATGTATTACAAAATAAACGAAATTGAACTAAGACCAAATACTTCTGTTTCCTATTCAATAATATGTTCCTAATATCATCTCAGTCATGAAATATATAACCGTATTTAAAAAAATGAGCAAAAACCACAGTTCTTTGTTTATTTTTACATTCCCTTCTAAGAAGTAAATCCTACTTTGCTTGAATTTCACTGCTACTTTTTACCACATTTTTCCTTTACACATCAAAGATATTTAGAATAAAGTACTGATTCAGTTATAAGTTTGAAAAGTTTGAAATACTTGTGACCGAATTAGTTGTACAAATGATTCCATTATAACTGATTTATATATATATATGTGTGTGTGCATAAATGTATTTGTATCCATATACATTTTGCACATATATTTTTGTTAAGAACTATTTTGTAGATATTAGATCGTGTCGTATATGTTAGATTCCGGAAAACTCTAAAGCCCCAACCTGAAAAGTATGAATGAAATAGCATTTCAGTGTTCCGTTGCACAATAAGAGCTAATATTGAGACTTGGTAATAACGTACAATCTGGAAAACGTAACGGTACTTCATTGCCGCAATAAACATCGTTACGAAACATTTTCAATACATGTTCACCATAAAGATCATACTTTTCATTGCATCCAACAAAATTCCTGTTCTGGAGCAGTTTGTCCTGTTTAAGGACCTTGCGCCAGAAAACCCAACCAACCAAAATTCCTATTCAGGTAGAGATTGCTAACTGAAAAAACAAATAATTAAAAAATCTGTTTTATTCTTTTAATCCTTTTATTTACATGATGCTCTGATGCATGTTCCTTTCAGTATATTTTCCTGTGATTGGGAGGGAGAAATTACCTAAAATACAATGTTGTTATTTGAGACTTTGAGCTAATTCATTCACTTCATTTTAAATAATTTTTGTAAAATTAAAAAAATTACCGCAAATTAATAGTAGTTACTAAATTAATAAATTCTTTTTTAATTGCTTCTCTTTGATAATTTCATCATAGTTAAAAAAATAAAAATGACTAGTAAATTAAAATTGAATATCCTGATAAATTTCTTGATTTGATTTATAAACTAATAATTTAATTCAGAGACTTACAAATTAAGAATAATTTAACTCAATTTCCCAAGTTAACTTTAATTTGCCTTATTATAATTTTTCTCTTATTAAACTTTGCATCATGTTTAAGCTACATTCACATTGTACTAGAAATGTGTTCAGTATCACATTCATGACATTCATAAATACATAATTAGGCATCCTTTGATAATGTATCGTGAATTAAAATTGAAGTCAAGAAGGAAAATAAATACTTTATCTCATAACTTCTCATTTTAATAAATTTTTGATAATGAGGCATTATACTGAGCGCAAATAATGAACATGGTTCCTATCAATATAACGCTTCTCAGCAAAATACAATGAAATGAATCGCATACCAGTCAAAGAGTTATTTTTATACAATGACACTACAAAAAATTTATATTTAAATAAAGGCATGGAACAATATACAATGGTGTTTTCCCATTCTATTTAATGCAATATTTTCTCAAATTCTGTAATGGAAATTTTCTTGCATATTATTTTTTCAATTTGAAATAAAAACCTATGACTATAACTATAAATCAAGATTTTACTGTAATGTGTAAATGTTTTTGGTGTCTGATACAAATCCTGGCAAACTGCATGAGAAAGAACTTTATCAAATGAGAATATCGTTTGACTGAGCAGACAAAATTTTTTAATACTGTTTTTTAAACTTATATCTTATAGAGAAATAGCTTTGGAATTTATTTTTATGGAAGAAAACAGAACGCAATACATGTTTATGGATCTAAGGAGCGGGTAATTTCAGTGAGTTTAAACTTCCTCAACAAATACAAATGTGTGTTGGTCATGTAAGAAGTTGTGCATATAACTGCTCATTAAATGATATTTTTACTAGGAATTTACAGAAAATAATTAGAAAATGTTAAAAAAATCTACATAATAATATCAAATTTATATTTATTAAAATGTTAATGTGACTAAAACATTTTGTCTCATTACCACAATAATATTCTTCAAATTATTAAAAAATATTTATTTAATATTTAAATGATTTCTTTATTCAATTTTTGTGCTAAATTTTAATTGATATTTTTAGCTGTGTAAAAAATATACCCATTATTCATCTGTTATCCTGTGTAAGCCTGAATTACATATGAAATTGATTATAATATAAACATATTTGATAAATTTACCCTTAGTTTTGGTATTCTCGAAAATATTAATAATAAGAGGTGTAAATTATTTTAAATATTTAGATTTTTTATTTGTAAACCATATAAAAAATTATCGAAATGTATTTACAATTATATTGGAGAAGATAATTGTAATAATCTTATTGAAGAACTATTCTTTCAATTTAATGGTTACAGAAAACCATTAAGCTTGTTATGACTTCCTTATTAAAGCTTATCCTAAAAATACAAAGGCCAAAATATAAAAAAATATAAAACAATTTACAATGTATAAGTTTATCAAAAGATACAGAAAATAAAAATAATAAATATATGTATATTATTTTAAAAACAGGGAAGCATATATTGCTAATGTCTGAATAGGTTAAATGTTTACAATAATGATTATATAAAGAGCATTTAAAGTATAGCAGAAAACAAAATAAAAAAGCTTCAAATACAAATCAGAGTTAAGGACGTCAAAAATAATGCAAAATAAGAGCAGTATTTAAAGTTTTTAAGTGTTTCCTTTATTTCATTATTTCAGATTTGAAATGCAGCTATTCAGCTCTTATTTTGAAAATAACACAATCCCATGACTTGCAAAAACTCCTCTTTCCGAGTATTATTAGAAAATGAAACTCCCTTCTGGGAGTTGCCAGAAGTAAGGAAAAGCAAAATAAAACACACACACACATGACCCTCTCGATAACATGAAAACCATTCGTAAGAGACAATATCATTCAGTTGTAAAACAACTTCTTTTATCCATAGAAAGGAGAATTTGAATCCACATACAGTTCGAAATAAAATTTGTTATGGTAGATCTAATGTTGTGTGTGCTGTTGATCAAAAGAAAATGAAGAAGATGGACTGATAAACAATGAAATTTGATTCAAGATTATTAAAAAACAGTGATGTTTGTAACATTCGTCTCCGGATAATTCTTGAAATAGGTTCTTATTGAGTGTGGTGTGTAAATTTATAAGAGATCACCAATGGATTACACAGGACAAACATTTATTGACATAACACAAAGCCTGAACAAACATAGACATGAGCGACATATTGTTTTCCATTTCCTTCTTCTTATCATTCCTCTCTCGTATCACGCATACTTAAAAGTTTTAATTAGAGATTCCTCTATAATCCTAATAATTTTCATTGGAGAATATCTATGAAACCACCTATTAAAATCAAGGAAGGTTTTGGAGATAGATCTTCATCTGGAGTGAAACAATATTCCTTTCTGATTCAACGCATCATTGGAAAACAAGTGTGTAGCACTTGCTATTTCACTTGCAAGTGAAACAAAGACATACTGGATGTACTTAAAATTTAGTATGTTTTAGCTGTTTGAGAATAATACATGCTATATTAAAAGTTTTGCATGATATCCAATTCTTTGTCATTAAATAAACAACGAACTCAATGCCATTTTAAATAATTTATTATTTTATTTCTGTCAATCAAAAAAATTAAGTTTCATATAAATTTGATATTATTTTCTCTTTTTTACATTAGGGTTTGTTATATGAAAAATACAATGATGATTTTCATTAGCATAAAGTCAATTACGCTTGTAATCCCACTATGTGGATTATGGGATGTGGGTTAACTTCTCCATTTTGTTTCAGCCATGTAGAATATTTATTTTAATTGTGAGCAAAGAAAATAAACTGCTGAAAAGTATAGACATTAGAAGATTTGTAGTTTCTAAAAGAAATGCTTACATATTTTGTAGGAAATTTAAACTATTGAAATCATGTATGAGTTTTATCATGTATGAAAATTTATCATTTTTTTATGGAATTATATTTAAATTTTGCAATACGAGGTACGGCAGACATTTTTTTATTTAAAAAAACATAATAATTTGGAAATGCTATCTATAAGATGCTAGACTAAATCATGTATCAATATTCAATCTATTCCTTGCATTCAGATTAATATTAATGTTGATTGGAAAAAGTTTTTAAAATGAGATTAAATATAGAATTGCATCTTTTTTCAATTTATGTATAAAGAGCATTATTACAATCTTATATATAGAAAATTAAAAAATAATTCAAGTCACTGTACTGAAAAATGCGCTCTCTCTTTTTATTGTTGCTCATAATAAATTAATTCAAAATACGAATCGTTGTTTGTAAAAAAAATAAAATTTTTCCTTTTGCTGATGTTTTTCGCTGACACTCTCTTTCCGAAAATATTCATTTTAATCCACAACTTTGATAAAAGTTGAGAAAAAAATAATAAATGTTGCTAACACATTTGAAATTCTTAAAACTTGTACCAACGGTTTACACAAAAAAAAGAAAAATATTATTGAAATAAAAAACTTACAATTTCTTAAGGGAAACTATCACAATTGTATCAAAGGAATTTTTTGTACTTGTTATCTAAAGCTTACAGGTTGAAATACTAAGAGAACCAATTATGCGTTAAAAGATTATTAGACAGGTCATATAAAAGATTATTAGACAGGACAAAGGATTTTTATTGTAAGAAAACTTGAGGATAAATGTCATAAAATAATTCATTCTACACTCTGAGTAAATAACTCAATCCAAAGTCATCATTGTTCATTTTCGGTGTTTTGTGTATTTCACATTATATTATAAATAGTATTCCGTATCAATTTCACATTTTTCAGGAAACAGGTCGGCGATGGATAAAAGTATTTAACTGTGAAATGTGTCGCAACAGTCATAAAATTTCAGTTTCTATTTAATAAAAATTAAGTAATTTAGTTTCCTCTCTTTGAAATTTTTAAAGATAATATCATAGTTTCTGTTGGTTTATTTTAACAGTGCCTGTATTTATAATACGTCAATACATTTGCACATGCGTATATAATAATTAAATATCAGTATTTTATTCCTATCAATAGGAAATACTCATTTTGATTTCAAATAATTTTTATTCTATTTAATTTTGTTGAAATCATAATCACGCTTTTTGATAAAAACAAACGCTCATGTATTCAAAAAATGCACTGAATCTCGCTCATTTAAAAGTCAAGATATACTTTGTCTAATTTTCAAATAACTATGATTTTTCCCTCATGACATGATGATGATGTAAAATGGAATAAGTCAAAATAAGTGGAATAATGTAATATACTTTATGAAACTATTAGTACATGTATATGGAATTACATATTTCTCCGTAGTAATAGTATTAATTTCGTATAACAATAATTTAAAATAGGGATTTTACGTCTTCTGCAATTATTCTTTCATTTCTGCCTTTTAATTTGATTTCGAAAAATTTGCCCTTTTCAGTTTTAAAAAGAAACTATATTTACCTAATATTAAAATTATTTCCATGTGTTATTTATTCATATATAATGTTATTTATGACAATTTAAATTTAAAAATTTATAAATTATCGCATTTCATGTAATTTTTATTAGTTAATATTTTAGGAAATAAAACCTTTTTGTTGGTTAAACCTTATCAAGTAATTTATTTTAAATGTCTTTTAATTTATAAAATTGTATAATATGCAAAAGTATTTATCAATGTACTAGAGTTTGAATAGTAAAAAAGAGCAATGTTATGTTTAATAATGTTAACTCTTTTCGGCTATGTATTCAAAATTGATATGAGTATTTCAATGAAAAGTTGTTTTTGCAAATTGAAAGGGGTGATACTACCCAATCATAAAAGCAATAATTACATAGGAACATAGGGTCGAGTTCCACGCTGAGAGGCGGAAAAGAGGCAAGTAGAAAAGCATCAAGAATCTATCACGAATTTACACTATGCAAATTTCCCCAGAGAAAAACAGCATTTTGCTCTTTATTGCATTTTACCGGAAAAAGTCACACAATTAGATTAGATGTTGTCCTTTAAAAACGCAATCAACACGTTTGGTCTGACAACAATGTCCACTGTACAACCCCTCGTAGACACCAGCAGAAATTTTCGATGAACATCTGGGCAGGTATCCTTCGTGATTACGTGATAAGCCCTTACATTCTGCCATTTGACCGGCGCAACATACCGCATCTTCTTGAAACAAATGCTTCCCACTTTATTCCAGGCTGTTCCGCTCCCCATCCTGAGAGACATGTGGTATATGCATGATGGAGACCCAGCACATTTTCCCATCATGATCTGTAATTTTTTGAATGCCACATATCTCGCGCGATGGAGGGGGCCTGAAGCTTGGCCTCCTCGCTCAACGGACTGGATTTTTTCTTCTAGGGGCACATGAAATTCTTAGTGTATGAGATGCCTATGGACTCAACTGAAGATCTAAAGGTTAGAATTCTTGTTGCCTGGGATAAAATTAATACGGCACCAGGATTCTTTGAGAGGTTGCACCAATCGTTCCTTCACTGGCGTCATCTGTGCAATGACACACATAGGCAGCATTGTGAGAATTTGCTGTGAGGATTTCACTAAACAATAAGTATGAGTGTGGAACGTTTGGTATTATTCATTCGCTTACCCAACACTGTTATAAGTGTTGGGCATGCACTGTCACGTGTGAATGAGATCCTAAGTTCCTTTATTGCTTCTTTGGATTTGTACTATCACTCCTCTTAATTTTTAAAAACAGTTTAGAATTACCCTGTACTGTATATATATATATATATATATATATATATATATATATATATATATATATATATATATATATATATATATATATATATATATATATATATATATATATATATATATATATATATATAAATTTAAATATTTAAAATACACATTTTTAACAAATAATAAAAGTGAAACATTTTACCATTTGAACACATTTTAATATTTACTATAACTTTTCTTAGTATTTACTACAGCATATTAATGGTGCTCATAAGTATTGTTTAATATTTCTAAAATATTTTCAAATTATGCTCTGTATTACGCATCAGTGAATAGAAATATTAGCATTGTTTTTCCTAGAAAGCAAGGTTAAATCAAGTTTCTATGATATAGTTTTCAGTTTGATGGCTGATTCCAAGTCCTCAACCATAAGGTTTCTTATTTTACTCTCTTATGATTGAAAATGATTCTTCACAACAATATATAGTCCCAAATAAGAAAAATCGAACATCAAAAGCAAATTTTTTTCAGTGGATATGATTAAGAAATATTTTTCCACAAGTGTTCGAAATCAACATATCTTCCCTCACCAAATCTTTTAAAGCAGACCACGTTTGTTGTAATCTTAGTTCCCATTTATTTCTCTGCCATAGCTAGAGCTCAAAAATTCCTTACATAATTTTAAAAACTCAGGCTCTCTTAGAAAACGATTCCATAACGAAATTAATTGTTAATGCAATTTCTTTACATTTACTTAAGCACTTTGGGTCTTCTTTTAAAGGAATTTTAGCTATATATCTCTCTGGTCTGTGTCTCTCTTAACATTTGTTTTTAAATATTCTTCACATATTTTGGTTTTTTTTTATTTTTAAAAATTTTAGATTCAACATTTTCGATTTCC
Source organism: Latrodectus hesperus (assembly GCA_037975125.1). Classification (NCBI taxonomy): domain Eukaryota; kingdom Metazoa; phylum Arthropoda; class Arachnida; order Araneae; family Theridiidae; genus Latrodectus; species Latrodectus hesperus. The sequence goes on from CM075855.1 coordinate 17,503,249, forward strand.
GAAAATCTCTATTGCTCTATGTTAAAGAGTATTATCTTTAATAAATCCGCAATGTACTTTTCCCTCTATTGCACAGTTGGTAAGCTCCCCCTACTACATAACTAAAAACGGTATTTTGAAGAACCAAATCACTATTTACAGGAAAAATCTGATCTGGACGTAATAACTCGTAAAATATTTCAGCGCCTAAAAGTAAATCAATGCAACCTGGTTTATTGAAGTTTTCATCTGCTAATTTTTCATATTTTAACTCTGGTTCATTAACTTTAAGCATCTTTCACGGCATAAAATCCGTAATTTTAGAAACAACTAAAAATTCTAACTATTTTTTTAAATTTCCCTCTAGATTACAAATTGTAGTGTTAGTCACTGATTTAGTTGTTGTATATGTATCACCTATACTACAGACTGTCAAATTGGTTTTATTTTGTTTTAAGCCTAAACTATTTCCACAATCAGCCGTCATATAATTATTCATTGAACCTTGATAGTGGGCGCTCTGTAAACATTTCCTCCATGATCTCTTGGCAAGCAATTCACCGTACTAAGCGAAACAGTTTTTGACTGATTTACGACTCGCGTAGAAAGAACTGTGTTGTTATGGTTAGAAATGAAGACTCTTCGAGGGGTCCGATAAGGGTCGGTTAACACTTTCATTTTGTGATGACGGTAACTCCATAATTCCCAGCTAACACTAACAGGCATGGAGCCAAGACAGTCTTCTTCCTCACGGTGTTCCAGTCTTCGGACTACAGAAGCTGCACTTTTTCTCCCTATGAATCAGTTTGGGAGACCAAACAAGCCTTTCTATTCAACACAAGCTTAAAATTGTCTCCCGGCGGCATAACATCTAATTTCAATGGATCCCGTCTCACGTGGATATTGGAGGCAATGACATAGCACACTTTAGCAAAGAAGGACTCAGGTCATCCTGATCCTTCTTCTTCCGCGTTTACCTACCTTGAACTCTTTTCCCTGAGAAAAACCCAATTTAAAACCGATTGGCAGGTACCTTTGACTCACCACTTCTACAAGGGTAGAAAGCCGAGACTTTCTCTTGCTCTTTACTGTGACAGGAAATACAGCACTTGCCTTGCACGTCTCGCCTCTGGCCACCTGATAGGCCTCACTTTAGTAGCGGGTAACAAGACCTTCCACCTCTGTCCTAAATGCCATGGACACAAAGCTTCTCCTGAGCATATCCTGAATTGTATGAATATACTATGGGAAGAAATCAACACTTCTCCCTGCGTTGTCATTGATTTCCTCTCCGTCAACGGATACCTAGATTTGGTGTGAGTCCGTCGACCCTTGGAGATAAACAATAACAACTCTTTAGTTCTCGGAAAATGAAAAGAGCTATGATGCCGCCTCTTGACTCCCACTCTTTGACATAAATAACATGAAAAGCACGATTTGCAGTTATTTATTAGGTGTTTACCAAGGCAGTAAAACAGCAATAATTATTTCTCTTAACTATTTTTACTCTATCAGAAACAGGCAAAGCCACATTTAATTTTTAATTCATTTAAAGGATGATTTTCCGAGCAAAGAAAACATTGTGAATTCTTAGAATCGAATAAAAATACTCTAGAAATACTTCTTTGATTTACGGGTTCTATTTGCGAATTCACTAGTTTATTCTCTACCGTTAGCGATTTTCTTCAGGATACTTAAAATAAATCAATTTCTTTTGCTAATTTTATGGATTCAAGCCAAGTGTCTGACTGTTTAATACTTATATGAGCAGTGGTTTCTAAATCTAATGTTTGAAATAATTTATCAGATACAATTAATCGTTTTAATTTCGCAAATCCCGACTCTTTTCGAAATTTTAGGTAATAACAAAAGCTTGTTGTTAAGCACAAAGCGAACTCAATATGAGTTTCATTTGGCCGTCTTATAGTTTTTCTGAATTGTTCAAAACATGAGTATGTTGTGAGGTCATATTCTCTGAGAAAAATTTCCTTAACTTTTTCATAATCATTTATCTCATCGTTGCCTATGTAAGAAATTACATTTGAGGCTTTTTCGCAAAGCAAGTTTAAAAGAATCTCTACTTTAAATTTATTTGGAACATTTTTTGTAACAAATGGTTTCTCCAAAAAAGTAAAAATAAGATTGCAGCCTTCTGGTTTACTCGGTATTTTAATCGTAAATGTTTTAATACTTCTTATTAAGGAATTTAACGAGTTGCAGTCCTCAGTTTTGTTTTCTGAATTATTTTCTACTATATATATTTTGAATCTACTCTCAAGCGTGTTAGTTCTATAATTCAGCCTTCATTTTCTTTAATTTTATTTGTTCTAATTGCAACTCTTTTTGCTTATTTTTCTCAATAATCTCTAATTCTAATAAACAGTTTTCTTTCATAGATTTTAGGAGGTCAGTAACAAATTCGGACTCATTTATAAAGGTGATATTATTCTATATAATGTTTGTTAGCTCTACATTTGGCATTTTATCAATAATGATTTCTCCTAACTCTGTAGCCGCAACTTGCGAATCAATTTTATTCAAGTTTTTAAGCATTTTGAAAATGGAACTCAAAACTCAATTTTAAATACATACACAATTAACCTAATCAACTACACAAATCATGAAAATAAGTTATTAAGCTCAGCACAATTAATTCAAATTGGTAGTATAAATTATCTCATGGGAGTGAATGACCAAAAAAGCTCAAGCACATATTTCATAGCGACTAATACCGTTCTCAAAGACAGTTAGGTTGATGATATTTACTCATCATTCTCGCATTCGTTGTCGGCAATATCTCATTAATCCTCCTGCTCGATGGACCAGATATGTTGTGTGGTCAATAACTGAATATATTAATAAATGGACTGTATGATTTTAAACATAAAAAACTCTTTAATTTTTGTAGCTGATTCACCTCACTCATTTTTCATCTGCTCTACTCAAAAGCAGTAACTCGACTTCCTCCTCTCTCACAGTTTTTTGTTTTGTTTTTCTCACATACAAAGATAGCGCTGCTGTAACAGTGCTTCATTGGAACGGAACAGCTATAATTTTTCTAATTCTACAACTAATTCTACAACAATTCAACAACAATTCTATTACTTGCATTAGCAAAACAAACATGCATACATAATATAAATACCAATACAAATATACAAAAGGTAATAAAAATTTTATGCATGATAACAGACAAAAAATAATAACATAACACAAAATACATTCACCCTTCTACAAGTAAAATTGCAATTTTAGATAATGGTCGTTTAAATACACCATTATTAGTTTTTAATTTTACCACTATTACGAAATTTTCTTTACCATAATAAACGTTAATAATTCTGCCTATTTCCTGTGAACAGGTAGGTAATTTTTCCTCTTTGATGACAACCATGTCACCAAATTTAAGGTTGTCTTTAACAATCGTCCAGCGATTACACTGCTGCAGATTATTTAAATAAGTAATTTGCCATCGTTTCCCCAATACTTGAACCATTTTAGAACATTTTTTCCACAAATTTAATCGATTACTTTCGACCTTTGAGATATCTGATTCATTAATGCTATTAACAGGGCGACCAATTAAAAAATGCCCAGTAGTCAAGACTTCGAAGTCTTCAATGTCATTGGTTAAAGGAGTTAACTGACGGGAATTTAAAATTTCTTCTATTTGTGTAACAATAGTAATAAATTCTTCCTAAGTTAATTTTGTATCTCCAACCACACGTTTGAAATGATAATTAAAAGACTTAAGGGGAATCCTTCCTCAAAATAAATCTAGAAATGAGTTTCAGAGCCATCTAGCGCAGTTGTTTGGGGGCAGTCCTTCTTGCAAAGACTGAAAGAACTGGTTGGTGAATTTAAATTCATAAACCACGCCAAAGCACCTGTTTACAAAGGAAAAATAGTTCCTAACTCAATGGGGGGCGAATTTTAAGTGAGGAATGAGTAGACCACTTAACCACAATAAGGATAAAGTGGACAATATAACCCCCCCGCATCCTAATTTCCTGCAGCATGTTCCGACACAGATTTTCTCCGTAAATGTGGTCAATTTGTCTTGAAGACCGATTATCCCCTCTCGACTGCCCTCAACACAGCCTCAGAGTATTCCTTCCGGGAACTGAATGTCTGTAAATCTCACGGGTGAGGAAACAGTATGGCTGGCTCAAATACTTCTCAAATTTGACACCGGAAATATCCGTTGTGCGCTAGTCAAGCAATGAGAGAGAAAAAGCTCTGCTCGGAGATTTTGGGAAGAAATATTATTCTACTTACTTCTCAGCAGAAAAGTATACGTATGCCTAAAAATATTGATCAATTTTGTTATTATCATTCATTAAATGAACAAAACTTAATATCACAATGTTCAAATCAAAATAAAAATAAACTTTTATTTTTCTTGATATAATTTCAATTTGCATTGATTTTAAGAGATTTGATTCTTTTTTAATGGGCCTTATATGAGATAGCAAAACAGTTGCACTTCTCTCTAAGTACTTCAATTGTATAAATATTTTCAAATAGACAAAAATGCCGAATCTCTTATTTCTCTTAAAAAGAAAAGGAAAATAATGTAGTTTATTTATTAACTTTGGAATAACTTTTCTTGCTTTATAAAAAAATTCGATACAAAATTTCCCCTTAAAATCCCTTAAAAAAGCTTCCCTCCAAATTTCGGAGTTCTTAGAGACAGAAATTTCCTTTCTATAAGTTCCTTCAATAAAAAGTTATTTAAACTACTATCATTGTTACAAACTATTCTATACAATATTTTAAGTTCTTTACTAGCACCCTTGAAATTTGTAGCATTATCACACATTATTTTTTGTGGTTTATATTTCTTAGAAATAAATCTTTTTAAAGTAGCAATGAATGCTTCAGTAGATAATTCAGTAACTACATCTAAATATATAGCGTTTGTATAGCCATACAAATAAAAATACAAACATATATCTTTTGAAATATACCTTTACATGGACTCTATATTTAATGAAAAAAGGTCCATGACAGTCAACACTTGTGAAATTAAATACTACAAAATTTACATTTACTCGTTCTTTAAGCAATTCAACCATATTTTGCTGATCTAAAACTGGTTTTATCTTAAAACAGGTGAAACAGTTGAGGAAAATTTTTCTACAAATTGATCAACCATTAATTGGCCAAAATTGTTTACGCACAAGATATAACAATTCTTGAGAACCAACATGTAAATACTTCTTATGAATATTTTTTACAATCATATTTGTCAACTTATGATCTTTTGGTAAAATAAGTGGGTATTTTGAGCGTCAGCAATATCCCGATTTCGGAGCCGACCATCCACACTTAATAACTTTTTTCTATCTAGGAATGGAATCAAATTTCTCACCTTACTGGTTACAGTCTTACCCTTACTTAAATTTTTAATATTCGCTTTAAAGGAAGTGGTTTTTACTTGCCATACCTGTACAAATAAGGAGTTTTCCAATTCAAGTAACTGCGGTAGTCCTTTCTTTGTGGAATCCATCAATGAACCTGAAAATAAAACTCACCATACGAAGTAGTTTACTATAAACATTAGTGATTTTACAGAGTTCAGAGAAGAAGTTATCAGCTTCCACTACATGTATATGCAAGTTCACATTTGAAATTTTCTTGAACTCATCCATGTATTGACTGTCTGAAGTTTAAAAATGTTCACAATTGATTACAAGTGTCTCTTCATGTAGGAATTCTGGTCCATGCCACCAAAGAGTCTGGAATTTTATCTGATTTAGACTAACACTCTGGGACATGAAATAAGCAGGATTGTTCTCTGTCTTCACATGTTGCCACAAATATTCTTTACTCAAGTTTTGAATTCGTTTTACTCTATTTGCAATAAATACCTTTAATAAATTGGATGATGTTTTCAGCCAAGTCAATACAATTGTTGAATCTGTGTATAAGAACACACCTGAAAAGTGAATGTTCAAAGAATTTATAATTTTTTTGACAAGTCTGGAGAGCAACTCCGCCCCGCACAACTCAAAACGAGGAATTGTCATGGTTTTCAATAGAGCAACCTTGGACTTACTACACAATAGAGTGACAAAAGTTTTGTTAGAATCACTTACACAACGAAGATAGATGACAGCTCCATAGGCATCCTTTGACGCATCAGAGAATCCATGCAGTTCTATTCTTGAAGATTAAGTTTTTTGCAGATATCGATCTATTTTAAGGTTTTTTAATTCAGACAAAGTATTTAGAGATTTCCTCCATGCTTTTTCTTCATCCGAAGGTAATTTTATGTGTCTGTCTAATTTCAAATTCCACAGTTTTTGAAGAAAAATTTTAGCTGGCACAATGACTGGTCCAGCAATCCCTAATGGATCAAATAATTTTAATATAGTGGCCAAAACCGAACGTTTTGTTGGTTCTTTTTCTTCGAGGGGAATTGTAGTAAAACAAAATACATCATCTTTTGTAGATTCTACCTCATACCCAGAGTCTAAACAGTTTATTTTTCTGAATTGTAAAAGTGGTATTCTTGCTCTTCAAAGGAACATTCTTGAAAAGTTAAAAACTATTAGAACACCATTTATGCAGCTCCATTCTTCCTGCATTTAATAGAAATATCAGTTGATTTTGCAAAGCAGTTGCTGAATCAATATTTCTATCACCTGATAATATATCGTCTGCATAAAAGTCTTTTAATGTTTCAGAATATGCAATCGAATAATTAATTTGTTCATCTAAAGTTAATTGCTTTAAGATTCTAGTAGCCAAATAAGGAACACATTTTGTTCCATGTGTCAAGTACGTAATTCATATTGTTTGATATCTTCATTTAAACTACTTTTCCAACTATACTTTGCAAATGACAATGCCTGGGATTATCCCAAATTTGCCGATATATCTTTTCATATCCGATGTGAAAGCTATTTTATGCTTTCTGAAACGCAACAATATCGAAAATAAATCATTTTGTACAGTTTCTCCATTCATCAAACAATTATTGAGAGAAATCCCAGAAGTAGTAACACTTGATCCATCAATAGCTACTCAAATTTTGTCGTTCTACTATTAGCATTATAAACTTCATGGTCTGGCAAGAAATACCTATAACTTTCCTTATCAACTTTAATTTCTACCATGTGGCTAAGAGTTTCGTATATTCTCGCATAAAATTTATATATAAATCTGACATCTTCGGATTTTTATTTAGTTTTTTCCATAAGTTATTTAACCTCAAATTTGTATTATTTCGTGAATCTCCTAACTTTTTAACTTCGCCTTTCTTTAAAGGAAGATAGACAACGAATTTATCATTTTTGTCCGTACTATAGGATTTTGAAAATTGCTCATCACACTCAACATCTTCTTTAGTTTTTAATTTTAAAGAATCAGAAATATTCTTAATTTCCCAAAACTTATAAACTATTTTTTCTAAACTATCAGTTTTTACTAAGTCGCAATATTTATCTTTTTATCAAAAGAGTCTTTTTTAAAAGTGCCACTGACAATATATTCAAATACAGTATTTTGCAAAATCAGAGATTCACAGATAAATATATCTTACCTTCTCTTAAAAGAGAGCAAAAATAATTCTGCACCAATTAATAAATCAATTTTTCCTGGCTTACAGAAATTAGCATCAGCTAATGTCACATTTTTAGGAAGATTTATTTTATCTACTTCTAATTATTGATTTGGCTTAATATTTGTAATTTTTGTTACTATCAAACATTCGATTTGAGCAAAAAAAGTATTATTTTTATTTGAAATGAGAGCACTCGTTTTTTTTTTTTTTTTCTAACAGGGACATTATTCCCACTCAACCCCGAGACTGCACGTGATGTTTGTTTTTTCTATCCACAATCTGAATAAATCTGAAAACAAAGTGGTCATAGCGTAAACTTGAGAACCACAGTCAAGGCAGGCCCTTTGAAATACCCCACTGCTTTCTAAAATACATTCAACCGTAGTCGATAAGAGAATTTTCTTCTCCCTCCGTTGCACAGGAAGTGAGCGTTTGAAATTCTGAACTTATATCTTGAGGCGCCATGTTTAGCCTTTCAACATTATTTTGATTCGCGTCACTTTTACCTTTAGAATCGGATAGATTAAACACATTTTCTTTTAAATTACCTTCAGTCTTATAATGCAGCAATGATGAATTTTTTAAATTACAATGTTTGCATGAATATTGTGATGAACAAGATTTAATTAAATGTTTACTAGTCAAACAATTTATGCACAAAAAGTGCTTTGCCATAAATTCGTATCTTTTTTTTGAGGAGCAAATTTAAAAAATACATCGCATTTAGACAAATGATGAGACTTTTGATTTAAAATACAATTTGCATTTTCTCATTACTTACAAATAAGTTTTTAGATTTACTACTTTTATCCATGTGGTCTACATATCTAATTTTCTGGGGATTACGGGTAAGACTATCTAATGCTAAACAACGTCTTTCCATAAATTCAAGAAAATCATCATAACTAGGAACATCATTATTTGTTAACGTTAGTTCATACTGCTTACGAGTTTCTCGATCAAACTTTTTGTAAAATTATGTTCATGAAGAGAAACATCAGAAAAATTATTTCTCTGAAACTTTAAAAACTTTTAAAGATCTCAAATTTTTATTAATTCACATTCTAAAAATTTTGTCAATTCCCTAGCAGATACTTGAGTTAATTTTAAATAATTTAAAATATATTTTACACAAGTGTCACAATATATCTTTCATTATTGTATTTATTTTTTAAAGCTTTAAGAGCAAAGTCTCATAAGTATCGTCAGCTGTTTCGATTTGCTTTGCTTCCCTCCTTTCAAAGAAGCACGTAAATAATAAAGTTTTTGACTATAACTAAGATTACAACTATCACGAATTAAATTTCCAAACTGAATTTTAAAATTTAAAACTCTTCACATTCTCCATAAAATACTAGTAGCGGGATTTCTAAAGATTTTATAGACATTTTTTAATATTATTATCATTTTTTTGCAAATTATTCATTGGTTTTGAGTTATTATTAAATAATAGTATTTTAATCTTTACCTCCTAACTCTGGAATTCCACCTCATTAACGTCGATTGCTACCTCATGTTCAGCGAATTCTTCATCTTTCAAAGAAAAATGAATGTCCATTTTTAATTGTTCAAATTTCTGTTGTGTTTTTTGCAACATATACAATTTTGCCATCAAAACAATCTCTTCAGAAATTTCCGCGCGAAAGAGACGAACTTATTTTCGTTAATTGTCTCTGCATATTAGCTTTTCTACGATTTAAAACTATTGCCGCAAAAGACATTATGCTGTTTTTCTATTTACCAGAGACAAATTTGACAAACTTCGGCTGGCATCGCCTGTTCTCGAGGTACCTAGATCCGTGGGACCTCACCCTCTACTGGTGAAAGTGATTGCCGGCTGGCAGTTTGCTGAGGTACCTGTTTCTAGTGAACCTCAATCGTCATTGGCTATCTAAAAATGAAACTAGGAAGCTATATCGTGATATGATTGGCATAACAAGTAAAAGTTTTACGTGGGCGGGGCTTGATTGAGTTTTATTGAGAAAAGTTAATTATTGATACAGTTAAAAAATAAGTAATTAAATTTGGATTTTTTGGATAAAAATTAATTTGTGTTATAATACATAAGCAATAATTACAAAAAAGTTAGTTGGATTAACATAGGAATGTCCTTTACTAATCTGCAAAAAACAGTATCAGTGATAGTTAAAATGAGTAGAAAAACATGAGAATACACGAATACAAAGACTTCAAGCACTAATAATCTTTATTTTTTTAAAATTCTTTTTTATTTTTTGTTAATTTTTTTGGGATAAATACTTTTTATTTGTTTTTTATTTTTATTTTATTTTTTAATTTATATTAGCGAGTAAGAATGGAAAAAGGTTAGTTGTTAGTATTAAGAAAAACAAGGACGTATTGCTTATGTGTAAGGATCATGGTGGTTGGTGAGTAAACTTTGGACAGAAGCGAAGTGAGCGGGGACAGTGCCAATTTTTTATGCTGAGGTCATTATAGGACGAAAGATTAGTGATTGATGTATTTTCGGTTTTATTTAGATTTTTGTACATGTACATGATTTTGGCAAAATATTCTCTTACTATTGGAAGTTTAAGTTCTTCATTTATTTTTTGTTTCGAAAATACCAAGGTGCTTTGACTGCCTGTCTAATTATTTTGTTTTGGAGAATTTCTAATTTTTTGATCTTACTGTCATGGGTATAACCCCAGAGGGGGCAGGCATAGGACAGAAGTGTTCTGAGGTATGCTTTGTAAATGAGTACTTTATTTTAAATTGACAAATCTGAGTTATACTTTAAGAGCGGGTATAATGCAGCAGAAGTTTGTTTGAATTTGTTTGTAATATTTTGGATATGAATATTCCAATTTAATTTTTTGTCAAATGTGATTCCTAGATATTTGCAGATTGGGGACCATGTGAATGTTGTTTCATTAATTTTAATTCTTTGACCAGTAATTTCTCTTTTTTTGGTAAACATGATTGCAATGATTTTTCTTTCATAAGCTAGGATTTTCCATTTCTTGAACCAGAGCTCAAGTAGCTGTAGGTGTGTGTTGAGTGCAGTAGAAATAGTAGATGGTTTCCTGCATTGTGCTAGGATAAGTGTATCGTCAGCAAATAGATGCAGTGCTGTGTGTCATGATTTGGGTACATCGTTCACATAAATAAGAAATAATCTGGGCCCAAGCTTGGGGCCCTGTGGTACTCCTGCTAGTATTGGACTAAGTGTTGAATGTGTTTTACCTATGCGAATTTGGATCTTCCGTCCCAAAAGGTTTGAGATAATTTATCTGATGAGTAGGTCAGGGAGACCAATAGTGATGAGTTTGAAGACTAGTTCGCCAATCCAAACTCTGTCAAAGGCCTTGGTTATAACTAGCGAAACTGCTCCAGTGCTTTTTTTCAACTGGAATCCATGGGTGATAGTTTCCCCAACTCTCATCAGTTGATGGGTTGTGGAATAGTGTTTTCTGAACCCTTGCTATTCAGGAATGAGGATATTATTGCCATTCAAGAACGTGTCAATTCTGTTAAGAATAATACCTTCAGCAATTTTGCTAAGTGAAGGGAGCAGACTTATTGGTCTGTAGTTAGATGGAAGATAATTTTCCTGCTTTGGTTTGAGTATTGGAACAATTGAAGCAGTTTTCCTATGGCGGGGAAAATAGGTGATTATAAGAATTTCATTGATAAGCATAGTAATTTTGAATAAGATTTTAGGAGAAGCTTTTTTGATTATTAAATTGGTTATGTCATCAATGCCAGGAGACTTTTGATCTTTAAGTTTTTTAATTACAGCCAGGACCTCTGAGGCAGTGGTGCGTTCTATTTCTTGCACCCTCTACTGAAGCTGGAAATGAATTGGTAAGGTATAGCTGTCACTGACATGTATATCATTAGTTAAAATCTAGAGTGGGAGGAGCTTAGTAAAATTTTAAATTGAGTAAATTGCTTGAATTTAAGTATTATTTTCAAGTAATATATTGATAAAAATGTTTAGATTTTTAATTTACTTTAATAATAAGTAAGAAAATAGGTATATTTAATGTTTAGGTATAATTATATAGGTTAGATGTAATTATACTTAAAAAAGTTTATTTTTCTATATCATGAAAGTATTGAGTTAATTTGAATAGTTTGTCCATAGGGGACTTAATTTGTTTAAGTTCATTTATTAATTTCTTAATGGGGATGCCCTTAAACATTGCTTTTATTTCATTAATTAGGATAATTAAGTCTGAAAAATCTCCAGGTAATTCTGAAAAAACCATCAGAGGAGTTTGTTCTGTATCAGGGGTAGGGATGGGGGAGGTAACTCTCGCATACGAGACTTCTGGCCTCACTGTATTGGATTTTTGTTCGGTTTTCATGCCCGTATTGAATTTTATGAATTTGGCAAGCTTTGGCCGGGGAATATTTGGGCAGCCTTTATAACTGGCAGGGTGATTACTCTGGCAGTTTGAACATTTTGGTGTTTCAACTTTATGATGAGGACAGTCTCTCGTGTTATGTGCGCCGGCACATTTGACACATTTAGATTCTAAAGGGCACATATCAGCCAAGTGGTAGAATTGCTGACAGTTAATGCACTGTATCATCGACTTGGTTCCTCTGTAGTACTCCACTCTCACTCTAGAAATATGGCAGAGATTAGATATCCCATACATAGATGCCCCTTTGGGCTCAGAAAAGATGTTTACCAAAAATAAGGGCATGAGTTTGTTATTTTTAGGATGAGTCATTTGATGCACTTTAGCGACCTGAAAACCTATTAGATTTAGGTTATTTTCAATATCATGAATTTTAGAGTTGGTGGGGAGTCCCCGAATCACATATTTTTTGGGCTTCTGATTTTTTTATGTTTAATGTGTATATACTCAATGGACCGTTCATCGAATAGCTTGGTAAATTCCCTGTGGGCCTCTGGAGTTTTTACAAAGATTTTCAGATTACAAGCAACGGTTTTGGACTCAAATTCTTGGTTAAAATTTGTTTTTAAATTTCGAATAAATTTGATAGGATCATCTCCATATCTTGCTAGAATAGGATTAATTTTCTCCTCATAAAGGGGGGGGGACTGTAACTGGGGGTTACTCTGGCTCCTGGGCGGAGTTAAGATGAGCGAAGAGGTTGCTCGTAGTTACGGGGACCGATGGTTCCTGGAACGTAACTTTGGCAGTGTTTTTTTTTTGGTTTAACAAATTCCTCTGATTGCTTTTTCAGGGTCTTTTTCTTTTCTTTTTTTTTTAGTTTTAGATGGTTCAGCAACATTAGCTGGTTTAACGTTAGCATTTGTAACATTAGGTTCACTAACTGGAAGGGGGGAATGCCAAATCAGAAACAGTATAGCTACCTTCACTAGATGGCTTTACAATTTCCTAGAGTCGGTGAGTGCCTCTTCTAATTGCTTTTTAGCTCTCAAGATTTATCCAGCTATAGCTTCGATAGAAGTGAGGTTTTCAACATTGCCTGGAGAATTTTTAAGCTTCAGCAATAACTCTCCTTATGCGCCTGCATGTTCTGAATGTGATATCTGAGTATCTTCGGATCATGTTTGCGAGACTCCATTTCCTCGTACCTGAATCAAATTTAAATTATTATCCTATCAGTCTTTTTATAGCAGTGAAAACTGCTGTTTGCTTTCCCGTGGGAAGATTTGCTACTGGAGGCAGCTGAATAATAAGATCTATGATGTTGTATTCACTGGCTGGATAATTTTAATAAATTAAACTATCCATTTTTTCTGGCTGGAAGTCCTTTTTTTATTTAATTCTATTCCCCATTCCCCCCATTTTGACGAAATGGGATGCCCTAACGTGGGACTTGGAGAAATCCGGTCTTGCAAGGAAAAAACAATGGGAGGTAGAAGAGAGGTGTGAGAAGAAGGAAAAAAGACAGAAAGGCTGCAGGACATCACCTGAAGAAGAGACCCTGTTGGTTAATCTAGTCCGACGCTTTATTGGAGTCTATAAACAGTAAAGTTGAAGTTTAGATATAATAAAAGCACACGAAATTGGGTGGAAGAAGAAGGAATAGGCTTCTGTAGTATTATACCAAATGAATTATCCGTTAATACAAATCCTGATGACAAGTCTATAACAATAAAGTTAAAGTTTAATAAAAATACTCGAGATTGATCGAAAGAAGAAGAAGACTTAGGCCTGTAGATTATATATATTCTAAATGATTTCTTCATTAATAAAAATCCGGATGAAGGAAGCCTCGCCAAATATCAACCAGGTTTTTTGAAGCCCTCTAAATAGGCCGGCCTATCCCATGATCCCATCAACTGTTTGTATGTAAGTTAATGTTTTTTTTTATTTATTTATCCAGCCAGATTTTTTTAGTGTGGTACCACCATTTGCATAACTTTATATAATAATTAATCTGAATATATTTTTAAGCAATCTAGTGTAACTTAATCACTCCACGTGAGTGATTTATCATGTTGGTAGCAAAGCTATAATAATTGAAATAATACAAGTAATTGAATTTATATTTGTGTAAACAGTTTTGTTATCTTATGAGTAAATTAAAGGAAATTTTTAATTTCTAAAACAAAGCCAGTTTCTGCTTCAGTTTTTCAGGTTTGAATCTGGGTAGGAAAAAAAGAATATAATAAATACACAACGCAATGTTTAAAAAAATAATACCTTATTTTAATTTAAAATATCATATGTAATGATTTTATAATAACAGTAATTTTATGCACAACAATGAGTAGCGTGGCTGGGCACGTCTTTACATGGTGGAGACCAAGTCCCGAATGAGTGAAAATGACTATTTACCAGTCCACAAAAGAGTTTGGCTTCTATTCAACGGTAACTTGATATCTTTCAACTGCTACTACTCCTGCTCGTTAAACGACTCCGTGTCGACGGATCACACAATGTATATGTATTTCTTCTATATTCTTAAGGCATTTAGCTTGTGCTCCTACTATTCTATAAAAAGGAGACAAACCAACCTTCTTCAACAATCCAATCATAAATTTATTTAACACGGCATAACAAACTACAAAATAATGAGAGAGCAAAAGTCTTTTTCCATAGCTCTTCTCCCCAAAACAGTTACTTTCCATCTATATCCTTTTTTTACATTTTCTTTCGTTTGAACCCCAAAATTCTGGGAACCCTAAGATGCCATACCTCTACCTCCTCATAAACCCATTATAAATAACACATAAAAACAACAAAACGGCGTAAACAAAGACCATAAATATAAAATTTGAAACAAGCAAGACAATTAACTTTGCCTATTGCAGGTGAGTGTCGCATATCAATGTATATGTTTCAGAAAAGAATTTTTCAGTTCCATCAAATTGACTTGATAGTCCTGGTATCCATGAGATTTTGAGTATCTCATTTGCCAAATGTCTGCTGAAATCAGGTCTCGTGATCAAAATCTACATAAACCTCGTATTACTCGGTCTTTAGTGAATATTACTTTTTTGATTTAAAATCAAACCAATTAGTCCTCAGAAAAGATTGTTGTTGTTTGGTGGTATATTCAAGATAGTTTGTTGTAACTCACATACGACTGTTTCCCTTATTGCTGTCCCTTTATAGGGAAAAATAGTTTTCACCTATTCAAATGATAATGTTTATTGTGAATCATGTTTCTTCTATTGCAACATTTTATCTCTCATCATAATCTTTCTTATCAACAGTTAAACCCGTGTTTCATGTACAGATTCTGATTCAAAATTCCATGCTTTGGATCAACATATGTAAAGTTTCTGTTATTTTCTCAGCTTCATGAGCAATGTTATCCCCCATTAATGTTTCAGCTGTCAAATATTTAATGACAGTTATTTGATCAAACCAGTTGATGGTGCGAACACTCGAAGACGATCTTCCAAACTTCCTTTTCTCTAAAGGAATCTTTATAAATTCAGTATCCCTATTAAATCAAATAGAGCTTTTATTAGTTTCCATGACTTTAACTATGTGGGAAATTTGCAAATAAATAGTCCTGAATCCATTCTTGAAAAACGTTTTACCACAAATGCTCTATCTGAATATGACTGAATTTTGCCAGCTTTAAAGAAAGGACACATTTACAGCCTGATGTTTTATCACTTGCCTGATGTATGTATGAAATGTTTTTATATCATGCAAGAACACATTCAATCTCTCATTTTTTTATTTTTATAGAAAATAATTCAAAAGCTGTCTGATTATATTCTCACAAGCCACAATTATTTTTAATATTAGTTTTATTATATTATGAATATTTAAATTCATAATAGAAGCATACTTCTAGCAGAATATTCATTGATAGAAGAAAGAAGTGTCTGATTCTATTAAAATTTCATTCGTATGTGAGTTTTCATTATTAAATAAGCAAATGATTAAATGTGATGTCCAATAAATTAAAATTATAAGTTGAGCCACAGAGATAAATTTAAAATCAGAAGAGAGTGCTTTAAGCTGGTGTAGATAAGCAGTGATTCTCAGTTTGGCGATCAAAAATTTTCCGTATAATTTCAAAATCTTGCCGGAAATCGACTTGAACAAAGGTGTGAAAAATTCTTGTTATTTACCAACATAAATCAATGTTCTAAGATATTGGTAGGAAAGAGAGAGGTAAATCGATCTAGCAATCTCTCAAGCAGTCATCAATCAATTATCAATAATATGTGTCGTCTTCTAAATAACAACCTTCAATTCTGAGTCACAATAACAATCAAATATCTAGACGTTATCACAGCAGTACTTATTTTAATCTATTTAAAGACGTCGGATGTAGAATGATTATAGCTTTCTTTGCATCCTCAGGAATACAACTGATCGTTATGATCTGGAGTTCTGTTTTTATAACAACACTACTTTGATAATCACTTCTATTATATTTACCTTAACAGTATACCTACTCCACCCCCAATTATACTTCCTTTCATTTAAGGATACTAAGCATTTAACGGAGAAATACATAATTTTAGCGACCCTCACTGAAAGTACTGCTTTAAAATGTTCTCCAATTTCCCTAACATTGCCATTGTCAGATTTCTTTTTGACGCATATTGAGATATTAATGACAAACTATTGAATATCTTGGACTCATGCCGAGATTATAAGAATATCAATTCAACTAAATTAATGATAAATTATAATTTAAGTAATCTACTATTAATTATGTCATAGATAAAAACTTCTTTGCCGCACAATATAATTAAAGTGTGAGCCCAACATAATTGTCTAAAGTGATAATATCTTAAAAACTAGTTTTGTGCGTTGTTTAAAATTTAGAGGTGATATTTTATAATTCAGAAAGAAAAGTTATAAACGCTACATTTTCCAAGAAGTATCAAGAAGTTCATAACTTAAAAGATAGCAACGGCTTTCAATTTTCCAACTTATGAAATTTCTCTGCAATATATATATATATATATATATATATATATATATATATATATATATATATATATATATATATATATATATATATATATATATATATATATATATATATATATATATATATATATATGTAGATAGATAGATAGATAGATTAGCTTATACATCAACTAATCTTTATCCATTCAAATGTTTCCTGTTGAGTCCATGTAGAAGTTAAATTTTAAACTCTTTTTAAAATCCAGCAGCGTATTTACTTGTCAACGAAAACAGTTTTGTCTTCATATATTTGGATGAGACCCTCGTCATTAGAGGAACATTGTTTCTCGAACAATGTTCAGATTTGCTTATTTTTTCGTTTATTTCCATTTGAAAGGTGGTGAAAGATTCTTGAAGCTTACCTGTCTTCTTAACCATATTTTAAGCACGAATATTTATCCAAGGGTAAAATTTATTCCGGAAAAAAATATATAAGTATTTGAATAATTGAATATTTGTGTTGCAGAATAAAAGGAAAAAAGAGATTTTTCTTGTCTCAGTCTGTATAGTTTCAAAATATATGTAGCATTAAAAAATTTTAACAATTGAAAAAACATTAATAAATTTCAAAAATGTTTATATTTGCAAATATAAGACATATATGATTTTTAAAATCATGTATCTTCAAAATAAAATTTAATATTGATTGTGGTTATGAAAATGGTGAATAAAGTTATTTACAAAATCGTTTATATATTATTTTGTGTGAAGGTCTTATATGTTTTCGTATATGTAATTATAAAAATGCATTATGTAGTCTCTTTAAATTTCACAGAATTTAATAGTTCATAATTTTTAAAATAAATTTCAATTTTTAAAATAAATTATCAATTTTTGATAAGGCACTTTTTAATTTCCGAATTCTCATATTCTCTATTAGAGAACTGATATAGTACAATAATTTTAATTATATCTAAGTAATTATTTATGTAAGTCATCTTAAAAACTTGCTGGATTAACAAATACAACTATTTAGAATTAGTAGATCTATTTTTTAAACTAAATTACGCGTTAAAAGTTTTATTCATAGTAGCTAAAATCATTTGTTTTATTGCACTTTTCTGAAAAGAATCTAGTGTAAATAACTTGAGAAATCTGTTTCGATGTGTTCAGGAAACCACTTCTGGGAGTCTTTCCCTCTTTTTCAGCTATTGCATTCCTCTTTTATTTTCCGATCATAAAGCATCAGTTTTAAGTCGATTAGGCAATTTTTAGCTGTTTGCTGGAATGGATTTTCTTCTGATCATGAAGGAAATCAAATTAAATTTCGTCTTCAGATGAAGTCATATTAAATCCTTAGATATCAACAAATGATGTAACTCTTTAGGATGGCGTAAATGTACAAATTATAACTCAGCATCTCCTATTTCCTGATTATTAAGAATGATTATTTCTTTATTCTTTTCCAATCCTTGTCTGATCTATCATTTAATATGATTTTATCAAATCAATGTCAGTTGTTAAAAAGTAAAAACAATTAACAACAAATTATGTCTTGGTAATTTAGTTATTTATATAGTTCAAATTGTTGAGAAATTTATTTTAAGTATTCTGTTCTTATAAATATTCAACTATTACATAGATATTGGTATATAAATAATTTTAACACAGCCAAAATTCTTATACCATAAACAGTAAAGTACTTCTGTTAGAAAGTGAAAACAGAATAATTCTACTTTTGAAAATTGCTTCCATATGGGATTCGACACCAGAGATTTGAAATCCATTATTAGAAAGAGATTTTTCAGTGATTTCTCATTTGCTCAATTTTTTGACAAATTGTACAAGGATTTGTTCACCACAATAAAGTTGAGTTATTTATTGATTGCAGTCAAAAATACATCTTAAATGTATATTAATTCTAATCTTTTTTTTATTATGACCAAATTTAAGAACACTTGCTGAACTTATTTGTTAAATTTGGAATTTATAGAAAACACTTAGCTACACATTAGAGGATAATATTTCTTTCTATGGCAAATACAGAAATACTCACGGAAACTTGAAAGAAACACTGTGAGTTTTCAGATATTACACGTATTTTCGAAACTGATAAGGTTTTATATTGTAAATATAATTTAGCATAATTTCACATAAAATTAGCAGTTTTCCTATATTATATAAATAGAAATATGTATGACAAATAATAGTTGAAATATAAGATTAATAAATCCCGTTACGCAGGAAAAAAATTTTTCACATCCTGCAAATATATCCGACCACAAACAATTGTACCTCCTTACTCTAACTTTGAATTGTCTTCCAAAAAGCTTCTGAGATTCAATTTGAATTTTTATCCCAATATTTTCATCGATGAGTAAATTTTAGTTGCTACTCTTTAGATTTTTAACTCCGGAAAGACTGTCTAGTTAAATTATTTTAAAGGTTTATTATATTATTACAAGATAGAATCAGTGTAGATATTGCTTTAGAATTTGAAGTCACACATAATATCGAGTTAAGCTTTAATAAATATAGCTCAAATAACTGGATTACATAAATTAAAAAGGAATTACAATGCCTGCAGTTTAGGAATCGGCAACAATGTAGTGATATTAAATTAAAGCTATATTTAGATGGTTTTAATTTATTTACAAAGATCTAAGCTTAGATTTATAAAGCGAAATCATACGTTATAACTTATATCATTATATAGTTCCTTAAACTATATGATAAAACGTCATATATATATATATATATATATATATATATATATATATATATATATATATATATATATATATACATATATATATATATATATATATATATATATATATATATATATATATATATATATATATATATATATGTGTGTGTGTGTGTGTGTGTGTGTGTGTGTGTGTGTGTGTGTGTGTGTGTGTGTGTGTGTGTGTGTGTGTGTGTCTGTGTGTGTGTGTGTGTGTTGGCATAATTGAATTTTTAATGTAATAGTAACGTATTTGTGAGAACAATACAAGTATTAAGTGGTATTGCATACGTATTAGGAAAATTCAAAATTGATTTGTAAAGTGAAATTTAATACTATGTTCTAACTAATGTTTCTAGCTTTTATTCTAAAATGGTATTTATTGATTTATAGTTAAGAGAGTTATAGATTATGTAATAATTATTCACACACCCTCTCTCTCATAAGACGGACCAGAGTCTTTTTAAATTATTTATTACAGACACAAACGTAACAAAGGATGTAGGGATTAATTCCCGCTCGAGGAACTTAACCGTCCTCCTCAATTTACAAACTTCATCTGCTTTGTTCGAAACAATATCACGTGACGTGAGTGCATGAGCGAACATGCCGCCCGTTATCCAATGTGAAACATTCGACATTTTCACACCAGTAAATAGCAGTTTAATATAAATTTTACAAAACATAAATTGCAGCATTGTAAGCTAGCATTTTACATAGTAAACTAGCAAATTACATTACACAAATATTCGAAATGCCCAGTATATAAATAAAACACACTCACACACAAGGATTGTGATAAATTTGCTAAAATTATCTTTTTGAATAACACATTAAAAAAAATTTATTTTTCTCTCTAAAGGCAATACATGTAGTTTGGATATTAGTCTTTAAAATATGCCAGATTTTGTTCTGATATCAATAACACGAATATTGTTATCCTTAGCAGGATATTTTTAATAATGTGACCTAAAATCCTCATAGAAATAGGTTTATTTTCCTTCCTTAAGATTACCATATCGCCATTTTTTACATTTTGTTTATAAAATATCCACTTAGTGCGTTGTTGTAAAATGCTTAAATAAGATTTATGCCAAATTTTCCAAATGAATTGTACGGTCTTTGTAGTTCTTTGGCAAAAGTTTAATCTGTTTTCAAAGATATTTACCAAGGTAGGCTCTACAATTGAAGTAAGATCTTCCTATTATAAAATGTCCAGGATTCAAGATGTTTAAATCCTCTATATCTGAAGAGAGATGTGTCAAGGGACTGAGATGAGCATTGCCTCAACCTGAACTAAGACAGTCAAAAATTCATCGTATATAAAATTAAAATTGCTCACAACACGCTTAAGATAACATTTTATAGACTTCACTCCCGCTTCCCACAAGCCGCCAAAATTTGGGGCTCTAGGAGGAATAAATTTCCATTCAATGCTCTCTTCAGCTTAAGTTTCTTGTTATGAAATCCTCGTAGTTCTTGATTTGCACCAAGGAAGTTGGTCGCATTATCTGAAAAGATTTGTGAAAATTTTCCTCCTCTTTCTATAAAGCGTTGCAATTATTGACTCTGATGTAAGATCTGATACAATTTCCAAATGGGTTGCTTTAGTTACTAGACAAATAAATATACACAAATAAATTTTAGTTAAGGAACCGTTTCTTTTATTTCTGTTTTTATTAAAAAAAAAGGGGGCCACATAGATCTATCCCTGCAGAATGTAAATCCTTAAATGTAAAATCTGGATTAATTCTTTCCTTTGGAAAGACACTCATTTTTTGATGACATATTTGAGAATTTGGTTTAAAACATGTGAGACCATCATGTGTTAGTTTTCTACACAAATTTCAACCATTTAAGAGAAGTCTAAAAGTTGTATTTTATTAATTTAAAAGGATTATGTCTAGAATTCATACTATGTTTTTGACTATTTATAAACAGATACAATTGTATAACTCTTTCCAAAGAGGTTTGAAGAAAGATCTAGAGAATTTTTCCTGAATCTATACTTGTTGGCTTCTAAGCACATCCAAACTAACTAAATCCAATTATGATAGTATAAACAGACACAAGTCCAATATATACATATTTTTAAATGCATGAGCCATAAGCTTCAACTTCCCTTTTCTTTCAATTTTCAGTCAAATATTTATTTGTTACGTGTAATATTTCTAGCATTTGTCAGTATTACTTTAACACCTAAGTCCTAGTTTGAAAGAATGTTTTAGATTTATGAATAAATTTCTTGACATGAAATAACCATGAAATACATTATTCAGAAAAGTTAAGAAAACTAAAGTAAAAATAATTAACTTCTCGAGAAAACAAAATGGGAATAATAAACTTTTATTTCTGATTTGCCTTCTTTCATCATTTTTAAACTTTCGGACAATATTCCATTTTTCTGTTTTCTCAAAAAGTAAGGAAATTATTAAGTTTTCGAATAGAATTAGAGCATAAAAATAATGTATTATAAAATATAGTACAGTACACAATACAATACAATGCAATGTAATGTATATATCAGTGTATACTTAAAATTACTTTTATCCATCTAATTAAAATGCAAGGAAAAGCAAGACCGAAACGACTACATAACATTTAATTTATTGGCATATTCTTGATTTTTTTGCAATTTGTTTTGTTTACTGATATACCAATCGTGTCCATACATTAGGCGCTGTTGTTTATCTGATATGAAATCCTAGGAAAAGAATAGTGTCAATTATTGTATTGACCTCAAGTCATTACAAAACTTCAAATATCAGTCAATTTATTAATTACTTTGAGTGTTGAGTGTTACTATTTTAAGCTCGGTATATGCTTTGTATGGGAAACATTTTACTGATAGTTAAGTATTTTAATTTCAATCTTTACTTCACAGAAGAATCAATCAAATTTTAAGAGAACAAGAAACGTAGGTTGAAAATTTAAAAATGTGAAAATTGTCTTCTAATATCAATACATTTTTTCTATTTAACTTTATCGAATAAAAGATTACTCATAATTCTAACAAAAATTGATGGTGAAAAATATGAATTTGGCATAAACTGATGTCCTTCATTAGAAATGTATCCTAATTTTAATTAAAAAGAAATTCCAGTTGAATTTAAAAATTAAATACTGATTTTAATTCTGGCTGGTGTCGGACAAAATAAATGAAAATTACAGGGCTCGTGTTTAAAAAATTTAAAAATAACTTTTTTCCTGGAAAACTTTGATTTATGAAATAATTGTTATAATCTGAATCTCCTGTGTGTGTGTGTGCTCATATCGCTCTAGAACTGTTTTCTGAGATTTCAGATTGAGTTTCAGATATTGATAAAAAGTATATCATCTAAATATCCAATGAAAAGAAAATAATTTGTTTTTAATTACAACTTTCGGAAATTTTCCAAGAAATCCAATGTTTCATGCAAATCCATCTATTTGATGGCTTTATGCTGAATTTTTTGACTGGGGATACATTGTTTTCATCAGCTATTTTGACTGTTTAGAAGTCATTTTTATCTTCACCTTTTTTATTAGATTATAAATGTTCACAAGAATGAAGTTTTTTTCCTTAAAATAGTGCTTTGATGAAATTTTATTTCTAAAGTATTTGATAAAGTATCCAATTAGATTTTATTTATATGCACTACGTGTGAAAATTGCTAGAATTTTATAGCAGTTATTGCATTAAATTCCTTGTTCAAACGTCAATAAAAAATTATTCTTTTAAAACAAAAATATATGATTATATTTTTGTAATTTTACCTGAAACAAAATACTATTTCCTAATGTTTTTTCAAGAAAGATTAAGAATGTTTGTGTGTAAACTTTATCCTATATATCTGTTTTTAATTTAAGTTTAGTTTTTCCCCCTGTTAAAAGTCTTAGAAATTAAATCAATATCATTATAAATATTCCTTTATATTTACATGAATTTTTAAAGTTTTTAAAACTATTGTGATTAAAAAGATATTAAAATTTTTAAAGTTTCTCATTTTTATTAGAGGAAATCTAATACTATTGCCCACCAATCATTTTATTAAATCCTATTAACTTAATTAAATGAGGTAAAGAATTATCGGTGAGTAAAATTTCGCTATTTCAAATATTCCTCTAATTATTTAAAAAAAAATTATTATTAAAATAAAGGAAATTTTGCTATTTCATCCGGTCTAGACATCAAAAATTCGAACATTTTTCAAAGTAAATTTATATTCATTGTATTCATAACGCAAAAATTTATCTTTAACTTTTTATCAACAGTAAGAGATCAAATAGAAAGTGAATTTCTAAGTAAGTTTGTTTGAGCCAATTTACCAATCAAAAATCGTATCATAAAAACGATTCAAAGAAAAGGAAATTACTTGAGAACGAAAATTATTACTGGTAAATTGCTTTTCTTTAACATTTAAATAATGGGAAAAGAAATTTTTATAAGATTGAAAAATGTATTCTATTAATACTGTTCACTGATATTAAAATTTTAAAACTCTGATATTGTATTTTCTTCCTTTATGTATCCTCAAAATTTGAAATTTTCAATTATATCGAACCATTTAATAATTTTATGGAGAAATCAAATATACGTTAAAGAAATATACTTCTTTTCTTCATTGAAAGTATGCAAAAAAAGTCAAAATTTTCAATTTTTGATCGAATAATAAGATTAATATTTGCCTTTATATAGAATTTAAATTTTAATATGAATACCAGATGAAATATTCTTCTTTTATTTTAGCTGATGTGAAAAGTTTTATTGCGTTACTTATTACAACATAGTAAGAATTCTTTATTAAATACTTTTGTATTAATATCTTGTTGTTTAAAAAATGTGCAATTTCTCATATTAACATTTATATATCTCATATTACTAATATCTAATTATATTACTAATTATATATAGTACTAATATCTCATATTAACATTTTGAGATTGCTAGTTACTTATATATATATATATATATATATATATATATATATATATATATATATATATATAGCAGCATTTTGCGCTTATTGGTTACTGAAAAAAGCCAATCAGAGTAGACGTTGTCCTTTAGGAACGGCACAATATCAACACTTCAAGTATTATCTTGATAACATCGTCCGAAAATTTTCGTGAATGCAATGACAGTGCACACGTATGAAGAACTGGCTGATATGTGTACCTCATATAACGAAGAAGCAGAAAGTAATGGATGTGAAGAACCATTTTCTGTACAAACAGCAGTTTCCAACTCGTCGTATTCCAAGTCATGCTACCTTTTCCAGGGTTGATCGACGGCTGCGAGAAAGCGTTTCGTTTGCCATCTTAAATAGCAGTGCAGGACGTTCGCGTAAAGCACGCGAACGCCAGAAATGGAATCGTGAGTTTTGACTTCCACAAATACGCGAGCGGTGGCTTTCGAAATGGGTATTTCCGTAACTTCTTGTATGTTGCATATTCCGCACGATGGATTGGACGTAGAAGACCTGTGGCTTGGCCTTTTCACTCACCGGACCTCAACCCACTGAACTCTTTCTTTTGGGGGCACATGAAATCTTTAGTGTACGAGGCAACTGTGGACACAGCTAAAGATCTTGGGGTCCAGAATCGTTGTTGCCGTGGACAAAATTAACGCAACACCAGAAGTCTTGGAGAGGGTGCGCCAGTCGTTCCTTCGCAAGTGTCAACTGTGCAATAACACACGTGGTCGGCATTTTGTGCATTTGTTGTAAGGTGTTCACTAGACAATAAATATGATTGTGAAAATTTTGGTATTATTTTTTCGCTTACCAAACACTGTTGTAAGTTCTTGTGGGAATTCCTTTTTACTGCCTCTCAGAGTAGAATGCGACCCTATGTTCCTATGGAGTTATTGCTTGTCTGGATAGGCACAATTACCTCTCTTAAGTTGCAAAAACGGTTTAAAATCACCCTGTATATATACGAGGGTTACTATGAAATTTTTGAGATACGCGCAGACGAGAATTTACAAAATAAAAATAACGGTTTAATTTTAAAGTACAAAGTATTAAACACAGATGATAATTTTTTACTGACTTACTTCAACTTGCTTAGCGTGAAATAAATTTTATACAGAAGAGAAAATGGAGTTGACGCGAGAACATTTTCGCGCTATGATTTTCTACGATTTCAAAGCAGGATTAAATCAAGAAGAATGCGTTCAATGGTTGCAATTAGCATTGGGTGATGAATCTCCAGCTCGTGCTACTGTATTCAGATGGTTTAGAGAATTTAGAAGAGGTCGCAATTTTCTTCAGGATGAAGAACACACAGGAAGGCCATAGTCAGCAGTAATCCCGGATAATGTGTCTGCCCTACGAAAAATGTTAATGGATGATAATCGCTGTACCGATCAAATGATACAGAAGGAAATTAACATTGGATCCGCAGCCATACACAAAATCATTCATGAAGAATTACATATGAAAAAAGTAGTTTGCCGTTAAGTTCCCCATAATCTAACGGAGCATCAAAAAGAGGAGCGTGTCAGAATCAGTTAAGAAACTCTTAATATACTGAATGATGGTGACCACCACATCATTTCTAAAATTGTAATAGGTGATGAAACTTACATACCGTTTTTTGACGTTCCAACACGTCAAGAAAGCAAAGTATGGGTCTTTGAAGATGATCCCACGCCGACAATGGTGAAAAAATATCGCGCACTGAATAAAGTGTTGTATGCCGTTTTCTTCAGAAGTACGGGATTGGTCAAAGCCATCAAGTTGGAAGGACAAAAGACAGTAACAGCAAATTGGTATACCACTAAATGTCTTCTAGAAATTCTACAAGAACTGAATGTTAGGGGACTAATGCTTCACCATGACAATGCATCTTCACATACAGCCAGATTAGCAGTTGAGTTTCTTAAACAAAAACAAATTGAAGCGATCGAACATCCGCCGTATTCACCTGATCTAGCTATGTGAGACTTTTGGTTATTCTTTAATCTAAGAAAGAACTTACGTGGACGTCGTTTTCATTCAGAAGAAGAGATTGATGTGGCTATAAATGCATTTTTTTCATCTATTCGAAGAAATGAATGGCTTGAGGCATTTAATCTGTGGAAAATTCGTCGACAAAAGTGCATTGATGCTGGAGGAGACTACTTTGAACACACCTAAAATTTCGTAAGTATAACTTTCAAAACCTAGTTATATTTAAAAAATTTCAGAGTGACCCTCGTATTTATATATATATATATATATATATATATATATATATATATATATATATATATATATATATATATATATATATGTAGGTAGGTAGGTTATTATTATTCTATAAGAAAAATTTTCTCATTTTTAGAATTTCTTCTATCTTCTGATATTTATTGATTTCCACAGAAACTATTTCATTTCTATGAAAAATGAATGTTACTTTATATTCAAAAACTCTCTTGATAGTTTAATTATTTTTGAGTTAGTTAAAACTAGCATTTTCAACTAGTCTTAGACTAGTTAAAATGTGGCTTTTAAATCTTTAATATTTATAGAATTTTCTTGGTAAGAAATATATATTTAAATGACAGATAAAATTATTTTGAGTAAATCATTTTTAAAGAAGAAACCATAATATTGAATTTAATTTCTGAACTTTATAGTGAGCTTCTAGATTTATCAAGAAATTAATTATGAAAAATATTTTTGGTAATAAAAATCAAGATTTAAGTGTAATTATTACAAATTATTTTTCAGCCTTATGACATCAAGAGGTAAAAAAAATAGGTATGCACAACTTATACTGTTAACCGTTGAAAATTTTACGTGAGGAAAAAGAAATGTTTAACACATGTAATTTACACGACAAAAGATTCTAGGATATGCAAATAATTGACTTTCCAAGGAAATCATATCATACAGGCATAAGCACCTACAATCAGTATAAGAGCAGATATTGGACTTCGTAAAAGTTATTGTGAATACCTCTTGAAAAAAAGAGAAATACTTGTTTCTGAGTGTGAATGCATTTAGCCTCGTCATATCATTATTCACATCAGCCATGACAGCCGGCAGAATAAATGTAACGAATCATAATTTGTTACATCATAATGTCTGCAACTGAGCTCATAGAAATAGATATGCATTATTTTGTAGAAAAATTATTCCTTTATGGTGATAATTATATGTAACAAACAAAACATATTGTTACCATAAATTATTTCCCAAAGGATTAAATTACTATTGCTTCTTCCATCATTAAATACTGGAAATTATTCTTACTGCACCAGCCAAAAACTTTATTCTTCCTTCACTAGTTCTAACACTTAAAAATAGATTTCTTTAAATTTTTTAACTCACCTTTCAAGGCTTTTTTATATTTACAGTTTTATTCATATAATAGGAAGACATCTAAATCTCTAAAATTATACGCAGTATGCAATTTCTTAAGTACGCTACAGCTGTTTCCATTAAAGTACTTTTATGCAAGGCATACTGCACATTAAATACCTACCAACAATCTACAAATACTTCTTATTGAATGTTCATTCTTTCAATCCAAAAGTTGGAAGGATTGCTGCTATTGAAATAATAAAACAATACTGTTAGTGAATGAGATAAAAACTAGGAATTAACATTTTCCTCTAATTAAAAAAATGAGATGTTTTAGTTACACAAAATATAATTATATTAAATTAGAAAAAACTGTTAACTTTTATTATATTTTATTGCTTACCAAAGAGTCAGTAAAATTGCACTGGTATTTACAGGTGTTTCCATTATTTTACTAACCAACTGTAGGGCTCACAACAAGTAAACTTCTTAGCGTTGTTGTATAATACTCAAACATTATAATGCTGGGTGATACACAAATGGTGTTGGATTAGAAAATTGATTAAATTATTACAATTCTACTTGAATAACAAACGTAAAAGAATGATCTAAGTCTTTATAATAAAGAAAACTAATGTACTAAGCTTTCATATACAGTACTGCTTTTATTAGATAGTTTTCTTATGTTTGGCTTCCATCATTTCTAAAGTTTTAAAATTGGCGGAATTGGAACTTATAAAGATATATTCCTTTTTGTCTGCAATTGTTGGCTGTGTTGTTGAAAATCGCATAACTATTGGGGAACAGAGAATCTCTAAGTGTAAGAGGATATGGAATTTAACTACATAATTTTAAAACTATTTTGATTTAAAGGCCTCTATTTTATTTATTTTATTTTTATTTTAAATTCAAGATACATACAGATCAATTAAAAAAGAAATTTAAAAATGCATAACTTTTTCAACTATCAATACTTTCCAAACTGATTTTATTACCAATATATGATTTAAACATAAATATTTTATTCCTTCTGTTAGGTAAAGGATATTTACTTAGAAAAAATCTTCCTTTTTTAATGCTATTTTCTTAAAATTTAAATTACACTTTAAAAAATGAGAAAATGTTTCTTAAAATAGTACTAAGTAACAGACATTCTTTAAGTGCATGTAATGAACGTGTTCTTACATTCCTTAAAAATTTTCTTCTAAAAATTAAATAAATAGTGAAAATTATATACTATATTCTTTTTATTCAGTTTTAAACACATGCTTACAACGCAGAAAAAAATTAACTTCACAATTTCGAAGAAGATTTCTAAGCTTTGAATTTTTAGATGAAATACGGTTTTATCTCTCTTGAATTTGACAAATGCTGAGACTTGATTGTAAACAAATTAGAGCTTTTCTGTTGAATAAACTATTGAGAAATAATTTGAGACAGTTTTCAAGTATTGAAACACCCATGCTAAAGGGGAAAATATTTCTGGACTGAATTTCTATTGGTAAGTCTCCTAATATGAAAGTCGGGATGGACTTGTAAGTGAAGAATTATGTGAGTTTTTTGTACTTTCTCTTTTGTGCATGTAAATATTTTTTTCACTGTTATTAAGAAAATAAAAATTTAAACTCTCTCTCTCTCTCTCAAATATTATTTTCTATCGACATAAACATGATTTACTTATTTTTAACTGTTTGGATGAAACTGTGTTAATAAATTTTCGATAATGTTATTGAAGCAGCTCAAAAATATACAACGTCAATAAAATGGATAAAAAATTTACTTTTTCTTTTCTGGAATTACCTATTTTGCTGCTTTCTGATCACATCAGATAAGGCTACAATATCGTAATAGTTAGGACTTGTGAAAAGTTATTGTTATTAGTCCCATTAAGTGTTATTATTTTGCATCATAGATAGGCATATAATTATCGTCTTTCTGACAACAGCTTACTGTTACGATACTCTTCACAATTTGGCTAGTTTCAAAGCAATAAATACACAAATGTCTACTTATAATTTTCACTTTTAAGTAATTTAGTAAGGCAATAAATGGTGTTCAAGAGGAGGATTCATAATTGCAGTTGAATTTCGAACCACTACAAAAATCTACTGCCAATATGAAAATCGAATCATTTAATTGTTGAACTGAAGGGGATTGCTGGGACCAGAAAATGTTGAATAGTTTACTGTGCAAATGCATACAATATTATATCTGATTATTAAAACAAAAAAATGTGTATTGCCATTGAGAAATAACAAAACCTATTCAAGCTGGGCTTAAATTACTGGCAGTTATAACATAAATCGAAACAGTTAAACAAAAAAAAAATGAAGCTATTCTTTATTTCCTGTGTATTCATCAAATACTCATAATTTTTTTTATCAACTTTTAGCTGAATACTACTATATTTATTTAAAAGCATACCATACACATTAGTTTTTTTATAATAATTACAAAGAAAGGGTTAGGTGACATACCTTTTTATTCTAATATCTAATATATATCTTCTGTCCAATGATATACAAATATCCTTATTCTATGCTTCAAAAATTTAACAATGAGTTGCTTTTTTTCATTTTAATTCTTGTTATCCCTGCAATTGTATGCAACCTTGATTGAAAATGTAGAATAACTTTTAAACTTGTTTTAAACTTTTATAGTTAAGAATAAGTGAATTTTGTTCTTTCATAGAAAAATATTCAATTGTTAATTTTTAATGTTTATTTCCTACAATAACAGTATGAAATAGCTCAATGCATATCAAGAGAATGCACAAAAAACTCAATATTTAATTTCGCATAAAATAACCGTTTTTCGTTTAAAATTGTGGATTTAATTTGTGCCTTATTAATTACTTCCAATATAACAACATCTACTTAACTTGATGTAGAGCTTAGCCTGAATTTTCCTTTCTGATATTTTTTTCTTTTACATTACTAACTAATGCCTTCCTTTCTCTTATCTTTTTCACATTTCAATGTATTTCTTCGCAAATGATCGTGGACTATCACAAAGCAATCATCCGAATATTTAATTCATATGACTTATTCAACAACAAACAGCTTTTTGGGATAACTTTTGGAAAGTATGTAACACTATAGTTTAGAAAAGTGTAAGTGAAAACATAAGATTAACCCTGGTATTTTAAGGAATAGTAAATTTTCCTGTTTGTAGGGACTATATGCCGATTTAATGATAGAAATTAAATGAAACTTCAAACTTAAACTTTTTCAATCTTGGAAAGATAAACTCTCTAAAAGAATAACGTTAAAATAAAATGGCATAAAAGTGTTTGTCTCTGAATATTTCCTTTTAAACACGTTACTTTGAACGATATATTGATGTTGTATCCTCATTGTAAGCAATACATTTTGCCCGATTTTCTTTGTTTCCTAATGCCGTCGTATTCTGCAGATATAGTTGGTTGTAGTAGATTGTTTTATGATTAAGATCAGATTTCTAGCTCCAAAGGCAGAGGTAATGATCTAAAGTATCTCACTGCATGCGATGTCTTGAAAACGATGATCCCATTTCATTCTCACTTTATCCAAACGATTGCGTAACAACTTTTTGCATTACTATATCTTAGACAGAAACTGTCAAAATCATACAAAATAAGCTAGTTTCTTATAATCGAGGCAGAAACAATAAAATGAAAGTTAACCACAATTTTTTAATTTGTTACTATTATTTCATCCACTCTAAGGCAATCATAATGTTTGGTTTGGTTTGTTTGTCGCTCAAAGGTAATTTTTTACGCGCGAGGGCTAATTAGACCGGGACCTACGGCTTAAAGTGGATTCCGAACCACTACAAACATCCATGTCCAAGATGGGATTCGACCCCATGAACCGAAGGCAAGAGCGCTAACTATTCAGGCAATCATAGTTACATAAAGTTTGTAAGATATTCTAGATAATAACATAATGCATTTTATTTAATTACTTACTACACACTGTCTTCAAAACTGGTAATTACTGTGTCACCGAACATTATAATGGCAAATAATGTTCGTTTAAAAATTGATGAAACTTTTTGGCTTCTAAAATTTCTTCTTGCAATGATTTACCGAGAATTCATTTTCAGTTACATTTTTTAGTGCTACAGCAGATTATAGATTTTTATGCCTTTCGTAAAATCTTCTTTCGTAAATTCTCTAAAAAAATTTATTAATTTTTAATAATAATGTCCTCACATTACTATTAAATATTATTATTAAAAATCATAGATCTCTTTATTAAATGCTAAAATCTTCAACCAATTACAAGTTTAACATTTAAACTCTCTTTTGGAAGAAATGGGGTGCCACAAGAGCCACGTAAGCAATTCAATGCAAGTAGCCTACTTAGATATTACTTCTTATTGTGCAGCGTGATATAAGACCCAAAATATTCCTAATAAATAACAGTTTTCAGCTTTTTTTAACACTTACATTCAGAAGTTTGTCTATCATAATTTGATTCAATTCATTAAATTTTAGATTTTTTATAAGTTATATATTTATGAAATATTGAACACTTTTTTTAATTTACATATTTTATTTGATTATCAGAGTAATCAAAATATGAATTTATGTGATATATTTTTAACAAAACATTGAATCACATTTGGTATCATGCATTGGAACTACTTATTTTAATTCAATTCCAGTTTCATATTGTTTTTTGCTACAATTAATAACTGCAAAAATTAAATCTTAATTGATTCAAGGTGGATCTGTTCAAAGTGTGTGGTAGAAAAAATTATAATTACTGCAGAAAACTCTTTTAAGGTAATTTTTGTAAAAATTAACCGTATTACTTGTCTTACCATAACTGTATTAACTGTATCACTAATATTAACGTATTGCAATGTAACATTAGCTTAAAAATTAAACAAAAGTAGAATTACAGAAATTCTGGTAGCAATTAATTTACTAATTATACTAATTCAGTAAAAAAATTACACTTTTTTTTATTTACGGTATTATTCTATGCGTCCATAATGCTGCTGAATAGGAATATTATTTGGTACATACAGTAATTTTCCTCTGAACTATCCCTATTGAATTCTTTTTCTTAAAATTCTATTTTTTTCTTTGGATCATGATTAACAAAATCTTAACAACAGCTTTTTAATCTAACCCAGCATGTTTATGTTAACAACACTTATCATTCAACCTTATTTGAACTTATGGTCATAATGAGTTGATTTTTATTGTAGGAAAACGGAAAATTAATTAAGTTTCAAGGAAGAAATAAGCTTGGAGGTATTTTCCACTTCAAGTTTAACAATAATCAGTCATATTGTTCGATAAAGAATATTGATCAACAAAATTACTCTAATATCTTAGTATTCTAAAAAATTTTCAAATAGTTATTAAAGCAATTGATTAAAATTTTTCTTTGGCTATTATTCTAACATTACATTTCTGATGATGCACGACTTTAAATTTATCCATTTCATTTTTCTTTACTGTGGGAACTGTAATGTTTCTCCATTAACAGAAAATGTGATGAGTATATATTAATCTGAGCATAATAAATAACATTTAAAAAAGATTTTTGATGGTAAAATTTTATCTGTCGATATTCTCGGAAGTAAATTACAATATTACTTTAGATATTAACTGCAACATTGAAGTTTTGACTCTGCATGAGGAAACTGTTTGCTCTTTGGTAGAATGTTCACATTGAAGCCATACGATAGATACGAGTTCCAATCGTCTGTTCTGAAAAAGGCATCTAAAAATTTCAGTGACGAAATTTTCATGAAAAAATTTATTTTTTTCCTTTTATTTAAATTTCGATAGCAGTACATACGTAACAAAAATTTGAAGTTTAATTCAGATACTTTGCTTTCAGAAAGTTTTGATTTTAACCACATCCTGTGTTTAAAACAATTTATTTTTCTAAACATACGACTGTTTTCTTGTACATACACCAACAAATTAACATTAAACCCAAACTGAAGTGCTCAGATTTGATGTAATATATTTAGATGAAATAAAAAGGAAACATTTGTAGCTTAGAAAATTACTTTGTTCATGTATAAAAACACAACTTTTGTGAACATACTTTAACACAGATGAATTAATTTATTTGAAATATCTCACTAAACATAGAATATCAAACAACAAACATGCAAATATTTCTTTCTGTCAGATAAAAAAAACAACTAACACTCCAAATCAGAATCAGAGAAACAGATGTAATTTTTTCTTGTGAAAGGAACTTGTAATTCACTCCCCAGAATGCCATTAGTAGCATCTGATCCTTAGGCTGGATGATTGACCTGGTATGGTTGACAAGTACCAGACGCACGAAAACATTACGAGAGTAATAAATGATATCCTCTAACAACTTTCCCTTCTTTTTCAAGAAAGGTAACTAAGTGAATGACATCTACTTTTATATTTCTTTCTTTCAAATGGAACTGTTATCGTAGTTACGTCGATGAGAACCTTGATGGAAGAGATATTTTGATGACTTTTTCGATCTAGGGAAAACATCATTTAGTAAATGCTGGTAAAAGAAAATTCTAATAATAACTTTTTAATAGTAATTCTTATATTTATTATAAAACTTTTTGTAACAATAATCTATATTTTATAAAGATTCTGGACAATGAAAAATCATAAGTATTAAATTAATTTGTACAGTTTCTTTCCATCGAATAAAACTAGCTTAAATTATAAATCAATTTCTACCAAATTTTTTTGTATCAGAATTTAAAAAATTTGTTTGGTGTTATTTTTGTGCATCAAATTAATTTAGTTAAATTTATATGTCCATTTTAGGAGTACATAAATTACTCAGTTATATTTTTAATCAACTCTATGCAATATTTCTGAATTAAAAATTATACGTATTGAATGGTTTCACGTTGAGTGTCAAGCATACTGATTGTCACAAATCGTAATACTTTTTAAAGTTTTAATCCTTTATTTGAAACACAACATTGAATTTCACTGCACAAGTACAAATAACTATTTACAAGGAATATTTAGAATGGCAGACATTGCCAGAAAACGTAACATATTTTTAAATCCGTAATCGAAACTGATATAGTAAACAGAATGAAGAAGTTGCCAAACCCAAAATTATAATTAATAGAAATACAAGCACATGAAACACTAACAGGAAGTGTTGATAATACAATGACAGTGGCAACATTTTCCCACCTTTTGTATTGCTATAAGCATTCATATTGCAATACAAAACGCCACTTACAAAAAAAATAATAATAATGAAAAGAAAATGTTATTCTTAACACACAGAAAATTAGTCATTAGAATAGTTCACAAGTCCAATCGTTTCACAGGAACAACTCTTCGACCGAAGCGGGTTTTCTTAATAGCCTGTGATTGCTCTTCCCGATGCTCATCAGCTTGTGAATACGTCTTATTCGAATTAGTGGACCCACGGTTGTTATCACCAGTAATATAAGTGTCATTTTCTATATTTTCAGGTACGACTTCTGATATTTCAGTCGGACTCATTTCTAAGGGATAGATTCTTTGTAACAGTCGAATGATTTCTCCATTGGCTGTACGTAATTTAGCGACTCGCTCGATGTTATCTTTACCTTTAAACAGCTCAATAACACGTCCCAAAGGCCAGTTTTAACGTTTCGCATTGTATGAACCAATGAGAATCACATCTCCAGTGGACAGGTTATGTCATTTCGATGGTAACCTTTTATTTCTTATAAGTTCTGCCAAATATTCCTTTTGGAACCGTTGGCGTAATTGACAGCGTAAGATGTGTAAGTAACGAACGCGTTTATGCAGATGTTTTGCGTCTACAATGTCCAAGTCGACACTTTCATTTCCCTTTATATCTTGTATAAAGTCAGAAGGTTTGATAGCCCTGAACTCATTTGGATCATCATAAAGGTATGTAAGTGGACGTCCATTGACTATACTTTCACATTCGCAAAGCAAAGTAACCATTTCTTCGTACGTTACACAAGCCCGTCCTAATACTTTTCTCAAAAGCTGTTTAACGATGCCTATCATTCACTCCCACCAACCTCCATACCATGGCGCAGCTGGTGGATTAAAATGCCATTTGATCTTTTGAATAGCACATTCAGCAATAATTTCTTCTCATTTTAGGGTGTTGAGAGCTCTGGACGTTCCCAAAAAATTAGTTCCGTTATATGAGTACATAACAGAACTACGTCCTCTTCTAGCAAAAAATCGCCGCATAGCTTGCATAAATGCTTCGGGGGATAAAGAGGTCACTAATTCTAAGTGTATAGCACGGTAAACTGCACATTTGAAAATCACGATCAAAGCTTTCTCACCTCTTTTCAAGAAAATAGGGCCTGCTAGATCAACTCCGGTCTATTCAAACGCAGCAACGCGATTGATTCTATCAACAGGAAGCGGTGCAGGAACAATTGACACTACAGGCTTTGATGTATGCTTCTTACACCTTTTCAATACTTCTTTAACAATCCTTCGGCCCCGAGGAATCCAAAATCGTTCACGTAGATGAGACAAGGTAATTTGTACTCCAGCATGATGAAGTTCTTTATGAGTATAATCAATGAGTCTCCTCACAATTGGATGATCTGGTAGAACAATGGGTCTAACAAAGTCCTCTGGATATTGTCCAAGAATTAGTCTTGATCGAACCTTCAATACGTTATTTTCTTCGTAAAACTGAATTCTTTTGGTATACTTTTCCTGTTTATCTGATGGCCATTCTGATTGGATTATTCGTATCAGAGCTTCTTAGGCTCTTTCAATTTCTTCGTACGACAATTCCTTTGTCAACTTGTAAGAATTTACTCTGATATTCTGGCAAAATCTCAATATCCAAGCAGTCATGCGAATGATTCTGGGATAACTGGAAAAGTATAAGAATCTTTCTCCAAAATTTTCTTTGGGTTCTACGTTCAGGTTCACGACAACAGTCTTTCGACGTTCTACCATTGCCTCTTCAGGTAAGATTATCTCTTTGTATGGCCAAGCGTCTGGACCTTCATAGAGCCAATTTGGACCCTCCCACCATCGACTCTGTAAACGTTCAGACCAATTACACGAGCGTGAAGGTAAATCTGCTGGATTCATATCTCCAGGGACAAATTACCAATCTTCTACATATGTCAGTTTTCGTACTTCTTTAATCCTGTTACCCACAAATGTATTCCAGGGTTCTGAGTTATTAATCCATGCTAAGACTATCATTGAATCGGTTCAAAAATAGGTCTTCAAAGGCAAGTTCAAAGCTTCTAATACTGTCGATGCAATTCTAGCTCCAATGGCAGCTCCTAAAAGCTCCAGACGTGGAATTGTAGGCCTGTTAACGGGAGCTACTCTAGTTTTTGCTGAAACCAACGAGACTCTCACTTCCTGGTCCAATTCGCATCGTAGGAAAGCACAGCAAGCATACCCATATGCCGAAGCATCTGCAAATATGTGCATGGTAGCATTTTCTACGCTTCTAATAAGTATTCTACAAAAAATTCTACATTTATCAATGAGATCTAAATGTCTAGCCCAACGCTGATAGCTTAGTAGCGTATCTGATGGTAATTCATCGTCCCAATCTAATTTATTGCACCAGGCTTTTTGGAGCAGAAGTTTTGGTAAGAGTGTCGCAGGTGAAGTGAAACCAATAGGATCATAAATACAATTAACTATAGAAAGTAGTTTTCTCTTTGATACAATTTCATTGTATTCAGTGTCAGTTTGATGATTAACCCAATATAGCTCATCAGTTTCTGTATCCCACTTAATGCCAAGAACGCTTTGACTTTCCTGATCTTCAATTCCAGTGTGAGCCCAACATCTTAATTCAAAAGATGCTGCATTCATTATTTTCATACCTTGTTTCTTGAATTGTTCTAATTCTTCTTGTCTTTCAACACTGATTGTTAAATTGTCAACATAGAAACCATGATTAAGTTTCTCCACAGTCGTCTGAAGAGATTCAAATTGGTACTCAGGTGAACTAAGATGGGGACGAATGCTGGCATTCAAGAGAAATGGACTCGAAGTTAGTCCAAAGACAACTCGACAATGACTGAAGAACTGTAATTTTGATCTATCCTCAATATTCCACCACAAGAATCTCAAATAATCACGATCCTCAGGTCGGACACTCAACAGTAAGAAAGCTTGTTTTATAACAGCTGTAACTCCTATTGTTCCAGTACGAAATCTTAAAAGGAGGGGGTAAATCTGCTCTGAAAGACTTGGTCCAACACTTAAACATTCATTCAAAGATGCGTAACCTGATCGTTTGAAGGAAGCATCAAAAACGGGACGAACTTTAGTTGTAGTACTTGATGGTTTAATGACTGGCCTATGGGGAAGATAATGGCCTGGTTTCGAAATCTCATTTTCTAGTATAGATTCTATAATGCCATCCCTTTTCCATTGTCTCAAAACATCATGGTAAGCCTCGAAAATATTTTCTTTTAGTAAACGTTTTGTTACTGAGCGCAATCTCGATTCAGCAACATCACACATATTATACACAGGTGGATGGCCAGTCAACCAAGGTAAGGCGACTTCGTATCTGTGATCCTTTCTCTTAACTGTTTTTTGAAAATGGACTAAAGTCTCTTCTTCCGACAACTTCACAGCTTTATGTTCTGTGGGCTCGACAATACCTAAATTTTCTAATTCCCAAATCTTAGGTATTTCAAAATTTTGTAAACAAAAGGTTACCATGTTGACTGTAGTTGTCTTCTTCTCACTTCCCAGAATACTCCATCCAAGGCTAGTTTCAATAGCAGATATACCTGATTTTAGCACTTCGATTCTTCCGGTTAGAATTCTTCCAGGTACATCAGCCCCAAGCAGCAATCTTATAGGAGGATCTTCTTCTCCAATATCAGTTAAGGCAATACCATGATTTTCAAGTTCAGCTAGCAAATGTTTATCACGTACTCTTGACAGCATTGTGCAAATTTTTGGCTGATCAAGCACTGACACCTGGCAAGAAAACTCTTAATCGATTCTCTCAAGACTGATTAAATAGCGATAATGATTAGCTTCAGGAGTTCGTCCTCCTAGAAATAAACCTTGGGATAAAATTTCCTTCCCTGTAGGTGAAAGTTTAAGTTCTCTTGCTAAGTCCTTTTCTATTTAAGAAAGATGAGAGCCGTCGCCCAATAAAGCTCGTACATACTGACTTCTTCCTCCATTTTTCAATCGTAAAACAAGAGTTTTCAAATAGATTGGTTTGGTAGAGGAAGGAATCGTAAAGAGTGTGGTTATAGTTTCTTCCTTCTTACATTTTTTAGGAGGAACATTACTTCTAGAGTTAGACAAATGAGGGCATAAGATTGCATAGTGTCTCTTTGAACAAATGACACACCGTACATTACTATGACATTTTTTAGCCATGTGCTCTTGTTTTAGGCAAACTAAACAAAGTCCTTTCCGTAACACACTTGACTTCTTTTCCTCTATAGTCATCATACCAGCTTTACCACAATCTTGACTTAAGTGAAAATTTTTAAAAAAAAACCCTTGAATTTTTCCTTGTGTAGCAGATAAAAGAGCAGAAGCAGAAGGAATTTCAGGTTTTTCTGAATTAACTACTTCTTTTTTAACCTTACTTTGGCACCCAAATCCAGATCTTGCCAAATTAATCATTTCTTCACCATCAACTTCCTGCCTTAAGAAAGCCATAAGATTTTCCAAAGATCTTTGACTGTTTTCTGGAAGTCTTGCGTCTTTATTCAAAATGCTGGATGTTCTATGCCTCTCCCAAGCTCTCAACACATCCTCAGGAAGGCAAGAGTCCACTAGAGGCGATAAAAAATCTGTAAACTTATCTTTAGATCTACCCAACATGTCTAACGCTCGTAGATGCGACTCTAATTGATCTATAAAGTTGTTAAATCAACACACTTCCGTCCACTAACGGCATTTTTCATTACCACTTTAAGTAATTCTCTTACGTAAACTTGAACTAGTAGATCTTTTCTGCCGAATCGTTCCTTGAGTAACTCAATTGCTTCAGGATAATTTTCAGCCGTAGGTGGGAAACTCCCTATTAAAGTGTCAGCTCTAGTTCCAGGTACAATTGACGAGATCAAATATTGGAATTTGTCTTCAGGTGGCATGTTTTCATCTTCGTGAATTCTAGAAAACTGACTCCAGAATCCCAAGAAAGATTTTATATCACCATCAAATTTCTTTAATTCTAACTTAGGCAAGCGATATTTTCGATCACAAGATGATTTAACCGATTGTAAATCAGTATCGTTTTCGAAGTTTTCAATCTTCGATCTCAAAGATAAATACCGATCCTTATAAATTCCGGCCTCAGTAAAATCTTTAGAATACATATCTTCTTTGTTTTCACTAAGCAACAGCTCAGAAATAGATTCCTGTGTCGTATATAAGCGTTGAAATTTATCAGTCAGTTGCGTACTTAATTCACTAAGTTATATAAATCTACTTTCGATTTCGTAATTTCCTCATCAATAATCTTTGCAGTGATCATAAATGTTGTGCGTAAAGCTTTTCGTTTCAGTTTCAATGCTTCCATAATTAAAATATTTAAAGAAAGCAATTTTATCTATAAAACAATTTCGTACCTTGTTTATAGATTTCCGTTTAAATCTTTAGAAGCAGTCATGCCCACGGACGCCAGATGTCACAAATCGTAATACTTTTTAAAGTTTTAATCCTTTATTTGAAGCACAACATTGAATTTCACTGCACAAGTACAAATAACTATTTACAAGGAATATTTAGAACGGCAGACATTGCCAGAAAACGTAATATATTTTTAAATCCGTAATCGAAACTGATATAGTAAACAGAATGAAGAAGTTGCCAAACCCAAAATTTTAATTAATAGAAATACAAGCACATGAAACACTAACAGGAAGTTTTGATAATACAATGACTGTGGCAACACTGATAATAAGAGAAATTTGTGTGTGAAAGGATATGGTAAATATTTTGCACAATATATATACATTAGCAATCATCATGTATAATTATAACGTTTTCAATGACACCGTATCCTAAAGCGACTTGAAGGTGCTTCAATAAATAATTTTTATTTCTAATTATTGAGATCAGCACATAAGTGATTAGTTCATTAGTTTTCATGCAACTGATAGATCTTAATTATATAGGAAACACAAGTGTAGCATCACATACACTTGTGTTTTATTTTAAATAACATAATTTATTCTATTTAAGCCATATAAATTGTTACATTTTAATTACGTACATTTTCAGCTGCTGGCTTTAGTGGTTTCGAAAACTTCTGATCAATAAATGACACAATCAAAATTTAATGAGTTTACCCTAGCAACAGAAGAACACAGATCAATGACTACGAACATTCTTATGTTCTGTAACATAAGAATGTTAATGTTCTTCTGTATGTTAATGGTTGTTATGATCAATATGTGTAAACTACTTCTGTACATGAAATTTGCTTAAATAAACTGCAGCCGTTAAATTTCTGGCTGCTGATATGCAAATAGGTACTATATCCCACTGGAATCTTCACCTGAATTAAGTTAGTTTCAATTCTAAAAGAATAACCTTTTCTGACATATTACATTTGTTGCTGAAACTCCGTGGGTTAGAGACGTGTCCATGTTAATCTGTTACGTCCAAAGTCTTTCCACTGGTGTTGCATGGATGTGGAGACGAGATTGCCAGCTCAGGCGTGACCTCTTCATCTCACTTTTGTTCGAAATTGCGATGCACTTGAGCGAGTTTTCCAAATCCGTTAACCTTAGCGTACAATCCTGGACTTGCTTGCACCGCTATGTATGTATGACACAATACATGTGTTTTTGCTAAGCAAAATCTCACACACTTGTCGATTGCTATAATCTTCACTCATCTATTCAATTAGACATAATTCAATTTACTTGCTGTCAACACCATCGTTTTGGGTAAGGAAGATCAAATACAAATCCTCTAAAACTAAAATGTGAGTCCATTGCTTTGTGCTCGAAATAAGCGCTTACAAATGCTCAAATGCTCACAGCAAGTCATCACAAGCACTTCATTGCAACACTTACAGAAAGAGATTCCCTGCGAAACTAAGAGTTAGACTATGTTAGGTTTCAAAGCAAAAGCTATTAGAACCAAAAATTGGTTTGAATTTGCCTCCATAATCGTGAAATGATGTAACGATAAGAATTATTGTCAGATCTCCGAACTTTTCCGTCCTCTTTGGAAAACATAAAAACATGCTTTCTATTGGTAACAAATCGTACGTGTAACTTCTACTTACATACAACTACTGTACCTTAGAACAGCAATATTTTCTTATACAAATACATATTTGCCAGATTTAATGATGCAAAAACGTGATTACTCGTTTCCTAACATATTTTTGTACTTTTTTCTGTATCAGTACTGAATTGTAGACTCTGCTATAAAAATATGGGTTTTTAAAAACCAAAATATTCTTCTATTTTGGAATAGCAGAATAAATGCGTATATATATATATATATATATATATATATATATATATATATATATATATATATATATATATATATATATATATATATATATATATATATATACATATATATATACAACACTTTTGGTTCAAATATGGCTCACGCATTGTATAAGATTACTCCGCAATCCCTTCGAGCGCTGTATAGGGTTTTCTTATCTTAGGGGCAGCTGGGCACTAGAGAAAAATAATACTAATAAGCTACTTGTTCTAAAATTAAATATTGTTAGGAAATTCATACAAAGTTTTTACTCCGCAAATGTTTTTTACTTGGAATTAATATAATTGAATAAAATTCAAATAAATTTCTATTCAATACATATATCAAAAATTCACTTAATTTATTCATTACCCTTACAAATTTTTACAAGTTTTTTTAATTGCAAATTTAAGAAATTCTAATAAAAATACTAATTTGTGCTGCTAATTAAATTTCAATAATGCAACTGTTTCATTAATATGTTTGCTAATTTTCCGAAATATATATATATATATATATATATATATATATATATATATATATATATATATATATATATATATATATATATATATATATATATATATATAATTAAAGTCTTTTCAGTGATATTAACTGAAGTAAAGGTACAATAGCTTCCAGAAATATATAAAAATTTTAAACTTTGACTCTTTTTAAATTTTCAAATAAGACATGGAATTGATTTGGTGTCTGATAAAATAAACACAATTCCCATTATGTATAAACTAAAAAATTTTTTGTTAATCAAAATTAAATTTGTTATAATTTATAATGAGCAAGTGTTTTATCGTGATTTTTATTTTTATTGTCTAATAATATTGAATCATTTGCGCTAAAATTTTAAAATCGCAGCCCAGCAAACAGAGTAATTCCTGTTACAATTAGGGCCTAAATCGACTTGCCGATACCAGTGGTATTGAGTAGCTCGGGGAAAATGCGGCCCTAAAGTATGGCGTGACCTTGGAACGGTGTTAGCAAAGCCGACATGATCGCTTGCCCGATATTTTACCGATGTCATTCCATATTTGAACCGAATGTTTTCGATATATGGGGCCGAGCATCGAAAAACATTAAGTGACTGACCGCACACAAGCCACTAAACAAAAATTATTTATTTTTTAAAATTCCCTATTGTGTGTTTTGTTTTAATATTTGTTTGATAAAATTTTGTTCATATTTCAAGATCACTTACGCTGCTTATCCATGTTGAATTTAAGATTTCGTCTAAAATAGCTATCTCGCGCATTATAGAAAAAAATCTTCTAAAAGAAGTCTCAGTTACTGCTTTAATATTGTTAACTATTGAAAATAGTCAATTTGTATAATGTTTATTAAATATTTTTTCAATCTTTATAAAATGAGTATTTTAAATATTTTAGATTATATAACTGTTTGACTAAAGTCAACATTTTAACACCTTTAGAAGCGTTTATATATATGAGAAAGCTGTTGGTTTTACATATTTTACATCACCTCAATTGCGAATATTAAAAGCTATTTTTAATAGAACCAAATGTATACTTTAAAATATTGATTATACCTGATAAATAAATT
Organism: Latrodectus hesperus; assembly: GCA_037975125.1. Taxonomy (NCBI): domain Eukaryota; kingdom Metazoa; phylum Arthropoda; class Arachnida; order Araneae; family Theridiidae; genus Latrodectus; species Latrodectus hesperus. The sequence goes on from CM075855.1 coordinate 17,547,128, forward strand.
TCCTTAATGTAAGATCATAAATTTATTATTTATCTTAAACTAAGTTCTTATCATTCAAAATATTTGCTTATTGGAGAAAAGGATTTAAATATTAATTATTAAAATATTTTTACGTTAAATAACTATTTTACAATTTTATTAATAATCATTGTAAATATTAAATGCAATATTAAGACAAGGAGCTCTCATATATAAAATAATTTAAACAACTTTTTAATGCAATTTATTTATATTTTACGTTATTACTGTATAAAGAAATGGTAAGTAAATATATGTACAAAAAATAAAAATGTTAATTTTTAAGAACATACACAGAGATTTATATTTAGGTATGCGCATTTATATTAAAAATTCTACTAAAGTCTACGTTAAGCATTTAGTAGTTAGTTCAAATTAATAGTTGAGCGTATATGCACACATAAATGTTTCTTTTAAATTATTCATTTTTATATATGCACAATATTCGCACTTTTTAAAATGCACAATTTTTGAATTGTAATAATAAAAACAACTTGTGGTTAAAAAATACATTTTTTCGCTTAATGAACACAAAATTTATATAATGATGAGAAGTATTTTCATACTTCTGCAAACATACATTTTTTGAAATTGGTAAATCATACGCACACACAATTTAACAGTAACAAAAAATGTATGCATAAAACAGACACAATTAAAACTTAAAAAATATGTGAGTAATTACTTAAAGTAAATTATATTTGAAAAAAGTTGGTTGAGGGAAACAATATTTTAATAAACATTGCTTGATAACTTTATAGAAATATTACTCATTATTTATATTTACATTTCAATTTTATTTAATTCAGACAAAAAATTAGGAATATAACATTTAGTTAAAAAAAAAGGAGCAAAATTATTTAAATAACAATTGACAAAAAAATTTTTATTTACAATGAATGTAAAAATTAATGTAGTGTTTAAACTGGCATCAACATCATCAGCGCCTGTTTGTTTGGCCGGTAAATGGGCCTACTAAGCCTACAAAAGAGAGAGAGAGAGAGACAATTCAAATTACTTTATAAATATCCATAACTAAATAATTCAGTATAAAACTCAATAGATATTACAATATATAAGCATGTCAAAATTATATATATATATATATATATATATATATATATATATATATATATATATATATATATATATATATATATATATATATATTAAAACTGTTTTTGGCATGTTTATTAAAGTGTTAAAAAAATAAAAATTGTTTTGTTATAGCATTTCTTTTATACTTTTTTTTCCAAAAATGTTTTTTTCAGAAATATTACAAAAAATCTGTAAGAATACCACTATCCTTAGAAAAAAAAGATACATTTATCTTTTACGAAACAAAATAATTTCTTATTGTTTTCTTCAATTTATTAACGTATGATTTCACGTTTATCATATGTGATATTTAAGGTAAATGTGCAATCAACATAAATGCTTAATGGCATTGTGGTGACTCATCACCACTTCTTTAGGAAATTGTGGTGACTCATCACATCTTTTCTGGGAAACTCATGAACTTTTACAAAACACTTGAATTCGCGAATTAAAACTGAAAAATGCGCAGTGAAACTAAAAACTTGTCTATCCAATTTCTGTGTCAATGCTGTTAACTTCATAAAATGTACCCAACCAATCAGCACACTTTGTTGGCGCGGTTTATACATTCTCTCAGAGAGATCTGAACCAAACACAGAGCACTGGCTCTCTCAATCTCATGCTAAGAGGACGCGCTGTTTCAGTCCTCCTAAATTTCTTTGTTTCTATGTAACTTGTGTTGTCTGCAATAAATCTTATTTTTTTAAAAAAATGCATTCTGAAAAAGTTTAACATCAACTAACTTACACCATAGCATACTGAATAAAATTTTGTGTATAGATTTTTATAATTTAGATAAATATGTAATCAGAAAAAATCAACCGCTTAATATACTTATAAATATTTTATATTTAATGTATCTACAGAAGAGTATTCTCATTTTCTCTCAAATATGATAGCTGTTATTACATTTTATTTGTCACATTTTCAAACTAAAAATGAAAAACTACAACACAAATTAATATTTTAATAATACTTTTGCTTATTCAATAAAATAAAATTTTTATTTACTATGTACTAAACACATTTATCGCATTCTATTAGGACTACTTTTTCTGTTATCACATAATATAAAAGAATAAATTTAGCAATAAAATTATTTTAAATATTTATATATATATATATTTGAAATACCAAACTCATAATACAAGTCTAAAATCAAATTTAAATAATCAGAAAATAAATTGTTAAATACTACATTTAAGTCTCATAAGCATGTTCACAAATAGTAAATTTTACCTGCCATATATCTGCATACCTCTCTTATTCTGAGAGTCAGATGGAATACTTAGTATTAAACAATTGCTTTGAAATCACAATCTAAAATCCTCAATTAAAATCAAACATTTTACTAGTAAAAGCAGGAAATTTATATGCATTAAATAGATACACATTTCAAGTACCAGATTTTTAAATATAATTCACTTAAGAATACTTTAGCAAATTTAAATTTATTATAAAAGTAATTAAATATGGAATATTTTATTATATTCTTTCAAAAGTTTTGTTTTCTAGAATAAATTTTTTTTGGTTTATGATAGGTATGGAAACTTTTATTGAAATGTCTTTTATAAAAAATAACTATGTAAATTCTTCAAAAACAATAGAGGAAGTTCCAAATTTTGGATAATGTTTTTCATGACAGCATTTCATTGTGTCTTTAACTGGTTTTATAAATAGAATAAAAATAATGTAAAAAAAGATTTCTTAAAAGTAAGAGTTGTTAAAAATAAATTAAACTCAAGATTTCGAAAATTCATATTCATAGTTTGTTTAATTGAGTGACTCCCTTTCAATGTTTCAAAAAATTGAAACTTTAATTTCAATTTAAGCTTTTATAACATTGTTTTATCCCTAAAATCATATAATTATTACAAAAACATAACAGTCTCACATATTATAAGAATTAAAGGAAACTGAAATGATAAATGAGAGAAAATGAATTTTCGAAATGCTCTATTTCAATTGCACATACTAAAATTAAAAGTAATAAGTGAAAGTTCATGCAAAAATCTTAGATATTTTTATATTAAAAATCATAATAGATTACAATATAATTAAAATTTATAAAAATAATTTGGAATTATTCATAGTATACTCAAGTTCACATATACAAAGCACATATTTATTATTCATTATATACACAGTTCACATATGCGCAACATTTATTTATAAATTAACATTGACCGAGGGATTTATATTCATATTCAAGTCTTAGTTCCAATTAATAAATTGAGAAATATAACATTTAAAATCTTCTAATTAATTAAATACATCAAATACACGTTAGATTAATTAATTACATGTAAGGAAATTAGATTAATTAAATACATATAGGAACAATACATTCGACAAGTAATGAGAAAATATACCAGCAATGAAAAATGAAGTTTTAATCCAACAAGCTAAAGAATTTTCTTATTCTAAAACTAATCAAAGAAATGTGAATAGAATATTTCAGAATAACCTAATGTAACAGTAATGAATGTTTTATAATGTTAACTTAAGTTCCATTCTAGAAACTTCGAACGTAATAAATACTAGTTATACAGAATTCAAGAAGACTCTAAATTCTGACGAATAAAAATATTTAAAAAAGAACAATATATCTTGTTATTCTATCTTCCACATTACAAATGTAATATTTAGTTTAGAAACACATGGAAACAGTTAAATAAACTCAAATTACAATAGGTAAATAATTCATGACTAAATGACATTTCTGTACTGAGATGTGAATATTGTTTTAATAAAATAAATATGTACTCTTCTTATAAATCCAGTAGTTCGCAGAATCTTACAGCTTTTGTTTCACTTTATTATCCATCTAAAGAAGATGCAAAACAGTCATTAGTTCAATATGACGTCACTCAATCACATGTTATTTCAGCAAAACAAAGAGGAATAGCAAAATCCCTCTTTGTTGAAGAGGAAAATTATTTATTTTTAATATTTAACTGCTTTATGTAAATCACAAGAAATTTAAAATAACTTTTGCAATATCTGGATATACTTACAATTAAATGCGTATTTTTTATAAAATAGTCTCAAACGTAATACAAAAAATGCATCTTCTCTTTCCATTTTTTGATGCTGAAACTTCATTTCATTCTAATTCGGATAAAGGCAGATGAAATCCTTTTTAGGATTATCCTTATCCACATATATTTTCATGTTTTTTTTATAATTCTGCAAATAGACAGAATTTTTGAAAAAATATCAAGTACAATAAAAAGAAAAAAATGTCCCATGAATTGAGATTTAATTTCTTTTGCCATTGTTGCATTTGTAACAATGAATTCAGAGAAAATTTGATGGTGCCACTAACTTTAACAATTCAGCACCAGGACCAATATCGCATATGATATTCGGCCCTGAATCAGAAAGCATGTATCAAAGCTATATCGGAAGACGACATTCACAATTTGCTGGCAGTTAGTCGCATTAACACCAATACTTGTTTCCTATAACATTAAAGTACAAAATTTTGATGTCGTTTGCTAATGTGGAATCGTTATCGTTACGAAATCATCTTGCCAATGCCGACTCCTTCCCAACACTGCCGATATCGACCCATCAGTATGCGGACTGACTTGTGTTTGCTGGGACATTTCTACTCATTCCTTATGTTTGACAATAGTTTCTTTTCCAACCATTGTATTTTGAAATTTGAACTGATTCACTACTCTAGCTCAGTATTCTTAACAATTCATATTGAATTGCGTACTGTTAGTTACGCATTCTGTTCAAGCAATATTAAATTACATTTTATTCTTTGATATACAACATTTTCAAAATTTCGAACTCTGATACAGGCAAAATTGATTGAAGGTTTTTTTCTCCTTTAAAATGCGTAATAAATTTGATTGCGGTTTCATTTATGATCGAAATACATATTTTTCAACAAAAAAACGTGAAACATTTTTATTAACATAACTTAATCTTACATTTAAAATGCTTTTTGTTGTGTTTTGTTGTGTTCGCTTTCTTTACATCGCCAAGTCACTGAATTTTAGCCAAAATCTTCTGGGAGCCAAGGCTCCGGGCTCGGTCTCGAGACGCTAGTCCGGAGAGGAGAAGAGCGTGACGTTACTGGGCATCGACTGGCTGGCATTCTATGCTAGCTTGTGTCTGATCACAGCTTTCTCATTCATTTTGGCTTATTTAATGTTAATGTTTTCATTTTAAGTAAGAGTATTTTTAAAGAGGAAAACATCACATCATGTGCTATTGCTACGTGTTCAAATACGTATAAAAATACAAAAGGAAAACACAGAATATATCATCGATTTCCAAAAGAAAATCAAATGCTTTCGAAGGAATGGGTGCAAAGATGTCGATGAAGTGACAAAATCAACATCAAGAATGCTAGTGTGCAGTGAGCATTTTGATTTGAATGAATATATGGACGACATGCAAAATCGACTACTTGGTTTGCCAGAGAGAAAAATATTAAAACCAACGGCTCTGCCTAGTCTTAAATTACCGGCCTTAAACATAATTCGAAATACTCCAAGTGAACAGAGACAAACGAAAAGAAGATGATTAGTAGAAGCTATTGAAAGAATTGAGTGTCTGAGTCCACATAAATTATGTGTAAGGAAAATCAATGTGATAGTGACCTTAAATGCCTAAATGCTATAAATATTTAAAAAATATAGAAGAATTGAAAAAAAAGAATATTATGCGCAGAAAATACAGTGAAATTCCTTAAAAATGAGCAAAAAAGAAATTGAACTTCAACAACAAGAATAATTAAACGATTGAAATCAAATAAAAAATTCTTTAAGAAATACAAAAATTAAAAATGAAAATAAAATTACTTCAAAAGGAGATTATTCCCTATTAAGCATGAAGATGAAGAAAATTTATTAAGAACTAAATGGTCATCTGACACTATTTCAAAATGTATTTTGATTCGGTCATTATCTTCAAAATCTTACGATTTTTGGCGAGATAAAATGGGATTAAATATGCCAAGTGCAAGTACTTTGAAAAGATGGTGTTCCAAGTTTAGTTGCATGCCTGGAATTTTTAAAGATGTAATGTTATTGATGAAAAAAATTGCAAAACTTTGAGCAATGTGGAAAAAATATGTTCTTTGAGCTTTGACGAAATGCACATAGATTCGAAATTGCGTTACGACTCTTCATTCGATGAAATATTAGGCCCATTTTGTGAAGTTGAAGCTATTTTATTGAGATGATTAATTTTCCCGTGGAAACAGCCAATATTTTTTGATTTCGACTGTAAAATGAATAAAAAACTTTTATTTACTGTAATAGAAAAAGTTGAACTCACTGGTGTTCAAGTTGGAGCAATAATTTCGGATCTTGGTGGGTGTCATACCTTTATGGCAAGAACTCGAAATAACTATTGAAAAATCGTGTTTTCATTCTTCAGAAGATTCAAGGAAGATATGGGTTTTCGCTGATATGCCTCATTATTCAAGTTATTGAGGAACCATTTTTTAGATTGTGGTTTAGTTTTTCGTGACGGTACAATAATAAATTCTAGAATATTGTATGAGATATTGAATAAAGATGTCGGGGAAGTAAAAAATTGCCATAAACTGAAGCCCCAATTTCTAACTGTTAAAGGAAATGAAAGACAAAAATGTTACACCTGCAAAGACTTTATTTTCGGAAACTACTGCTAAAGCTGTAATACATTTCATTGAAAATACTAAAGCAGCTGCATTTTTTTCTTTAATCGATGATTTATTTGATATTATGAACAGCTCCGTACCAATACCTCCCAGTGACAAGCCTTTAAAAGCTGCTTTTAGAGTGCAAAAATACTTTGATACTCAAAGTATTTTTGCAATCACTTTAAACGCAATCAAGGAGGAAGTTTTTAATTTACATGTATTTGGAAAAAAATTGGTTTTACCTTTTCAGAAAGGGATTATTGTTTCAATTCATTCTCTTTATGGATTATATGTAGACTTAAAATCTATAAATGTATCTTATATTTTAACAAGTAGACTTACTCAAGATGCGTTCGAAAGCCTCTTCAGCCAAATTAGAGGTCTCGGAAGATTCAATGACCATCCTTCTCCTTCTGAAGTAATTATTCGCTTAAAAAATATTGCTCGCAAAGAAATTACCTAATTTGTCACCAGAAGTAAACTCTTTAGAAAATGGACCAGACGTTTATTTAACAAGTGAAATGCTAGACTCTGCATTTAATGTAAAAGAACGTCAAGAAATTATCAATTCTTTTCATTCTCAAGATGATGAATTAAATCGTACATTTTTTATTAATCTCTTACCTTTATCTTGGGAAAATGAACTTGCCTCTTCCAATCCGAATTGTGATAAATCTCCATTTGAAAAAGAAGCTATGGTTTATGTGTCAGATTATATTGCTTATAAAATTAAAGATAATTCACTTGGATCTATATCATGAAATTCAGTCGATATGACCAATCATTCCGAGTGGATTGATTTAATTTCTAATGAGGGACTTACTGTTCCAACAAAAGCATGGATGGAAACTATAAAACAAATGGGCATAATGTTTCGCAAATTTCATTTAGATACATTTTCTAAAGGGAAAATGTCATAGCAATATTAATAAATTAAGTCTTCTTTTTCTACTGTAAATCGAAAGGCAATTAAATTTTTTTGTCACTTGAGAACATTTATACGAATTAGGTATTTAAATAGAAATACAGAGGTAGTATCTCATAATAAAGCTCAACAAAAAAACAAAAAATGGGCCAATAGTAAAAAAATCAAGATAAACTGAAGCTAATAGGTAAATATATTTTTATAATGCCTATACAATTTTAAATTAATTTCAATATTAATAATAATTTTTTGGGGCTTATTAAATAATAATTGCAAATTTACTAAATATTTGAGAGGCATTTGTAGTTTTTTTTCACTCTCTGATTAAAAACAAAATGAACTTAAAAATAAAAAATAAGTATTTTGCTTAGAAACTCCAGGCAGCTTATTCTCCTTCGATACCTGACTACGTCATCAATGGCTATTTCCGGTGTCAGTTTTAGGGAGCATTTGAGCCAGCCCTTCTCTTTCCCTAGCCCTGAGATTCATCTATGTTGATCAGGGCACCAATAATTGTAGCAACCATTTCACGCAATCATCATTGGTTAATTACGTTTTGTCTTACAGTCATCTTTTGGAGTTTTTGAGCTTTCAACTCTTTCAAAAATTAAGTCATACGTCTTAATAAATATCTATAAACTACATTTAATTATTGAAATTTATTAATTCAATCTAGTAGTGGATATGATACAGTGCAACAAATATTTTCTCAAATATTTTAAACATATTAGTAATCTGTCTTGAATGTCTTACCTAACTGAACATTATTTTGTGGAATCACTGCAGAAGAATTAAAAGCTATTTTTAAAGAAATGAAACCACATTAAATGGGAAAATGAAATTCATTTATGATATTTGACATCTTAATGATCAAAGAATTTTTATTTTTTAACCAGAATTGAAATAATTATTTGACACCAATTTTGAATTCACTAATTGGCTACAAAATAATTACTATTTCTAATGATAGAAATTTGCGTTATTTGCTCTTTATTAAAATTTTAATATACCAATATATTTTTAATTTAAATTCAAAAGAAATTATTACTTCTTATTAAAATGTTGTAAATTTGTCAGAACTTAATATCTAAGATTCGAAGATTTTTCATAACTCTTAGAGACACAAAACTGTCAGTTAAATTGAAGAAAATACTTCTTTGTATAAACTCGGATGCTTCTAATATTCTCATGGGTAAGGAAACAAGCAGAATTTATTCGGTTCAGCTTGAAGTGTTACACTAGTCAAAGTCGGACTCCCTAAGTATCTTTTTTTCTAGATTTCACTATTCTTTGCATGTTATCCTCAGCTACAACTATTCTTTAAGTTTCGCGTTTCTAGCAGAACTAAATCTATCTGATGTGCACCAACAGAATATAAAACAGTTGTTTTGTTTTTATACGAGCTGTTCTATGTTCTTTCCTTCTCTGTAGAGAGTTGAGGAAAAAACTAACAGCTTATGTAAAGTTCTAGAGAGAGAGAGAGTATCTCTTTCACACTTAAAGTTTTGTTCTAAACTGTTTGAAAAATTATTTTACGTTGAAATAAAAAAGAATATTTAGATAGGGTATATTTGTTATTTGCATAAGAGTAAACGTAACTAAATAAATAAAGAATTACACTTGGTTACTTTTTAGTAAAATTGTCAATATTACATGTTTTGGGAGCAATGATTATTTTGAATATAGAATAAAGTGCTAAAATACTTATGGTAAAAATAATTAAATTAGTTTTAACAGGGAAACTAGAATTTTGTACCAGCAAACATTTTATTATACTTTGTACTTCCTTAATATTTTAAGTCAATAATTAATTTTTATAGTTAAATCATTATTTTTTTGTTGCATGGATGAAAATGATTAACTTTTCTCTGTTCAATAGATTTATTTTTTCTGCACTAATATGAAAATAAGTCACTCAAGATTTTCATATGGAATATATTTTTTGAAATTTTCAGCAAAAATCCCTTATTAGTTGTTGTAAGCGAAATTATCATATTGTAAGTGAAAACTATAAGAAATACACCTTTTTAATTTATATCATTACTGAAGCTGCAATTGACTTTTTAATTGAAAAGGTATTACATTACTTTTATAAAAATGTTACATTACTTTCATTAACGTTTATTATTTATTAAGGACATACAATCCAATTTACGTTTCATCTGATATGTAAATTTAATTTAAAAAGTTTGCATGGTTGAAAGAACGAGTACTCGATATTCATTAAAGAAATGTATTACTTTAGGTGAGGAACTTCTCCCCTTTTATTCCTGTCAACAATGAACTAATGATAAGAAAGACTGAAATGTACAACAGAATCGCTTACACAAGATCGTTTGAAGGAATCACGTTCCATACAATACAGAGTTATTCATTCCAAGTGTTCGTGTACTTACAGGTAATCGTAAATATACACTATACGAAAGGATGGTGATAGCATTCTGCTATATTTTTTCGATCTCTAAAACCTAATATTAATCTTGACTATATATTTCACCAGCATAAATAAAAGACATGTATTAATATGCTGTGATTAAAATACGTTATATTAAGTTTTTTAAAGTTACTTTGCGCTTAATTATTTTACAGAATCATTATTTTTTATTCTTTACCGTAACTTCTTGAGTGCACAGTGTGTAGCTTACAAGTTAAATGTTGTTGTAAAATCTTTAAAAAATGTTTTTTCTTTCCTTTTGAAAATAAACTGAGAAAAAAGAGAACTTTTATTGGTAATGACAGCAGTCAAATGTGAAAAGGTAGGCTCTGATGGACGAGCAACCAGAAAGCTGGAAAACTTCTGCACCTCATTCAGTTTTTTTAACCCCTATACAACAAAAGCTATCATTAATCTGGCAATTGTTTTCTAATAAAAAAATGCGACCATATCACTATACCATTGGATATTATACTCCTAATGCAATTGACAATCTCATTAAATTCTTAATTGTCCTTCACCAAATCTTTCAAAATGAGTTAAGTGACATTTCCTTTTTTTTCATTTTGGTGAGGGTGTTTTTCTACACTTGCAGTTTTCATTCACTTTAAATAATGATTGAGCTCTAAAAAGTAATGAATTTTAATTATTAATCTGTTATGCTCCTATTCACAAATTCTTTTGGCTGACTAATATTATCTTTGCAGCTTTATGCTGCCTCGCAGTTTTACGCAATAAAGAAGTTTTATTTTCTTGTATAACAATTCCATTCATCGAAATGAAATTTGTTTTGTGTAAGTTGAGAATTTCGTTGCAAAGCGTTTCCTCCTTATCATGTACAATAAGTAGAATACTTTTCTCAATTTTCTGATAACCTTAAATTTTTTATGAAGAAATTACGAGCTTGTTTAATTCTATTCTTAGTTTAGCCTATACCTTGAATTTTTTATACTGTTTAGTTGTTTTCAATAGATTATATTCTAGTTGCTTATTTTTAAATTTCACTTTTGATATTTAATTATTGGTTTTATCTACTTAAAACTATATTTTCAAGATAAGCAAAATGTGTGGTTATGTGCATCATTTTGTAATATTTTTATTTAACTATAACTTCATAAATGATACTTTTATTAAGGACTCCATGTCTTTATTAAATAATGTGTGAACTATCATGATGATTTAATTTTGGTACTCATTATTAATATGGACATGCAGTTTCATAAATTTCACCCATAAAATATGTAAGTAACAACTACATTAATTTATTAGAAAAGAAATTATTCATTTATTTATTATTTGCTTCGTAAAACAGAGTAGTTTCTGAACTTTAGAGCCCACCATGAGTTGATAAAAACAAGCCTTTCTGCCTATAATTAAAGTACACATTTATTTGTGTCTCTTTCAAAAGTCAACCATGTGTCAGAGAAGTATAAAAGAAAAGCGAACTCTCGCGTTTTGCTTGAAAAATGTCTCTCAGTAACAATTAAAAAAACTGGACTTCTTTAACAGTGAATAATGGTTAGATTTTTGGATTCCATTATAGAATTTACATTTGAATAAACTCATTATTTATCTGCATAGATTCTTCTGATATATAATAATATGAACATATTAACTCCTTTTTCTGTTTTGTCTTTAGTGGAATGAGACCATAATATGACAAGTTGAAAGTGACAAAAGTGAAATGTAAGATAAGGTAGTTTTTTCCATCACATAAGTTCAAAGAATTTGCTTGAAATATACCACTTAGAGTACAAAATTAAAATCAAACTAGTTATGTGGAAAAGTCTGTGCAAGGAACGTAGAAATGATCTAAGCACCTTCTTCGACAAATCTAGAAGTATAGTTACAGGGAATATCTATCTCTTTTAGTTGAATGGAGTTGATATCTTCTGAAAACAGTATTCATATAGCGAGGTCACATTGAGTTCCAACTTTTAAGTGGGACAAACCAAGCGCTTACAGAAAGCAGCATCTAAAGCTGAACATATTTTTCTGCATCCAAGTTATTAGAACAATGACACAAAAGCAGTTATTAACGTTTAATTGAATTTCCTTTTTAAAAAAATGTAAGTTTTAAGTTGTTTGAATTTCCTTTTTAAGGTAATTTATAATTTAAACATTTAAATTTCTTGAAAGAAATTTTTTGTAACATAATTCTAACTGTTATTATGAAAAAAATATCTATCAATGGTGAAACATTTTAAATTATTTTGATTATTAGAATTTCAGTGCATTAAATTACCGAATAAAAATTTTTATATATCGATGTAAACCATAAAATACTTTCTATGCAAAAGTCTCTAAAAGTATTTTTATAAAGAACCTGAAATATTTTTATAAAATCTTAAGAAGAAATTTTGCGTTCACTCCACTATAGCAATGTGCCAGATATGTGTATAATTTTTCATTAAAAGGGCAGTATTTTAATGAATGCATACAACTCAATTTAATGTCTTTCACAAGACTCTGAAAGTTCTTTCGCAGTCCAATCATTTGCATATGAATGCTCCAGAATCCAAAATAAAAATTGGAAAACATTCAACGTAGAAAGCTAAAATCACACAAATACGATGTTATTGGATCATTGAGAAAACTTTTCTGAAGACTAAAAGTGAAGAATTTCAGAATTCGAGAAGTGAGGCTTTTCACATTTTGCTAACATAGCCTCTTTTGTATAAAGCATTCGCCTCAAAGCAAACACTTAAAAAATTCTTTTTACGTCGGGTTCTCCCTCGCAGGGGGAATAAGAGATAATGAATATTTACGAAGCAATGCACAGTAATTTAAATAGAGAAAAATTTAAAGAATAGCAATAATTTAGTCTATAGACAGAAAAGTTATTGAATACGTGTTAAATTTTTTGTGCTATTAAATTTATAACTACTTTTAATATCAGCAGATCTGAAACATTATTTTATTTCCAAAAAAGTTCGTTAAATTAGTATTAATTTACATACACATTTTATTTTATTAACCTATCAAAGGAATAGCACTTTAATGATTTCCTATGTCAAAACAAACTCCACTGTCTATATTATTTAATAAAACATTTGTACTACATGTTTCCAACATTTTCATGATTTGTAACGGTATTTCATAATATATTCATATTTTTTATTCATGCAGGATATCAAGTGCATTTAACATAGTTGGAAGAAAAGCTAATGAAGATTTCACAATTTCGAATTAATAGACGCAAGTCAGAATTTAGCTGATTTGTATAAAACGAAATTTGAATATTTGAAGAAAATGCTACTGTTGTTGTTATTCAAAAACTTGTTTTCTAAAAAACATTTTTGTAACTAAGATAAATAAATATATATTTATTCGGAAAATACTTGCACCAAAGTAACAATAACAGTCTAGCACAACACATGTTATTCGTTCATGATTAATGCGGACACATGTTAACAAATAACGCTCATGGTTCTTGAAGTATACTTTCATGAGTCATTAGATATTAACAAGCAAATCATCAAGAAACATTTGCTTGAATGGTAGTAAAAATCAGAACTTCATGAATTCGGCTTTGTTAAAAAAGTTCAGTTGCTTAACTTTCATGATTTGATTAAAGAATTATTGAATGACCCTTGAAATTAAACATAAAACTCTCATATCTGAAAAATAAAATTTATCTTCATAATTTTCAATTGTCAATTAAGAAATTATCTGGAATTAACTTAAGTCTACATTTGTAAAATATTTAGCATTTTTTGTAAAATATAGTTTGATAAAATATAAAGTGTTTCAAATTCTAAAATTTTGGATTCTTTTCAGTTCATTGTTACTTTTCAGACTTTACTTTTAGATTACTTTTCAGTTCATTGTTTTATACACTTAATTATTTTATCGTATTTTTTTGTATCGGAAAAGTAAAGTTTAGACGTTGAGAAGAAAGTACATTTGCTATATTTATATTTTAGAATGAAAGTCTAGTTTGATGAAAAATAAGGTTATTATAAGTAGTTGGAGCTGATTTTAGCTATTTTAAATTATTTTGTGGATTAAGTATTATGCTTGAATCCATTTTGTAATAATAGTACAAATAATTACAAAGAGTTAAAAGTAGGTGTTTCATAAATTTTGAAAAGTACTATTGTATTTATCTCAATTATATATATATATATATATATATATATATATATATATATATATATATATATATATATATATATATATATATATATATATATATATATATATATAATATATATATATATATATATATATATATATATATATATATATATATATTGTTACAAATTTATAAATAATGATTATATTTGTCTTAAAATATCTCAGACAGATCGGAAATTCTCACATTTTGGGCAAAAATTGCGATATTTAGACGTGTTGTAGTTTAAAAGCTGATTTCCTAATAATTTGGCGACTTGGCGACAGTTGGCGAGATTCTTGGCGACTCGGCGACGGTTGGCGAGATTCTTGGCTACTTGGTGAGAAATCGATACTTCTGGAAACATCCATCACCTAAGCTCTAGGACCAATATTTTTGAGATAGCCTAGAAGCTTCCAGAACCTTGGCGAAATTGGTAGATTTCTCCGCCAAGTCAGGTATAAATACCGCAGCCCGACATGGAAGAGTCAGTTTTGTGAAGACAGTCAGTGAGTGAAGACGATTAGTTGTGACTGCTAGTTGTTCTTTGTCTGAGGTATTTGAGACCTGTGATTGGAAGCTATTTCTTATTGTATCTGACGAATTGTAGCTGTATAATTGTGATTGTTACAGCGGGAATTTCGTTTATCTAGTGAAGTTTTTACGAATAAAAGTCTTATGTTCATTAAGTGGTTGCTTTATTCAACTCTCAATTAACTCTCAATCAACACTATGAAGAGATGAAAGCTAGACAAGAAGAGATTAACACCGAGATGATGAAAGAGATAAAATCTGGACAGGATGAGCTTAAGAAGGACATTGTAAGTGTTAAAGAAGAATTCTCCAACATCATTCAGGAGAAGATGAATGCAATGGAGGATAAGGTAACTTCAGTAGAAACTAAAGTTCTAGAGATAGAAGAAAACGGAAAGAAGCATTAGACAATATCAATAAGGAGATTGAAAGCTTGAAGAAGCAAATGTCAAACAGACATGAGGAACCCAACGTGGCATTTGTGCCATCCCTAGCCAATATTAAACTCTCAACATTTGATGGGAAATCATCCTGGCAAGTATACAAGACCCAGTTTATGATGGTAGCGGAAGCTAATGGATGGAATCCCCGAGCCCAAGCTTTTCACCTGGCGGCTTCTTTAAGAGGAGACGCGGCTGACATCCTCGAGACACTTCCGGAGGAGCAGAGGCACGATTTCCAAGCCCTATCGAGTGCGCTTGAGCTGCGGTTTGGAGATAAGTGCACTAAAGAATATAGCAGACTACAGTTAAAGTCCCGCTATCAGAAAGCTGGTGAAAGTCTGCAAGAATTGGCTGCCGATATTCAGCGACTTTCCCATTTAGCATTTTCGGACTGCCCAGCTGAGACACGTCAAGATCTGGCTCTCCATCACTTCATCGATAGTGTCCGGGATCCGGAGATACAGAAAACACTCAGACTCGCCGATGTCAAAGATATCGGATCTGCTCTAGTATACGCACATAAGATAGAGGCTGCCCAACAGGCCACGCGTGAAGACTGGCACTCAATAAGAGCCGTCTCTGCTACTGATACGGACTGTAGTCTAAGAAAGCAAATTGAAGATCTGCGGCGAAAAGTCCGTAGCTTAGAATTGAGTAAAGGTGGCAGAAACATGAATATTCAGTGTTGGACTTGCGGTGCAGTCGGACACGTCCATAGAGACTGCCCGAAACGAAAAATGGTGGAAATGATCTTTCACCACAGCAGGGAAACTAATATGTGGCCATCTCGCGGGGCGGAGATGTCCAGAGAGTCAGAAGCCCCATTTCAAATTGTTTCACATTTCTTCATTAAGTAGCGGCGACAACGGACTTTTCGTTATGGGACATGTCAACGAAGTTCCCTGCAGAATGATAATCGATACTGGATCCAACGTAACTATCATTAGGACAGATTTGGCTCGCAAACTTGGTGAGAAACTCATCTGGACGCCGCCCTGCATTACCCTCCAAACTGTGACAGGTGATAAGATTAAAGTGCATGGAAAAGTCAACCTAAACATTGCATTTGGTAATGCCGTGTACCATCATATGGCATATGTCGCTGATATAAATGACGAATTTATTCTCGGATTGGATTTCCTCAAAGAAAACAATTTCAAGTTAGATTTTAAAAATAATGAACTACATTCATGTTCTGAAGACATAGCGATTTTTAAGACGAAATATTCAGATATTAAAACAGTCCATCATATAACTGCAAAGAGTGAAATAACATTACCACCAAGAACTGAGACAATAGTTTCCGGAGCTCTTTCAGAAGATAATAATTTTCATTATGGATTGACTGAATATCCAGATTCCAACAATAGCGTTAAAGGAGTACTAGTGGCTTCTTCCCTCATCGACCTTTCACGAAATGTAATCCCGGTAAGAGTTGCTAATCTAAGCAATAAGGTAAAACTAATAAAATGAGAAGTGCTGGCGACTTGCACTCCAGTGACCTGTATTAACCTAAATTGTCAAACCACACTATCTGAGCCTCCTGACACTCTAATTAATGAACTCCTTCGGAGTGCAGAGTTAGATGATAAACAGAGGAATGCTGCAAGAAATCTATTATTAGAATTTGGAGATCTCTTTTCCAAGAAATCAGATGATGTTGGGCGAATGAAACTGACGCAGCACCGAATCAATACAGGAAATTATCCACCCATTAAACAACATCCGAGAAGATTGCCATTCGCTAAGCAGGAAGAGGTGGATAATCTTCTGATGGAAATGCAGCAGAATGACATTATTGAGCCACCAGAGAGTCCTTGGGCTTCGCCTATTGTTTTAGTTCGGAAGAAAGATGGCTCTACCCGATTCTGTGTTGACTATCGTCGGTTAAACAACATCACTAAAAAAGATAGTTACCCTCTTCCTAGGATTGACGATACACTTGATGCTTTATCCGGAAAACAATGGTTTTCGACTTTGGATCTCAAGAGTGGTTATTGGCAAATAGAGATACATCCTGAGGATCGAGAAAAGACTGCATTCACCACAGGACAAGGACTTTGACAGTTCAAGGTTATGCCATTTGGGCTTTGCAATGCACCTACAACGTTTGAGCGCCTGATGGAGACAGTATTACGAGGACTTTCCTACGAAGCCTGTTTGGTATATTTGGACGATATCATAATTGTAGGGCGCACATTCGAAGACCATTTAAGAAACATCCGAAAGGTGCTGGAAAAATTAAAAATGGCCAACCTGAAGCTGAATCCTTGCAAATGTAATTTATTCCGACGTGAAGTAAGCTATCTAGGACACATTATCTCTGCTGAAGGTGTAAGAACAGATCCTGAAAAGATCTCTGCAGTTAAGGACTGGAGTCGTCCAAAAGTTGTCCACCAATTAAGAAGTTTTCTTGGACTATGCACATATTACAGGAAATTTGTTAAGGGTTTTTCAAGTATTGCCAGACCCCTTCACAAGTTGACAGAAGTTAAACAGAGATTTCTATGGACAGATGAATGTGAGAAAGCTTTTAAGCAACTGAAGGAGGCGTTGACATCTTCGCCCGTTCTTGCATATCCCCAGCCCAATAAAATATTCATTTTAGATACGGATGCCAGCAACGAAAATATTGGAGCTGTTTTGTCGCAGGAAATTGATGGTAAAGAATATGTCATTGCTTATTGGAGTAAATGTCTTTCGAAACCAGAGCGGAATTATTGTACAACCAAGAAGGAATTGCTGGCAATCGTCAAAGCCATAGAACATTTCCACCATTATCTCTATGCAAGAAAGTTCTTGCTCCGGACCGATCACGCATCCTTAACCTGGCTTTTAAATTTTAAAAATCCAGAAGGACAGGTAGCCAGATGGATTCAACGACTCCAGGAGTTTGACTTTGAAATGCGTCATCGCAAAGGAACTCTGCATGGAAATGCTGATGCCTGATGAAGGTTGCAGCGGTACTCTAGAACAATATCGGCAGCTTTCATTACAAGGAAACCATGTAATGAAAGCTGCCGATATTGTTCTAGAGTAGAGAAGAACTATCAGTTAGTAAGTCCTTCTGTACACCAAGTTACTGCTTCACCTCCATCGAAACCAGACCCATGGAGTGATAAAGAACTTAGAGAAGCCCAAAAAGAAGACCCAGATATAAATCCAATTTTAGAATTAAAAGAATCTTCCAGTATGAAACCAAGTTGGCAGGATATCTCCACCTACAGTCCTGCTACTTAACAATATTGGGCTCTTTGGGACTCACTCCATATAAGAAATGGTGCCTTATACAGGAAATGGGAGTCCGATGATGGACGTAATTTCAAATGGCAGCTTGTTCTTCCAAAATCAAGAATTTCAGATGTTTTGAAAGAATTGCATAGTAGCTCAACTGGAGGCCACTTCGGAGTAATGAAAACTCTACAGAAAGTTCGAGAACGCTTCTATTGGAGCAAAACGAGACAAGATGTAGAGAAATGGTGCCAATCTTGTGATGACTGTGCGGCACGTAAAGGACCAAAGAAACGTAGCCGAGGAAGGTTGCAGCGGTACAACGTAGGAGCACCTTTTGAGCGGATAGCATTGGACATTTTGGGTCCTTTACCACGATCTTCAAATGGCAACAAATACATACTAGTTGTCATGGACTACTTTACTGAGTGGCCTGAAGCGTTTGCAATCCCCGATCAAGAGGCGACTACAGTAGCTGAGGTTCTAGTGCAGCAATGGGTTTCCAGATTCGGCACTCCCTTACAAATCCATTCTGATCAAGGAACAAATTTCACCTCTGTTGTGTTTAAAGGAATGTGTCAAATTCTCGGAATAGACAAGACGCAGACCACGCCACTACACCCACAATCGGACGGCATGGTAGAGAGGTTTAACAGAACCATCTTGAATAATCTCTCAGTTATGGTTTCCAGAAATCAGCAAGATTGGAATTTGAAGCTACCGCTGTTTCTGCTTGCATATCGCAGTGCTGTCCATGAGACTACCGGGTATACTCCTTCACAGATGCTCTTTGGTCGCGAACTTCGTCTCCCTTGTGATCTTCAGTTTGGTCGTCCTCCGGATACATCTTCATCGCCAGAGGAATACCTTCGAGACCTTAAGGCACGTCTTGAAGATGTCCATAACTTCGCTCGAGACCGAATCAACCTGAAGACAGAAAGAATGAAGACAAAGTATGACACAAGAGCGACAGGACATGAATTTCAAGAAGGTGACAAAGTTTGGTTGTGGAACCCGATTCGACGTAAAGGACTTTCTCCAAAGTTGCAAGCCAACTGGGAAGGTCCCTACACCGTCCTAAAAAGACTGAACGACGTCGTGGTTCGTATAAGGAAATCATGTTCTTCAAAACCAAAGGTAGTACATTATGATAGATTAGCTCCTTATCGTAATGTAAAATAAAAATTAATAGACCATGGTCTCTTTGTAAATAGTATAGATAATTTTAATCTTTTCTATTTTCTTGTATTTTTAGTTGCTTGTGTATGTGATGTGCTCTGTATCCTCTTGAAATGTAAATTCTCTTATATTAAATTTGGCCTCCTATCAGGGGATTGTACTGCCCGGGACGTGCAGTCCTTGAGAGGGGGCAATGTTACAAATTTATAAATAATGATTATATTTGTCTTAAAATATCTCAGACAGATCGGAAATTCTCACATTTTGGGCAAAAATTGCGGTATTTAGACTGTTGTAGTTTAAAAGCTGATTTCCTAATAATTTGGCGACTTGGCAACACTTGGCGAGATTCTTGGCGACTTGGCGAGAAATTGATACTTCTGGAAACATCCATCACCTAAGCTCTAGGACCAATATTTTTCGAGATAGCCTAGAAGCTTCCAGAACCTTAGCGAAATTGGTAGATTTCTCCGCCAAGTCAGGTATAAATACCGCAGCCCGACATAGAAGAGTCAGTTTTGTGAAGACAGTCAGTGAGTGAAGACGATTAGTTGTGACTGCTAGTTGTTCTCTGTCTCAGGTATTTGAGACCTGTGATTGGAAGCTATTTCTTATTGTATCTGACGAATTGTAGCTGTATAATTGTGATTGTTACAGCGGGAATTTCGTTTATCTAGTGAAGTTTTTACGAATAAAAGTCTTGTGTTCATTAAGTGGTTGCTTTATTCAACTCTCAATCAACACGAACCCGTGGAGCTCGGTACAATATATAAATATCTATATATATGTGTGTGTGTGTGTGTGTGTGTGTGTGTGTGTATAAAATATTTTACATTAATTGTGCTTCTTTCACATAACAAGTAACTTGAAAAAGTGAAGTTGAAACATTATACTTGAAATGTTCCAACTATAAATAAAATGGAGAATATAAGTTAATATTTGATGCAATATGGGAATTTGTAGAAAATAATCTTTTTGACTGTACGTAGGAGAAGTATAATTTATTTCATTCATAATTTGGTGTTGTGCAGCACAAGCTATGTATATATATATTAACTGGTAGAACCCTCCCTGGGTTAGGTACAGGGAGTCCTGCTGGCGTTCACGTTCACAAACTATGTATATAAAAATTGAGGGTTGTGAATATTCAATAAAAAAATGTACGATATTAAGTTTTACTTCTTTAATGAGTGAAAAGAGATACCGCAGGCATTCTATTTAACAAATGATAAGCGAAATCAAATCGACTGGCTTACTGAATACTAAACAAAATTCCTTAAACTAAGAAAGTTATATGCAACAATATATGATTAAAATTATTCTGAGGGAGAGAGAGAGAGAGCATAATTCAGCTTGCGAAATTTGCTTGCGAAAAAAAGCTTGCGAAGCAGAGAACATTCAGATGTGTTTAATGTAAAAATTTAGAGCAAAATATTAGGTCGACTATTTGTAATTCCTAATTCCTCCTTTGCAAAAAGTACATATCAATGATTTTCTATTAAGAATTCACCAACAAATTCATCTTAGCTATTTTATTCACCAGCAAATTTATATTATTTAAAATAAAAGAAAAATTAAATATTAGCTCAAAATATGATAATGTTTGAAGCTCATGCTCACTATTGAAGGAAAATTAGAAGCTCTTAAAGCATTTCTGGCTTATTACAGTGAATTTGTGTTATTTTAACATAAGAGGGTTTTTTTTTTATAAAACTTATTACACTCTGAAAAGGAGACACGTTTTATTCCTACAGAGCACAGCAAGTTGTAAACACTAATTTTTACAAAGAAATAAATTAATAGAAACATTATTACAGAAAAAGTGCTAACTTGACATAATTGCCAGTTCTGGATGAAGAACTGAAGAAATTTCCTATACTCGATTTTCTAGAATCAGAGATTTTAAAAATCCTTTTATGGTGGCATTGTACAGGATATGGTGATCTGGTTGGTTAGGACATCGTTTTCATTTTCAAAGGGTAAAGAGTTTGAATCTTGAATTAATCGGAGAGTCACGTCACGTCATGTTCATTAACGTAAGAGTCACGTCATGTTCACTAATACGGCACGTTAAATATAATTCGTAATCGCAATGCACTCAAAGTGAAATAATGCCTCTAAAAGTATTAGGTTTAGTATGGAAGACTTTTGCTTGATCTCAGCTTTTAAATTACGAAGACCCACTCACTATTCGGTGACGATGACCACTCAATAAAGTTGCCATACATTCAATTCCTTGTACTGCCAAAAAAGTGGGAAATCCCTAGTGGCCGGGAGCTAGGAATATCAACAAAACATTTTCATACAAATTTGCAAGTATTTTTTCAATGTGAACCTCGGATTTACCATTTCAGATTTACACAAAATCAGCTAAACTTACCTTTATTTATATGCATCGATTCGTTTAATTTCTCTCTCACACACACTGACTCTTTTTATTTTAACGATTAAACTGATAATTTAGACCATTTAGGAATTTTGAAATTTTGAACATCACCACATTCATAATGCAACAAAAATCCGTTTTTATTCATTGGATAAGACATATAGCTTTAAAATTAATCGCCACTGATTTTAAAATTCCTGTAAGACAGCTGTAGTTGTAAAGTTGCGAATACTTTTCCCTTAAAAGTCTACCCGTTGGACAAAAAAAAATTTAATGTTTCCTATTTCATTGGACTATGTTGAATTTCCACTCATCGACTTCAAATAATTGGTTCTAAGACATTGTCATCATAGATTTTCTTTAGATTCCATAGAAATTTTCGCTCCCAATGGAAGATGTTTGTCATTTTGTCTAGTGAATAATTTGAAAATAAAAGTTTTTATGATTAAAATTCAATAACTAAATTTCAACACTTTCCTTTTTTCTTAAACCTGGATTTTGTGCGCGTACAATAAGAGTCGATACAATTATCTCTAAAAATGTGAGAAAGAAACATATTTTAAAGAAAAGTCTGAAAAAACACAGAAAAATATCTGATCAATGGCCATATTCGAAAGAAACATCCTTAATGATAATAAGCATCATTAAAGAATAAGTGAAAATAAATAAGCATCCTGCAAGAATAAATGATTCTGATTATGAAATGCAATTGAATTGGCCTTTAATAATAATATACTGTATAAGTGGGAAGTGTTTTAATTACTTTGTGTCAACAAATGAAAAACTATAGAAACATATTTCAATGCCCTGATATTTTTTTATATGTTGTTAAAATAATTTCCGTTTTATTTTCAATAAAAATATATATTAGATCATATTTTTAAAAGAGAACATAATTTAAAAACCATTTAAAAAATGTCTTTCTTTTGATTATTTTAATTTTTGGTTAAAAAACGTGGTCACAACAAAATTCCTTTTTTTTAATATAGCCACATTTAGTCAATATGTTAATATTTCATTAAATCCATTATTTTCAACTTTAAATACAATATGTAATTGTGAAAATTTTGTTTATTAATAAAAGTTCTAGGTGGTTCATCTTATTGATACAAAAATGATGGTGATGATGGTTTATTTCTTTCTACAATTTAATTCTAAAATAAATGTGAAAAAATTTCAATCCATTTGTAGTTCTAACTAGAAAATAGTGTAAAAAACAAGTACTTTATCTATTTGATATTTGCAATCTAAAACAATATTTCTCCAAAATATTTTACAAGTAATTAAGAAAGATTAAAGAGCTTGTTAGAAACTTAATTCCAAAATCAACACGTTTAAAAACTTTCTTTCTGAATTTATTACTGATTTTCTTCGTCATCTAGAATAAGGAATAATTGATGTGCTCTATTTTTAAAAATAATTTTCTTTCCACTTTATTCTTTTTCTCTTGAAATTTGATTTTAAAATATTTTTGCCAAGTTCTTACTGGTTCAAATAATTATTTTTCATTAATGAGTAGTAATTCTGTTCTAGCATCATTAATACAGTTTTATTAGTTCAAACTCTAAAGTTTAAGAATAAATTAAAAAACAATTTTCTGTGTTTAAAGTAGATATTGTAAGTTAATAAAACATTTATTATCTTTTAAACTAATTAAAAAATTTTCGTATACATCATTGATTAAATAATGTATTATTTTATACTACATTGAATACTGATATTTTAGATTCAAAAATAAGTATCAGCTCACTATGGTATATTTTCATAGAATATTTTTCATACATAGGATGGACCGTATTCTTTTATGGCAAGGGAGGAACACCTACTACAATAGATGCAGAAGGGTTAAGGGGACCGCGCCATATTGAAAACGAGCTCTAATGTCAAGACTATGGAGAAATTAAAACTTATTTCTCAAGTTCTATTATAGCTAGACCTTCACTTTTTGTAGGTTTTCATAATGCACAAAAATAATAATTTATTCTGTTTTGAAATTATATTTTAAAATTATTTTAACTATTTTTAAATTGGCTGAGTAATTTGATAATATGCTTAAAACATTAATAACGTAAAAAAGGTAAAGAATTTAGAATTTTTAAGCACAGACTTTTAAGCACAGACTGTTTTAAATATTTTTATAAATGCCCCAATTAAATTTTTTTTTTACTTTATCTAAGAGAGAATTTTTTATATTTGTCAATATTATTCATTTGTCGCAAAAATTAGCTACGTCCACATGCCGAATGAATACTTGCTTGTTTGAACAATCCAATCACATGCATGATTTAGTCAACAAGCTCCTCCTTACTCACTAAAGTCTGGTTTTTCGCAGTTCTAGGAGATACTTTGTATCTTCTCTTCCCTCATCCCCAGAAAACGATGCGGGTGTTCCTAGTATCCGGTATCTTCCCGTAATAATATGCTTCTAAATTGGCACGAGACGGGACATTTCTTTCCCCTTTACGAGAGGATCTGAGGCTTTCCCCAAGACGAATCTTCTTCTTTCCAGAGTGGTCCTGCAGTAATTTTCACGAAAAATGATGGGAGCTTATATGGGACATTATATACATACATACGTACATATATGCATACACACACACACACACACACACACACACACACACACATATATACATACATACATATACATATCATATACATATCATATACATATACATATATATATATATATATATATATATATATATATATATATATATATATATATATATATATATATATATATATATATATATATATATATATATATATATATATATATATATATTTTACACATTTCTAATGTAGTGAACTTTTTTAATTATATTTTTGATGTAATTTTTCAAGAAGTATGTCTACATGATATGATATTGTAATACATATCTATAGACATTGCATAGTTCACCAATTCAATATTTTTAAATTTTTGTTTCATAAAAACTTCTTAAACTTTGTTGATTTTTTAAATTTTATGTTTGATTCTAAGTTTATTGCTCTCTGAGTTTAGATGCGGACTTAACTTGAACATTTCAACAAAATCTATGGCATATTTATTTAACCCTGAAAAATATCAAAAGTGTTTATTATTATATTATTAAATATATATATATATATATATATATATATATATATATATATATATATATATATATATATATATATATATATATATATATATATATATTTGTGTGTGTGTATATATATATATCTATATATTTATTTTCATTTTGAGGTTAATTATACTGAGTTTCGGTTGCTTGGTAGGTAAAAGCATTCCTTTCTAAATATTTATACTCACCGGTTTTGATGATGTTTGGGACAATAATAAATATGTTCATTAGCCTTACACCATTTAAATGCTTAGAAAGAATATCCCTCGTATTAGTTATTATGAAACTTGTGTAGAAAGTAAAGTATAGAAAATTGGGAAATACTCTTGAATAAATGTGTTACAGAAGATTCTCAGATGATCCAAAAATCACTTTTATTAATTCAAGCATGAAATCAATGCACCAAAATTAAATCTTTCAAAATATATTCTAGTACTTAAAAATGCATGTTGTGAAGTATTTAAAATTTGCTTGCATTTTTAGCATTCTAAAAATAAAAAATTTGACATGTATTACATATAATATATTTGTAAAATTGTATTCTCTTTTTTTTCCAACAGAGAATACTTTATATGTATTCTCTGTAGGAATATTTTACACTTCCTACGAATTTTATGTTACTAATATGGAATGGTTTGGCAAATATTACATAGAGGATGAATAGGACAATCGGGAGGATTTAATAAAAAAAATATTAATAAAGCCTTAAATGCGACCTTTGGAAAGTCAAGTATTTTTTGAAAACTCCATATTCTATTATAATTTTCCTCAAGATTTATCATATTTTTTATTAATAAAATCTTATTTCTATCAATAATAATTTTTGTTAAAATTACATTATAAGAGGTTTTATAATTTTATAAAATATGTCTCTTCAGATTTTCTTTCACAAAACAAGGGTTTATATTAACTATTCAAAATGTCATTAGCACTTTATACTGCCTTTGTTAATCTGCTGAATTACAAGAATAGATCTAAAAAATTGCTTTACTTTTAATCTGTCTATACCAATCCATTTTGTTTTTTTAAATATTTATGGTAAATCAAATATTTATAAAGCACCTTTTTTCCTCAGCAATGAAGTATGAAATATAAACTGGAAAACCAAAACAATTAACACAGTATTTTATACATTACAACGTCGCCATTATTGCTTGCATATGGAATTCCAGATGTTGGGGGAAAGCTTGGATACAAATTGTAAGACCTTGTTGGGGCTAGGGAGATCTTGGACTTACCTGTGGTTGCCCGGAACACAACACTTCCGCCCTGGCTACATTCAAATTTTATGACTTTTGGACACAAAAAGCCAAAATCTCTCACCACTACCAGAAGGAAACTTGATCGGTAGAAAATGGTTCCTCGAAAGGAGAAAGAAATGTTGTTGTCTTGTGCCAGCTAGACTGGCAACATGGGGTGTGCTGCTCTACGGGGGAAGAAATCCATCAAGTGCCATCTGAAAGTTCTGAAACACTCATAAAAGACTTCTACAAGAGTTTTTATTATTGCCTTGTACATTTTATTCACACAGCAATTGTAAATAGTATAGGAAGACAGATCCAAGTTTCATTTGCTCAATAACTGCCTCCAATTTTGGAAGTATTTGCTGTAAATCGCCTCATACAACCTGTGAAATATTGTCAAACATCTGCTACATTCTCCTTTTGACAATGAAGCGATGAGGTATGGCAGAAATCATGAAGATGATGCAATTTTTTGTCTTCAAAATTTAGGGATTGCAATAAAAAAATGTGGCCTGTTTGTAGACAGCAAGGAACCATATTTAGGTCCAAGCCCTGATGGTTTAATTGACCAATGGTATTCTTGAAATTAAATGCCCATTTTCTTGCAAAGTTTATACACCAGAGGAAGCAATTTTGTAAAGGAAATTTAAATTTTGGAATTTAACAAAAGAATAACAAATTGGTAACATTAACAAAAGACACAAATATTTTTACCAAGTGCAAGGGCAGTGCATATAACGAAAAAAATATATTGCTTGTCCTATGCACACCGAAAGGCCACAAAATCGAAAACATTTTCTACGACTGTTTATTCTGGGAAGAAGAAATGGAGGATGAACTAAAAAACTCTTTTATCATGGTTGCTTATTACCAGAGATAATTGATCCCAAAGATAATTTTGTTACAGGTGAAGAAAATTTGAAAATGGTATGTACATTGAATTTAGATGAAATATAAGACCCTATTTTACGGCATTTCAAGGAATGAAATATTCAGAATATTTTGTAACGTTTATATGATTTTATTGAGAAACACATTCTATTTTAATTTGTAGAGAGGCTAATACAGAAAAAGAAAGAAAAATTATTCATTTGCTTATTCCCGAAGTGAAGATAATTTAATTCTTAAATTAAAGGCTCCATATTTCTTGAGGGGAAATCACTTCTTCAGATACGAATGATGATATCGCCATATTTGAATAAAAAAGTGCGGATTATGTACTAGGTTATATTGCTTTTAAAGTTTACTAAGAAACAATGTCGAGATGAATGATCAATCCAAATAGAGAAGTAGACTTTGCATTCCTACAAAAATCATTAATAGAAATTATAAACCAAATGTCAGGAATTTCGTATCGAAATATTTTATATAAAAAAGTTATTGCAAAGTTAATAAATAAACTAAATTATTTTCTTTTTAAAGCGATAAGAAATACGACATTTTTTTTCATTTCAAAATATTTATAAAAGTGAAGTATTTAGGGACAAGCGAACTTGTTTTGACTTTCTCATAAGGCCCATTAAAAAGAATCAA
The DNA here is from genome assembly GCA_037975125.1 of Latrodectus hesperus. Lineage (NCBI taxonomy): Eukaryota > Metazoa > Arthropoda > Arachnida > Araneae > Theridiidae > Latrodectus > Latrodectus hesperus. The sequence goes on from CM075855.1 coordinate 17,575,030, forward strand.
ATCTCATAAAATCAAAGCAAATTGAAATTATATCAAGAAAAATAAAATAAATATATTTCATATTTTTAATTTAATTCGAATATTGTTATTAAGTTTTGATTATTTAATGAATAATAATAACAAAATTGTTCAATTTATATGCCTCTGTATAAATTTTCTGCTGAACTCTAAAAGTAAATAGAATATTTATTTTCAAAATCTCCGAACAGAGCTTTTTCTCTCTCATTGTTTGACTAAGCCCACAACGGACATTTCAGGTGTCCAATTTGAGAAGCATTTGCGAGCCAGCTCTACTTTTTCCTCACCCCAGAGATTTACAGACATACAGCTCCAGGAAGGAATACCCTGAGGCAACTGAGGGCAGTCGAGGGAGTGCAAAGAGTCTTTAACACAAACTGACCACATACGCGGAGAAAATCTGTGTCGGAACATGCTGAAGGAAATTAGGATGCAGGGGGTATAATGTCTACATTATCCTTCTCAACTTGATATTCGCCCCTCCCCCATCGCGTAAGGAACTATTTTTTTCTTTGTTAACCTGTGCTTTGATGTGGCTTATGAGTTTAAATTCACCAATCAGTTCTTGCTCCCAAACAACTGAGCTAGATGGCGCTGAAGCTCGTTTATAGATTTATTTTGAGGAAGGAGTCCCCTTAAGGGGACTCCTTCGTCAAGGAGTATATATATGTATATATATATATATATATATATATATATATATATATATATATATATATATATATATATATATATATATATATGTATGTATATGTGTGTGTATGTGTGTGTGTGTGTGTGTGTGTGTATGTATATATATATGAAATGAGCTTCAGCGCCATCTAGCGCACTTGTTAGGAGGCAGTCCTTCTTACAAAGACTGAAAGAACTGATTGGTGAATTTAAACTCATAAGCCACGCCAGAGCACCTGTTTACAAAGAAAACATACTTCCTAACTCAATGGGGGGGGCGAATTTAAAGTGGGGAATGAGTCGTGACCTTCGAGAATAAGAAGGCCTGCTGACTGGGATCATGAGTCATCACAAGAAGGGAGAGAACTGTTCTGGAAATACAGAAGTTTTACTTTCGGCGCTCATTTACTGTGGATTTAGAAATTTTTTTAATGATTTCATTATCGTTAAATATTTAAAATTTTCTAAACCTCAAATGTTTTAATCATTACCCTATTCCTTTTAATAAGCAAAATTAATTTTTTTCTAAGTTAAAATACTCTGTTTAAAAGGCGAAATTATTTCATTAAAATGCAAATTTGAATTGTAGTTTTAAAGATTTTTACTGAGTGTAGAAACGTTTAATAATTTTATTTAAATATATGTAATTAAAAAAGGTAATACTACAAATACTTTTTATTTTATAATTTTATTTCTTAAGATTACTACTCTATTTAAATATTAATTATATTTTCCAATACTAATTTGATACAAAAGGTGTTCCCTTTATACAGCTTTATTTTTTCTATTGTGAAAGAAACATTTTTTATTTTTCCAATCTGAAACATTAAATTCATCATTTTTAAAGAATAATTTTAAAGGAAAATAAAACGAATTTTTTATGTAATTTTTTCACAAAACAATTTTTTTTTGTAAAGAATTATATATAAAATAAGGAAGGAATACACACAAATAATTTTATTTATATATGAAATAAATTTATTTCACTTAAAATACATCAAATTTTAATAAAAAAATTAGTAAGAGATACATGAAATTAAACAAATTTTTTATGTAATTTTTTCACAAAACAATTTTTTTGTAAAGAATTATATATAAAATAAGGAAAGAACACACACAAATTTTCACAGAAATATTTTTATTCACACATGAAATAAATTTATTACACAAAAAATACATCAAATTTTAATAAAAAATTAGTAAGAGATACATGAAAAAGAAAACTTTATGAAATTATAGAAAATTTTAAACAGTAATAAAAGAAAACAATTATGATTTTAAAGTATAAAGACAGCAAAGTTAACATATTTCAAAAACATTTGCATGGGAATTAAAATTTTTAAAAAATGTATATAAGCATCTTTTTTAATACAAATTATTTTTCTTTAGATGATATGTAAATTGTTACATCTATATTTTCCCCAATAAATTTACCTAGTACAATAATCATATTACAAAACACAAAAGAATTAAAAAATTTTAAAAATAAATTGTGCATATAGACTTTCTAAATTATATGCACTTTTTAAAATTAAATGTAACATAAATACATAAAAAGTAAAAGCGGTTATGCACATGAAATAAAAAAGAGTATTGTTATTTACAATGCACAATTTGTGAAAGGTTTAATTTAATTTAATTTTTTTTGAAGAGTTGGAATCTAAATTGTTAGTAGTTAGTGTTTTTAATTTCCTTTTAGTTTCAGGCTTGTTAGATTCTTTTTTGTTTATTTTTGATTTTCCTTGATAAACATCATTTTTAAGTTTACAGTAATTATTAAGAAGAGTATTTGTTGACGACCTCATAATTTTAATAATTATTCCCTCAAACGGATATCCACAGTTGCAAACTGAGAAATCCCACAAATCTTTAGAAACAAGAAGGTTTTTTACAACATTAATTATTAAGTTACGTTGATTTAAAACTTTTAAAAATTCATGCTCATAATCTTCAGAAATTAATTTTGATGTTACAATGTAAATATGAAGTACAATATTGGTTACAAATTCTGATGGATAAAGTAAACCACCTCTATCACATTTTTTTATAAAACTACAATCTAAATCTACATCAACACTCATTGTTTTTTCAGTTATTATTTTTTTACGACACTCTACACATTTAATGCTCTTATGAATGATATGAGAACAATATCCAGCTAAATATGTTATAAGAGGTAGTGAGTCTGTTATTGCATCTATATCAGAATCTCTTACTTCTATATTCTGAAATATTTCATTAGAATCCTGCTGTAACATTTCCCTTTCATCAGAAACAGGATTTTCAAGCAAATTTATATTAAAACTGCCTACGCTATGAGACGCTAAGGATCTGCCGGATGTTCATATTGAACTTGAAAATTGGGTGGGTTACTGAAATTTGATATAGCTTTACGATTTATTGAATTATTATCTGTCACTATACCCATAATTTTAAAGCCTATATCCTCTAAACCCAAAACTATTTTTTTAGTTTAAGCAAATAACTCATCAGCTATAATACGATTTACTGGGAAAATGTGAATCACATCTTTAAAAGACGAGAAAATACTGCCTAACATGAAAACATGAGCACTTGTTGCCAAATTTGTATTATCAGAAGAGTTTCCAACAATGTTTCCACCTTTATAATCCAAATTAGGTTTTATGTATATTTCGTCCAGCATTAAAAAAACGTTATAGTCATTACTACTTAGTTTAGAAAATATTTGTTTTGCATATAAAAGGAAATATTTATCTTGTTGTTCAAATATTGGAGTTGTTTCTATCATTGAACTTACTTTTCTAATGGTACTTGGATCCGGCAATATCAAATTATTTGAATTTCTGATAAATTTATAAGCTTGGGGGGATATGTGAAATAAAAGAGAAGTGAAAATTAACATGCTAGAAGAATAACGATATTTTACAGGTGCTAATTTTAAAAGATTAAGCTGTTCAATAAAAAATTCAATTAAAAATTTAAATTTATCTTCAAGATTTATGCAGTTTTGTAAAATTTGTACAACTATATCCAAATTATCAATTAAATTATTATAGCTTACAGATTTTGATTCAAAATGATTTAAAATATTAAGTATTTCATTAAAATTACTTACTTTTAGCGGTAACTTTGCTTCTTTGTACTTTAAAATATTTTGCGATTTATAAGAAATAGTGAGATTTAATTTATCATCAACCACTATAACATATGTAATACTAGGAACAGTATTATTTAAATCAATATTTAAAAACACAATGTTGTTTTCTTTTTCAATTTTACTCCAGTAAGCAGGTATTTTGTTCATATTCAAGCAATTTTTAAGCTCATAAAAATTGCTGAATCCAAATTGTTTATCGTAACTTTCTTTGCTTGAAATGCTGTTTAATACGGCTCTGTTAATGTGCTCCTCCTCCAGCAACCGTTTTCGTTCATCCGGATCACTACGCACACTTTTAGTGGTGGCAGACAGATATGAAGGGCAGTTGGGAAATATTGACGGTACTGCACCTTCCTTCAATCTAGGTTTTTTCAATTTTGCCGTGAAGTTTTTGCCACTTTTTTCCTCATAAAAAGAAGTAGTGAATTCAATATCTCCTTCAGCAAAATGTCTTGCACAAACCTGGAATACAAAATGCATCAAAATGAGTTTGAACCAAATACCTCTAAATATATGTCTATATATCTAAACATATAGAAGAAACTTTATCATATTGTTACTTAGTCAATAATTTATGAATTAATAACATTAAATTATAACTGTTTGTACATAGTACTATAACCAATACACTAGTATAGGTATGAATAATCAATAACAGCTTTTATATCTCTTGTTAAGAAATGTCAATAGAAATATTTCTGAGTTATGAAAGAGGGGAATAATAACTTACCTTTGTATTTTTAGTAACAAGGAGATTCTTTCTTGGGATAGCCTTTATCCATTTTTGTTTCAGCTGTTCATCCTTTGGAAATCCAAACACATGGACTTTATTTGCTTCATTGTAGTTTCCATTGCATTTTGGTACACAGCAAGAGTTTGGCATCTGAAAAAAATATTAGGAAAATATTAATATACATTAAAAAATATATAAATGAAAAATACTTGTTTTTATTTTAATTCAACTAAATTATAATATCCTTTTTCAATATTTTCTTTGAATTATGAAGTAATTGCAGTAAATTCTAAAATATTTTTTCCATACAGAAGATTTTTCATAGCCTTCTATAAATTTCAACATTAACATTAAATTTAACAAAAAACTATTTCTTACAAACATTATTGGACACTCATTCATACATTTACATTCACACCTGGTAATTTCTGAAACTTCATAATTGAAGACATTATAATTATGTTTATATTTATAAGCAATAATAGTTTCTCTTCGAATGATTCCTAAGTCAATTGCATTATTAAAATTTATTATTAAACAATATCAATTGTGTTATTAAATATTCCCTTCTTAATGAATTTTAAATAACCAATAACTTGTAAGATACCTCTTCAATGTTCTACTCACAGATTCAAATTTAGGAATGAATAATTTAATATTCAGTTTGAATTTTAGCTTTATTTAGTTCCTATAACTATGAAATAATTCAACACATCAAAACATTATAATTTAAAATATATTCTTATAATAAACTACACTAGTTTTGTGATAATATTTGATTAGCTAATCATCTTTCCTAACATTTTTTATAGTAAAATCTTTTCCATTATTGCTAAGCTAATTACTATTTAATTAGTGAAAAGACTTGATGCATTATACAGTACAATAACTATACACAAATTAAGAAATATTTTAGTTTTGAAACATAAGATTTGTTCAATACAAGTAGTTTTTTTCAAACTATCGTTATCTTAATATTACTTTATTAACATGAAAAAATAATTCAATAAATAAAATTTAGCATTTATGAACTTAATAAGGGCCAAACTAAATATCCAGTAAATTAATATTGGAATGTAAACCAACTACAATTATCTACTCTTTGACAACAATGCATGCAAGGCTTAGCAACTATAACTAGTACATGTTTTAAATAATATAATTTTTTAAAAAAAGATAAAGTATGAATTATAAACATTTTCCCACTCACCTTTAATGAAATTCTTTGCTTGTGATTATTACATCAATGTGGTTTCTGGAACACAAATTTTGTTACTGGAACGCTAAATAATAATCCACGTAAATCGAGTTGTAAACACTCAGTCGCGCTGAGCGTCTCCCCAAATGTGATGACTCATGCAACCGATTTTCTTCAGTAAGCAGGCCTGTAGTCTCGAAGGTCACGAATGAGTAGACCACTTAACCACAATTGAGGTAAAGTGGACAATCTACCCCCCTCCGCATCCTAATTTCCTTCAGCATGTTCCGACACATATTTTCTCCACATATGTGGTCAATTAGTCTTGAAGACCGTTTGCCCCCTCTCGACTGCCCTCAACACAGCCTCAGGGTATTCCTTCCGGGAACTGTATGTCTGTAAATCTCATGGGTGAGGAAAAAGTAGGGCTGGCTCGCAAATGCTTCTCAAATTTGACACCGGAAATATCCGTTGTGGGCTTAGTCAAGCAATGAGAGAGAAAAAAGCTCTGCTCAGAGTTTATTCTATTTATTGTTCAGCAGAAAAGTATACAAATGCATACAAAAATTGAACAATTTTGTTATTATTATTCATTAAATGATCAAAACTTAATATCAATGTTCAAATCAAAAATATGAAATATAATTTTATTTTTCTTGATATAATTTCAATTTGCTTTGATTCTACGAGATCTGATTCTTTTTTAATGGGCCTTATGAGAAAGCAAAACAGTTGCGCTTCTCTCTAAGTACTTCACTTTTATAAATATTTTCAAATAGACAAAAATGCCGAATCTCTTATTTCTCTTAAAAAGAAAAAGAAAAAAATGTAGTTTATTTATTAACTTTGGAATAACTTTTCTTGCTTTATAAAAAAATTCGATACAAAATTTACGGAAAATTCCATATATTTCGCTTATAATTTCTATCAATGATTTTTGTAGCAATGGAAAGTCTACCTCTCTATTTGGATTGATCAGGCATCTCGACATTGTTTCTTGATATTTTTCTAAGCAAACTTTAAAAGCAATATAACCTATTATACAATCCACAATTTTTAGTTCAAATATGGCGATATCATCATTCGTATCTGAAGAAGTGAATTCACTTCAAGAAAAATGGAGTCTTTAATTTACTGGAGTAATTAATAATCTTCACTTTGGGAATCAGCAAATGATCTTTTTTGTGTGTATGTGTGCTAAGTAGAGTTTAGCCTCTCAACAAATTAAAATAGAATGTCTTTCTCAATAAAATCATAAACATTATAAATTACTCTAAATTCCTCGAAATGTCTTAAAATTGATTAGGGTCTCATATTTAATTTAATTCAATGCATATACCATTTTTAAATTTCTTAAATTTTCTTCATCTGTAACAAAATTTCATAATTCCAGGTATCCAACATCAGAGCTCCAAGCTTGCAGCCAAATTTATAACATCATCTTTAAATATTGTTTTTATATTAATTCTTAGTGTACTTATTCTCTCATTTTAACTCGCCAAAAATCATAAAATTTTGAAGATAATGATCTTATAGTGTTTATTTTAAAGTATCCACCGAAAATTTAGTTATATATTTTTCTTATTTTTAGGTATATAAGTAATTAAATTATTCTTCTACATCATCCCCAAATTTATATTTTCCTATTAAAGTATTTTTATATATTATTGAGTTTTTAATTTTTGTGCTCCATTTAAAAGTGTTTTCTTCGTTTGATTTTAATTTCTTAATCATTTTCGCACTTGAATTTTAGAGGATTTCAAACCATTTTCAGCATATAATAATCAACTTTTTATACTTTTTCATTACTACTATTTATCAAAATATATTTAAAGCTGTAAATATGAAAATGCAACTCTTGAGATTTTTCTCATATATATATATATATATATATATATATATATATATATATATATATATATATATATATATATATATATATATATATATATATATATATATATATATATATATATATATATATATATATATATATATATATATATATATATATATATATATATATATATATATATATATTGCAAGGCAAACTGAATGAGAAAGGAGCAATCCTAGTTGATTCCAAAAGATATGTTTTAGGACATCAATAAACGAAAATGTTTTATACCACATATTTTGCATTTTTATTGTTTGCTGGTATCAACTTTACTTTTCCATAAAAATATTATAAGTTTACTAACAAAAGTAGCTAAATAAAGATGATGATTTTCTTAACTTCCACTTGCGTATGCTTTAGACCAAAATGTATAAAAGATTATAAAAATGAAATTATTTGATTTAAATTTCTATAAGAAATAAAATATCTAAATACGTACATACTTATATAACTTCTTATATAACTAATAACATACTTATATAACTAAAGTTTATATACTTATATTCTTCAGAACGATATTATCTTTTAAAAAAATAACAATAAAGTCTATTTTTTAAGCTTTATGAAGAATAATTGTCAATTAAAATGTAATAAACTAATAAAAGCATAAACATTTTTTATCCTATTTATTTTAAAGACTATTGAAATTTGAAATACATAAAATAATAACATATGACTACATTATAATAGCTACACAATCATTCAATGGATCTGTCACTTCGATCTGTCTTCCAATACTATTTACAATTGCTGTAAATAAAATGTACAAGGCAATAATAAAATCTTGTGTATAAGTCTTTTATGAGTGTTTCATAACGAGACTTTCGGACAGCGCTTGATGGATTTCTTCCCTCGTGGAGCAGCACACACCATGTTGCCAGTCTAGCTGGCACAAGACAACAACATTTCTTCCTCCTTTCGAGGAACCATTTTCTACCGATCAAGTTTCCTTCTGGTAGTGGTGAGAGATTTCGGCTTTTTGTGTCCAAAAGTCATAAAATTTGAATGTAGCCAGGGCGGAAGTGTTGTGTTCCGGGCAACCACAGGTAAGTCCAAGATCTCCCTAGCCCAAACAAGGTCTTACAATTTGTATCCAAGCTTTCCCCCAACATCTGGAATTCCATATGCAAGCAATAATGGCGACGTTGTAATGTATAAAATACTGTGTTAATTGTTTTGGTTTTCCAGTTTATATTTCATACTTCATTGCTGAGGAAAAAAGGTGCTATATAAATATTTGATTTACCATGAATATTTAAAAAAACAAAATGGACTGGTATAGACAGATTAAAAGTAAAGCAATTTTTTAGATCTATTCTTGTAATTCAGCAGATTAACAAAGGCAGTATAAAGTGCTAATGACATTTTGAATAGTTAATATAAACCCTTGTTTTGTGAAAGAAAATCTGAAGAGACATATTTTATAAAATTATAAAACCTTTTTTAATGTAATTTTATCAAAAATAATTACATCGTTGGTAGATATAAGATTTCATTAATAAAAATTAGGATAAATATTGAGGAAAATTATAATTGAATATAGAGATTTCAAAAAATACTTGACTTTCCAAATGTCTCATTTAAAGCTTTTTTTTAAAAAAATCTTCCTGATTTTCATATCGATCCTATACGTAATATCCGCCGAACCATTCAATATCAGTAATATAAAAGTCGTAGGAAATGTTATATCTACAGGGAAAGAAAATAAAAAAGGAGGATACAATTTTAGAAATGTATTCTATTTAATGTATGTAAAATTTTTAGTTTTTAGAATACTAAAACTGACTCACAACATACATTTTTTAAATGCTAGAATATATTTTTAAAGATTTAATTTTGGTGCATTGATGTCATATTTGAATTAATAAAAGTGACATTTACGATACTCAGAGAATGTTCTATAACACATTTGTTCAAGTGTGTATCTCAATTTCCTACACTTTACAAGTTTCATAATAACTAATAAGTGGGACATTCTTCCTAAAATTTTGAATTGTGTAAGGCCTATGAACATATTTATTATTGTCCCAAACATCATCGAAACATACGTATTCCGATTTAGAAAGGAATGCATTTGCTTATCAAGAATCTGAAACTTTGAAGAAATAACCTCAAATGAAAAGAAATATATATACATATACATATATACTCACTCACACACACAAACACACACACACACACACACACACACACACGCACATACATATATATATATACAATATTATTTATCTATATTTAATAATAAACAATTTTTATATTTTTCATGGATAAATAAATATTTCGTTGGTATTGTTGAAAAATTTAAATTAATTTTGCATCCGATCTCAGTAAGCAAAAAACTTAGAATCAAATATAAAATTAAGAAAAACAAGAAATTTTAAGTTTTTATAAAACAAATATTACTCCTTGAAAAATTGCATCAGATTCTGTAGATATACTTCTTGAAAAATTGCATCAAATTTATGAATAAAGAATTAAAAATGTTCACTACATGAGAACTATATAAATTTTAAATTTTTTTAATAGAAATAGCTGTTTAAATATATATATATATATATATATATATATATATATATATATATATATATATATATATATATATATATATATATATATATATATATATATATATATATATATATATATATATATATATATATATATATATATAATGTCCATAAGCCCATCAGTTTTCGTGAAAATTATTGCGGGACCGCTCTGGAAAGATGAAGATTCGTCACAATAAAATCATCAGAGCCTCTCGTATATAATAAAAGGGAAAGAAATGTCCCTTCTCGCGCCAATTTAGAAGCATATCTTTTCAGGAAGATACCGGATACTAGGAACACCCGCAGCATTTTATGGGGATGAAAGAAGGGAACACACAAATTATATCATAGAACTGCGAAAAACAAAACTTCAAATTTTAGTGTGTGAGGAGGAGCTTGTTGACTAAAGCATGCCATCGATTGGATTGATAATTCAAACAACCAAATATTCATCCGCCATGTGGGCGTTGCTAATATTTGCGAAAAATTTTAAGTTTTATGCAGACATATAAAAAAATTCTATCGTAGATAAAGTAAAAAAAATTGTTGGCATTTATAAATATATGTACATATTAAGTCTGTTTTTAAAATTTCTAAATTATTTTACCTTTTTTAAGTTATTAATATTTTAAGCGTATTATCAAATTACCGAGCCAATTTAAAAATAGTTAAAATAATTTCAAAAATAAATTTCAAAACAGAATAAATTATTATTTTTGTGCATTATTAAAACCTACAAAATGTGAAGGTCTAGCTATAATAGAACTTGAGAAATACAGTGTGATCTTTTTTAAAGTGAGAGTGTTTGGAGCGTCCTGTACCGCGATCTAATAGCCGAAATGACACCTAACTTGGTATTTAGACTAATCAAGACATGGGAAAAAAATTCCGTAAAAAATTTTTTAGTTCAAATATCCCCGCTAGGGAATTTTGTGGCGCTGCTGTAGATTACAATAACGAGAATAAGCATAAAACACAGGTATGAAAGCCAAATGCAAATGTTGTTCGATGACATTGCCAGTAATAGGGGCTATAAAAGCAAGTAGTAGACAGTTTCAACAAGTAATCTAAGATGTAGTAAACGAGCTTCAGTAGCCATGCCTCTCACGTTACCGGAACATGTGTCTATGTTGGTAGAGTATCAAATATGCCTATTCTAAAGGACAACATAACAAAGACAGTGCGGAATATTTCTCGTGACAAATTACGTTCGGCTGTGGGGAACGTTGATCGCAGGTTGCAAGGTGTTATTTCTGAGAACTGTGCTCACATGGAATGTGGTCTAATTCCTCACCGGGGAAGTTAATGTAATAAATAAACATTAGTAATTTAACTGTACGATTGTATGTGTCAGTATTTTTCTTTCTTTTCTCACATTTTATACAGTGTAAAGCGCCACAAAATGCCCTAGCGGCGATTTTTGTAACTAAAATTTTTTCACGGAATCCTTTTTCCCGTGTTTTGATTAGTCTGAATACCAAGTTTGGTGCCATTCCGGATATTAGATCACGCTACAGGGCGCTCCAAACACTGTCACTTTAAAAAAGATCACCCTGTATGTTTTTAAATTTCTCCATAAACTTAACATTAGAGCTCGTTTTCAATATGGCGCGGAATTAGTCCCCTTAAAGCTAACATTTATCTCCAACTGTTCAATAGTAGCTGGGGCTGAGCATGGCCAACTAGACGCACAAGGCCGTGTAAGCTAGGCAGTCACGTAACTTGATGTCACGTCCTTTTAGGAAAAACGAGCGAAGCTGTACGTAGAACATTGTTGTCATTTACCGCCTGCGTTTGAAGCTTAAGCAATTTAAAATGCCTGATCGCGCGCGCGTCCTTGTGATACTTATTGCAAGTCAAATTATGATGAAAATAGTTCATATGTATCCTGATTCAGATTTCCTGAAGAAGAATCGAAGAAAACTTTGTGGTTAAAAACAATTCCACGAAAAGATATTTCCCCTAGCAAACGAAGCGAGGACATTAAGGATCGAGATGATCGTCCTAAATTGAAGGGTGGAGCTGTTCCTACAGTATTTCCTGGCTGTCCAGCATATCTGACGCAAAAAATGTTGTTTAAAAAAAGCATAAATGAAAAATTACATGCTCTGGCTGAAAAAGTATCAGTGTGTTTGATTGCTGATAAAACTAATTCTTTTGAAGAATTAACGAAAATACCGGGAAAAGTCTCTCTTCCGGATAATAATATAATCCTTAAAAATGAAACTGAAGTTCATGTTTTGTTTATTAATTTTCAACCAGTTCCCATTCTTTTTAAGAAGCATTAAAATTAACATTGATTTTACAATTTCACTTTTTGTTGAAAGTATTGTTCAAGAACTAACAAAGTTTGATCATCTTTTGAGTGAAGATAAATTGATGTTATGGAGCCACTTAGAAAAAGTGTGTGTGTGTTATAGGAATGACCAATTCACTTCCCTTACTGTTAAAAAATTGTTTGAAGAGCTTTGAAAGCAGGAAGAAATCATATACAAAAAGATTCTTCGGAAGATTGTAACAGGAGAAATTTTATATGTGAGCAAATAACGCTGTTCTAAAGTAAAATCTGCGAGAAGAAGCTGTTCTAATATTTATGGGTATGCTGATTACTTGTATATAATTTCACCTTCTTGTTATCGAGCTATTTTAAACTCTGATGTTTTAGCTTTACATAGTACTGATATGTTAAAGAAAGTACTCAATGTTGGAATCTTAAATTCCTCTTGTAACAATGAAGAAAACATCGATTATATAAGACAAAAATGTGAAAAGATGAAGAGAAATTAGTGAACTTGCTAATTGATGAGATTCAAGTTAAGCAAAAAGTAACCTACAAAGTAAACAAATCACAGGTTTTGCTGAAAATTGTGAAACTCTTGCACAAGCTAATTCCATTCAGGCATTCATGATGTCGTCTTGTTTTTCTTCATTTAAAGAAGTTGTTTCTTTAGTGCCTGTATTGTCGATGACAGCCGAAGTTGACAAAAAGGACTTTGGGTTTACCTCACAAATCAGGATTTGAAGTTTTATTTGTTATTTCAGAAAATAAATCTGTTAATAGACACATAATTCAATTGATGTGCAATGTGTCTCTAGAAATGCAGTAAAAATTCCAATTACTGGTAAAAATTTATATCTTGTTTTTGATGCTGTACATATCTAAAAGTTCATCAGAAATAATTGGATTACTCAATTTGACTCAGAAAAGTCTCACCTGTCCAAGTGTACAAGGAATAAGGAATGTCATTCATCCTCCCTTTGGACTGTTGAAAGAAACTTTTACATTTGAAAAAAGTTCTGTTGGTCATCTTTTAAATTTTTTGCTGCATGAGTAAAATCTTGGATGAATATGAAACAGCCTTCTCGAAATGGTTGTTTGAGCAAAGAGACTTAATCCACACAAGTGAATTTATAATAAACAATGCCATAACTTTGCTTTCAGATAGAGCAAAATATGATTTGATTTCAAAGTTTCACACTGATGCTTTGGAGTTCCAATTTTCACAGTATCGACAAAGTCACTGTCTGGCTGTAATTATCATGTATCCTTGCAACAAGTGTTGAAATGAGAAAGAAAATTAAGAATTAAATCTATTCTAATTTAGCATTCAGAAAGATATGGGGACATTCCTGTTAAACTAATTATCAATGATGCGTTCCCACCTAACAGAAACGATATCAGTCGTGACCTGTTTGCAGCTATTATTGATGATTTGACTGTTGATACTTCCACTAATGAAAATGAGTTATTTACATACATTGCTGGATATTGTGTTTTTAAACTTATATGTGACAACTGCAAACTGTTTTTTCATGGCTCACGAAATATTAATGCAGAAGTTGATGCAAAAATGTTTATTTCTCCTCTCCAAATAATTGAACATTCTGTTTATTTAAATATGATTAATCAAAGGGGATTGAAAGCACCATTTGCAAATATAGTATTTACAATTTCTGTTTCTTATGTTATATTTCAAAAACTAATTTCTAAGGATTACAAAAAATTATTTTTAATCCATAGTAAGCAACAAGAATATTAATTAATTTAACAAAAAACTATTTGAAAGAAAGTTGTCTGTTTGACTTAAACAAATTTTGCAGTAATTGTAATTCATGTTTTTCTGTAAATGTTTCAAAAGTTATTCAAATGTTTTCAAACATATGTTTAAATAATTACTCAAAACTTGAAACAGATAAAAATGTTTTCAATAAAAATGTGATGAAAATTAACAAGTCTAACACAGAAAACATTAATCCTTTGAAAAATGTTTTTAAAATTTTTTCAATTTCCTATCAGAACAGTTGATGTTGATTGCAATCACAATTGTTTAAATAATCAAACAGGCTTTATTTTTTTAACAAAGCCTTAAAAAATTATGCAGCTACAGAATATTTCCTTTTGATAAAAATTAATAATATTAATGACCTTTTATGTTTATTAACACATCTGTAAATGCATTATTTTTATTTATTGATTTATGCAAAAATAGTGTTGTTTTCCAAGATCTATTTACTTTTAATAATAAAATTTAAAGCATCTTATATATAACTCATGTCCATAAATTAAGGATGTATTAGAGGTGTTGTTCGTTCGTATTTAGTTTATTAGGTTGCGTAAATAACTCAACAATGTTCAGCATCAAATGGATATTTTATTAAGCGTACAGCATCGATCGTATCAAAGAAGAGACTCAAACATGGTGCTCAAAAACAACATGTTTTTTTCAAGTACAGTTCGGTTACCAGTTAACATTGAGATTATGGAGTGCTGTTTTAATTAGTTTTTAATAATTGCAAGTTTTTAATAAAACACACCATATATTAAAAATTGAACTAAATTTTATTTTTAATTAAAGAAAATGTTAAAGAGAGTTGCAAATACAAAATTCTCTGAGAGGGAAACAAACTCCGAACTAGTCCGTTCACATCGTCGGGGAAAAACGTGAATCTCCCTCTTGCTCACCATGCGGTATTGTTCCGGAGAAAATTAGTGTTGCCAATGTTCATGTAGAAAGTTTTTCTAGTTGCTGTTGCCAACTTCCGAGTAGAAGTGTTTCACCACAAGATAAACAGTTAAAAGATATAACAGTAAAATTACATAAAACCGAAACATAAATTACTACTATCATTTCAAAAATTAACAATAATTAATTACTTTTGAATAAAATAAACTTAACATTTATTTCTTAAGGAAAAAAAAATTAATTTGTTTTCTTTATAACCCTGTCAGACATCATTCAATCAATTTGAGAAAGCTGGTTGACAGGTGCAGCCATCTAGTGGCAAAAATTAACAATAACTTTTGTTCTTACACTACTCCCTTAAAAGTAACTGAGTTACGATAATCAGGTTATCATGGTACGAGAAGTTAAATTGTAGATATATATTAAATACAATGTTACGTTCAATATGTATTCTACTATGGACACTGTATTAAAATAATAAATACTATAAATGAAACATTATAATTTAGTTAATAAGAATTAAAATCAAAATACCCTTGCACATATGTATATTAAACAAAAAATAATTTATATAATATAAAAAATGAAATTATAATGAATCTCTTATTCTCATATTAAGTATTAGAAATATGCAAAAAATTTCAGGATCTATTAATTAACAAGAAAAATTGATAATATATTCACACAAGATATCTTAATTAAAGATCAGGACATATTACTTAAATCTGATAAGGAAAAAAAATATCTCTCTCTCTCTATATATATATATACAATTGTGTGTGTGTGTGTGAAATACTTTACACACAAAATATGCTATAAATCCATACATACAATATCTTCTAGTTTATATTTACATTGTCAATGTGTTATGCTTTCAATGACATGAAATAAAGAACAAAAATGATTTTGTAATCAATAATGTTGTGACATGTATAATGCATTAGGTAATAAAATTAGATAAATGTTAATAATATTTGATGCTGTTATATGAGAATACCCAAAATCACACAATTAAATACAAGTCCTACATAGAGAAATGTATCATGAAAATAGTTTGTATATCAAAGAGAAATATAATATAATAAGAATAATTTGTATCATTTAAAATAATTACATAAGCATACTTAATTCAGAAGATAAAGTATATATGTTGATACAGGAGAAATTAAGAAAATTAAAATATTGATGTAAATAATGCAATAAAATTCAAACAATAAAAATACATATTCATGTACAATAAGGGAAGATATTTTTTACAAGAAATAAACAAGTGTTACAGATAAGAGGGAGAGAGAATCATGATAAATGTATGCATACATATACCTCAATATCCAAATTTTATTAAATGCCATATTTGATTTGCTTGTCTATACAATATAATGTAATGCTCAGTTTGTCTATCACTACATTCAATTGAATGAAGAACATAACTATATTTGCAATATTATGTTATTTGGCAAAATTTAAAGGTAACCAATATAATATGGTGAAATTATTTATTTATTTATATATTCACAACATAATTACACACTGAATAACTTTTGATACAGAAGATAATTGAGGTAAAGGTATACACATAAAATTTTTAATCTCTAAACCTTACTAGTTGTTTTATTTTTCGACCACACCTGGAAGTTGTTTGATTATTAATTGGGAAGTGTGGATTTCTGTGATCTGAATTCTCATCTGTTTGTTTAGCTTCTGCCTGCTTGTTAACTTTGTCCATGACCAACAAATAGTCAAGTTTTAGACGGTCAATTGAGATGTTCACATTTTTCTCTTTCATTGACAAAGTGAAAAATTAATCAAAACGTTCAACTACCCTATATGGTCCTTGATAAGGTGGTTCGAGGGCCTTTCTCACTCTATCTATTCTTTCAAAAACATGAGAACAAGACCTTAGATCTTTATGTACAAATATTCTTTGCTGCTTGACACTACCTGATGGTACTGATTTCAAATGCTCTATGAACTTCTGTAACTGTGAGACAAAGGTTTCTTGGTCCATTTTGATGGTAGAAGGATCGAAGAATTCTCCTGGTAACTTGATGCTTGACGCATACAACATTTGTGCCATTGAGTGGTTTGTGTCTGGTCTAATGGCAGCTCTCAAACCAAGTAGTACTGTAGGTTGGTATTCAGTCCATCTTATGTTGTTATGTGCTTTTATAGCACCTTTCAGGATCCTATGCTGTCTCTCTATTTTTCCGTTACATTGAGAGTGATATGCGGTGCGATGATATGATATGCGCACCACATATAGCATCAAGGCATTTGAATAGTTGCGATTCAAATTGTCTTCCTCTATCTGTTATAATTTGAGAAGGGACACCAAACCTGCTAATCCAGTTGTTGTAGAAAGCCCTACTAACTATTTCAGCAATTATGTTTGGTAAGGGAATTGCTTCTATCCATGAAGAATACCAATTAATGCAAATTAGGCAATATTCCATGCTTTCCGAAGGTGGTAGTGAGCCAATCAAATCTATGTCTACTACACTAAATCTTGAATCTGGAACTTGGTATTCTCCATAATTTGACTTGGTGTGTCTGTTAAATTTGCATTTCTGACATCTGATACATGTCTTTGCCCATGCTCCTACTTGCTTCTTCATATCTGGCCAAATGAATTTTTCTGTCATCTATTTGATGGTGCTTTCAACTCCAGGATGAGGAAAACCATGTGTTTGACGAAACATCTCCATTCGAAATTCCTCTGGAATGTAAGGTCTAATATTTGATGTTGAGATTCACACCACAGTGTGTGTCCTGATGGTAACGTTGATGGTTTAAAGTGTAAAGAGGGACTTTCCTGCATTAATTGTTGTAATTCTGTATCATGCACTTGCTTTTCTGCTATAGCATCATAGTCAATGACCGAGACAGATTCAATTTGTGATAAAGCATTAGCAACTACATTATCTTTGCCTTCAATATGTTGAATATTAGTGGAAAATTCAGAAATATATTGTAGTTTTCGTAGTTGCCTTGGTGATGCATTTTCATTTTTCTGTTGAAATGCAAACGTGAGAGGCTTGTGATCAGTATAGATGGTGAAATCTTTGGCTTCTAACAGATGTTTGAAGTATTTTGCTGAAAGGTATATTTCCAACAGTTCTCTGTCATAGGTACTATACTTTCTTTGTGTATCATTCAAATTTTTGGAGTAAAAAGCTATTGGCTTCCAGCTCTTATTTTCATACTGTCGAAGTACTGAGCCAACTGCAAAATCTGATGCATCGGTGCAAAGTGATAAAGGCAATCCAGATCTTTGAAATGATAGAAAAGCAGCTTCAGCAAGGTCAATTTTACATTTTTCAAAGCTCTTTATTGTATCATCAGTCCAAGGCACTTTTCTGCGGTCTTTCTTTTTTGCTCTTTTCAGCAGTTCATGCAGAGATGCTTGGGTCTTTGCTGCACCCTTCAGGTATCTTCTATAGAAGTTTATCATATCAAGAAGTGATCGCAAGTCATGAATAGTTAATGGCTTCAGTTTTATCTGGTAATGGGCTAGAACCTTCTGCAGTGATTAGATATCCGAAATATTCAACTTGGTCAGCTCCCATCACTGATTTGGAAATATTAATCCGAAGTCCATATTGCTGAAATCTTTCAAACACCATTTTTAGATGTTTCTTATGCTCTTCTTCTGATTAGGAAGCCACAAGTACATCATCAAGATAAGGAAATACAAAATCCAGTCCAAATAGTATTTCCGTAATGAAGCGCTGGAAGGTTGAAGGTGCATTTCTCGGACCAAAACTCATTACATTGAACTCGTCATATAGCCCAAATGGAGTGGTTATGGAAGTTTTTTCTTAATCATTCTCAGCAATAGGTATCTGATAGTATGCCTTTACTAAATCTATCTTAAAAAAATAATTTTATCTTTCAGGATATAGTGGAAATCCTCAATTCTAGGAATTGGATAACTATCTGGCAATGTTTGTTCATTTAATCGCCGATAATCGTCACATGTTCTTAATGTGCCATCCTTCTTATTTACTAAGTGTAGTGGACTAGCCCACTGTGATTTAGAGGGTCTAATAATGTCACAATCTAGCATAAACTGAAATTCCTGCTTTGCCAGCTTCAATTTATCAGGTGCTAGCTGAGTCGCCTTTGAATAAACTGGTTCGTAAGCTGTTATGATGTTGTGCTCTACACCATTCTTCACAACTCTGTTTACCAAGTTAGGTTTGGTTAGGTCAGGGTAAGATTTAAGCAAACTAAAATATTTGGAGGTTTTGTTTTGACAGTACTGAGATCATAATTTCCTTTGATAAAAGCAATTTCCCTTTTTGTTGAAAGGTTCGTTACCCCATCAATTTATTTCCTGTTGTATATATCTATAAATAATGTAAACTTTTGGAGAAAATCAGCACCTATGATTCCTTAGTTAACCTTGGAAACAATGAATGGCCACTGAAATGGGCATCTTAGGCCTAGGTCAAGTGTTAGCATTTTCACACCATATGTTAATATATCTTTGCCATTTACAGCATATAACTTATATTTAGAGACTTGGCACTCACCTTTTGTTTTACTCCAAGGAAGAATTAAAACATCGGCTACACTATCAACAAGAAATTTGCAACCAGTTCTTTTATCCCTGAAAAATAACCGGTATTTGCGGCCCAACATTTCAGGAGCAGGACTCGCCGCAGCGTCTACTGCTGGGACTGGTTTCCCGACTCATTTCAACTACATGGCTGCACGCATTTGTCGGGGAGGTATTTCTTCTCGAATCTGAAGTGGTAATAGCAGAATTTTCCTTGTGGATTGTAGCGGCGTCTCGATTTGCTACAACTCCTACTCCTCTGATGGTGACGAGAGCTACAGCTCCGGGACTTTTGCTGCAGCTTCATTGAGGAAATTTGGCATTCGGGTGAAGCAATTTTAGCCAGGAGTTGGTCCACTCCCACAGAGTCCTTCTGTACTGCCGCAACATCCATTGTTCTCGGTCCCATCTCAAAGATCGGGCATTTTGAATTATTAAGCAGATTAATATCACGTCGGGTCACCAATTATTAGAGGTGTTGTTCATTCGTATTTAGTTTATTATGTTGCGTAAATAACTCAACAAGGTTCAGCATCTAATGAATATTTTATTAAGCGTACAGCATCGATCGTATCAAAGAAGAGACTCAAATATGGCGCTCAAAAACAACATGTTTTTTTCAAGTACAGTTCAGTTTCCAGTTAACATTGAGATAAACAGTTAAAAGAAATAACAGTAAAATTACATAAAACCGAAATATAAATTACTGCAATTATTACAAAAACTTAACAATTATTAATTACTTTTGAATAAAATAAACTTAACATTTATTACTTAAGGAAATAGAATTAATTTGTTTTCTTTATAACCCTGTCAGACATCATTCAATTGATTTTGAGAAAGCTGTTTGACAGGTGCAGCCATCTAGTGGCAAAAATAACAATAACTGTTGTCCTTACAGATAATTCAGAGAATCACACAGAAATTGAACTCTAAAAAAATTTCACTTGTAGAATTATCACGCACATCTTGAAGAAGAATATGCAAATTACAAGGAACCACCAGATGGAGTCGATAGTACGTCACAATGACCAGAGTGTAAGAAAAGGGTATATAAGGAATGGTTGCAAAGAAGTTAGTTTGCTCACAAGCTCTTTAAAAGCCTTTCAGGGCAAAAACCGCATAGTTATGGCGCAAAGGAAGCATTTGGATGATGTTTTACGTGGTAGAATTTTCGACCGCCTGAAATGAGGCCATACCCAGCTGGAAGTATCCGAAGAACTTGGAATCGACCACAGTGTCATCTTTTTGCTTCGGGAACGGTTCCAAGACGATAGTGTTAGTAAACGTTACAGAACAGGTCGCCCCCGAGTTACAACAATGAATGAGGACCGGTATTTGACAGATACTGCCAAAGAAACAGGTGGAACACAGATGGAGCACAAACCTGTCTCGTCAGCTACCGGTACGACAGTTTCAAGGCAGACCGTGTACGGATGCTTAGGGCACATTGCTCTAAACGCTCTTAGGCTTGTCAGATGTGTTCCATTTACCGCAACTCAGTGTCACATGTGGTTAGCTCGGAGTAGAGAGTATACATTGTGGACACCGCAACAGTGGTCTTGCGCGATATTTTCCGACGAGTCCAGGTTTAGCTTTCTGTCTGATTGTCGTCGGACTTTCATATGGTGAGGGTCAGGTACCTGTTACCACCAAGAGAACATCATTGAACGACACCGTTACAGTGGTGCAGGCTTGCTCGTTTGGAGAGGAATTATTCTGGGTTCCAGAACTAATTTACATGTTCAGAATTTAACCATGACCGGCCACATATATCGGGATGTCATTCTAGAGTAACATGCAAGTCTATTTCGGGGCGCCATGGGGGCAGAATTTCTGTTTATGGATGTCAACGCCCGTCCTCACCGTGAAAACATTGTAGACGAATGTCTTTAGTCGGAGGATATCACCGCATGTACTGGCCAGCATACTCACTGGACTTTAATCCTATAGAGCATTCTTGGCCGACGAATTTCAGCCCGTCAAACCCCTCCCACTTGTCTACCGGAATTTCGGCGAGCATTGCTTGATAAGTGGTGTTATATTCCTTAAGATCAGATCAATAATTTGATAATCAGCATGCGTAGATGTTGTACAGCCTGTATTGCATCGTCT
Organism: Latrodectus hesperus; assembly: GCA_037975125.1. NCBI lineage: Eukaryota > Metazoa > Arthropoda > Arachnida > Araneae > Theridiidae > Latrodectus > Latrodectus hesperus. The sequence goes on from CM075855.1 coordinate 17,596,876, forward strand.
TTGGGGCATACTATCTATTAACCATCATAAGAACCATGTTATATTGGTTTTTGCAAAAAAATTTTTGAAATTTGCTCCAGGAAGTTAAAATTGCTATTTTTATTAATGATGTTAAGCATCTTTTTTTGCTTTTAACCATTTGTTTAATAAATAGACATTACAAACAAGTCACATTTGTTTTACTTCTGCCTCCTTCTTTGCCTGAACTTGCATTATCCTTAATTTATAGACACGAGTGTATTATCTTAATTTGATAAAAATGAGTTTATTGTTTTAAAATGATCATTCTCTCTTGTGCGAGTTCTTAAAACTTAATATTTTTCCACGATATGTTGTTTTACATCACTCTGCAAAAACCTATTTGGATTGAAATACTTCATTGGTGATAGTCATAATATTTTAAAAGTTAAAAGTTGTATGTATCAGTTACGTTAAAAAATACCCTATGAAGAACGGAAATATAAGGCAAACTCAAAAGTTATATTTAATTGTAATCGAGAGTCAACGGTTGAAAAGGAATGCATCTTTTTACATTTTTTGAAAATTGCGTGTAAAATATGATTATATTTTTGATAATTAAATAAAATTTCATTAAAAAGTTTTATAAGAAAAAATTGTAGTATTTAAGTTTATTGTTTAAAGCAGTATAAAAAAAGCACTCCAAATAAAATTTGTTCAGCAATCACTAACAGTATTACTTTTTTTGTGCAGAAGCCACTATGTTGTTGTTGTTGTTACTAATGACACTTGGAGAAACCAAGATCGCTATGCCTTGGTTATGCGAATTTAAGTCAATTGGGAGTGTCTTTCGTTTAAATCAGAGCACCATCAAGGTGAAAGTACGACATTGCTATACACACATGCCATAGGTACCCGTTTTTAGGGTAGGCAACCATTCATACACTGTAAGGACAAAGACAGGATAGATAGAGAGAGAAAGTACATCCATGCCCGAACCGGGGGATTCAATCCCAAAACCTCCTTATCCGCAGTCAGGCACGCTGACCACTAGACAAGTTGGGCGGCTAGAAGCCACTATAAAAGTTATATTTGTATTGATTAACTTAATATTTCAATGATTAGGTATATCTAATGTATTTTAGTACTTGCATATTTTAGTGTTTAATGTATATAAACAGTAAGCCTTGGATTGAAAAATTGTTTAATACATCAGATATATATTTTTAAAAATTCATAAAGGCAGAAACTTTTGAGCTTTATGATATGTTATATGCCAACTTGAGAATTTCACATTTACAAGATATTTAAACATGCATTTTTAATGGTTATGAAAAAAATATGCAGCTATCATACTGGATTATACATTATAAATATTTCACATACATTTTTATGTTAATTTTAAAAGTTTATTTCATAGCTCAGAAATGTTGCAATGTTGAAATAACATTCAATAATAGCTAATTAAAATATATTATTTGTAAATTAATGTGCTTGCAAGTATAATGTGTAGATATTTGAATAAATTTAAACTTAATGGCTTAGAATTTACAAACTTCAAATAACAATATAAATAATTTATAGTTTCTTTATCATCACACAATCAGAAAAATAAATTTATATTTACTGTATTGCATATAAATTTTACAATTGTTATTACTTTTTCTTAAAATGTACACAAGTCAAGGAATGATATATGTATACAAGACAAAATAATTTGAGCTAAATATCTGTAATAATGGGAGCATTCTTAAGATCAAAAGAAACTCCTTTATATGTTTTTTAAATAAAAACTGGACGCATATTTTTATTGCTACCATGTTTATGAATTTTAAAGGGACAAGAATTTGCTTTAAAAAATATTTTTGGATAACAATTCAAAAAGCAGCGGAGTGAAAATTTTGATAATTTTTTTATCAATTTGTTTTATAATTCTTTACTCAAGGTAACTATTTTTAAATGTGTCATATCACACATCAATTTAAATTTCAAATAAAATTTTCTTATTTTTTAATTTCCCTTATTTTATTTTTATCATAATATTAATAATTTTTATGATTCCTGTTTTGCACCAAAGATAGTGGAATATGTGTATTTGGTTCATCAACTTACAGAATATGAACTGGAATAAAAAAGCAAAGAAAACATTTTATTCAAAAATACATTTAAAGAAGTAGTGAAATTATTTTGTATCATTATACCTTCTATATATTTCTGATACTAATCAAATGTAAAAGACACCAATAGATTAAATTATTAGTTAAAGTATTCACACAAATTATTTTTTAAAGAATATTTAAATTACAAATCTTAAAGTAAATGATAAAAAAGCACTTATACAATTATTATATTTTAAAATAATTCAAAACACTTAAATTAATACGTTTTGTATGAAGGATAGTTGAATATGTGCACTTAATTTATCAACTTACAGAATATGAATTGGAAGGAAAGTAAGGAAAAAATTTCACTCAAAGAAATAGTGAAATTATTTTGTCAAATATTACTTTCTTTATATTTCTGGTATTAATACAAGTGAAATATAAAGGACAGAATTGATTAAATTATAAAAATCAAAAATTATTTTTGAAAAGTATATAAAGTTAGGATTTTAAAAAAAATGATAAAAAAAACAACTAATACAATTATTATACTTCAAATTTTGGACTTACACCTCTTATAAATGAACTTTAAAAAAAAGCATAAATATTCAATTCAAAAATTATTGCAAATAATTTAACCACCTAACTTTGAATGGTATTTCCAAATTAGTGGGTTATAAGCAAACTATCAACAGTTTTACTTCCAACGAAACCTTTTGGGAGGAAGGACGGGATCCATGACGTCACGAAAAGCTTACACGGCCTTGTGTGTCTAGTTGGCCGTGGGCTGAGCCAGGGATTTCCATCCTAATATATTTAAAATCAGATCATATTTTTAAATATTTGGGATTAAATAGATCAATGATTACTCATGAAATGTTTTTCTATTTAACATTCTCTATCATTGAAAATTAATCTTTAATAGTAACATAATAAATACATGTAATTGAAATTTTATATAATCAGTTATATTCTGTTATTGATAATACTTAACAGAATCTAACTGATTATATTGTGATATTTTTTGAATCACAATATAATCAGTTAGATTCTGTTAAGATGACTGTTGATATTGTAATCAACAGTCATTAATGTATCGCTTGTATGTGGGAAATATTTCAATATCCAAGGAAAAAATGATTGTTAAGCTAATAGCCCATTTATTTAGAAATAGTGAGAATTTTATCAAGTAAATATAAATCTTTTCATGATGATACTTAAATAATCTCAGTAAATTGTTCTAAAGCAAGCAAAACATAGTAAGACTTATTAAGTAACTGACTTATTCAATCATTAAATATAAATTTAGCAATTATTTATTGAACAAATTATATTAATGCTTTCACTGAGATATAATTTTTTATTTCTACATAAGTTTTATATTAATAAATTTTTTTAATAATTTAATATTGGGATGCTTATCCTGAAAGCATAAAGTTAAAAATATATTTTACTGTTTAGCTGACCAGAATGACTTTACTTTTATCTCAATGTAGAATTCAGACAATAAAAAATAGTGAATTTGTGTTAGTATAAATTTATTTTCATCAGTAAAATTTTTAAATTAATTAATACACATTTTGTAAAATAACAGACTTAATAATGATATGTCAACTAAATATAAGGAATGAAATTTTATTTATTTACTTTCTTTTGTATGCAAAATATTAATTATTTCTTATTATTGTTAACAAATGAAGAATTTTGGACTATGAGACAGATGAAATAAGAAAAACACAACAAAATATTACCAGACGCAAAAAAAATAAAAAAATATATATATATATATATATATATATATATATATATATACAGAAATATCGATTAATCTAAGCAAAAATAAATGTCTAGATTGCCACAAAAAATAAAAAAAGTTACGAACATAATCATAATAATCATCAATCAATCAAAAAATTGTTTTAAACTGTATAGATTGAAAAATTCAGTACAACAATGGGAAAACAATAACCAGTGTCAAATTATCTATTCAAAAGTAAAATGCAGAAGATTATATTATATTCTTTTACTGACATTTATATATATAGTAGAGAAGTTTTGATGGTGTGATGTCACTTAACTCAAAATTACGTCTCAGAGCAATCTACATTGAAGGTGTATTACAACTTTTTGCAGATTGTGACTTATGATGGGGAATAAAATAAAAGATTTAACATCTATCTATCCCGCACATAACCAAATTTTATATTTGCATAGCAAAATTTTGCTGGAAAGGGAATTTAAAAATATATAATAATAAATTACTTATTTGCTGCAATAGGATAAATTTTTGACGTGGTAAAAGCTAATATGCTCCATTTAAAAAAATGAGCACATTATGAAAAAACACAATACATTCCATTACTATAGCAACTTAATGCACAAACTTATTCATTTCCAATAATCTCATACCATAATGTATTTCTTTTCACTGAAAAATGAATTTGAATCAATGTCATGTCATAGAAAGATATCTCCAATTCATTTGAATCGAAATTAGACTTATTTTTCATTGAAATAATATGATTGCAACTCATATACCTTTACATTAGTCTTGTGTTTCATTAAGATGTACCTATTTGCATACGAATAACCTTCAAAAACGTTTTACAAACTCTAAATCATTCCAACACAAGAGTGTGGTTTCGAAAGGTTGAATTTGTAAGGCACTGAGGTGCTGACTTTTCACCGATGGATAACAATGCATCTTTTGTATGTATTCAATTTCTCACGAAGCACAGAGAGGAGACTTCTCATTGAAATTATTCTTTCCTGGGAATGACATGGGATGAATATTTATGAAGCATTTTTTGGTAAATTTGAAGATTCCTGACTATTGGAAGAGAGATACATGTTCTACTCCAGCTTTTGAATGAATTTCTATTCAAAGTTTAATCCGTTGGAAATCTGTTCATAGAATATCACAATTGATTATACTGAATTTCAAATTTAATTGAATTCATGTATCCTTATTTATACTTGTCGTCCCAATGGAAGAATGTTGATTATTTTAACAACAAAAGTCATCCTACTTGATACATTGTCAATGTCTGAATATTGTTATTGAAGATTAAAATGAAGCACAATCATGTGGAAAATAACAGCTATTGTTTATTTATAAAAAGATAACGCCGTAAAATAATTTTGTAAAAAGTTATCGTGAATTCTGAATTTTAAACCTCAGTGTATTGAATGAAAATAAAATATTATTTCTCTGAACTCGTTCTATTATTTTTAATTAAATTAGTATAATTTTATAAATACTTGAAATTTAATAAGAAAACCTTTGATTATATTGGAAATAATCCTGTTGCTTTTGCACCTCTCACTTCTTATACATACCAACATTTTCATTTATAAGCAGTTTAGAAATAAAGTCCACATGTAACTTGATAATTTTATTAAAATGTCTTGCATTCAATGATATACATTTCCCTGTGCATTTTTGAGAATAAGTTGTTAAATCATTTGTGAATATAGGAAGAATAACATTTAAAATAAGAAGTTAACTTAAATGTATCTGTAATTAAATGAAACTAAAGAAAAAACTAAATGATAAATTAGATAAAAGTTTATTCATTTTTTAAACAATTTTTTGTAGCTTGAAAGGAAAGGCTAAATGAATTGCTAAATTATCATTATATTGGATTGTTCAGAAAGTCACGTCGTTTTTCCCACCTGAATCAGTTTTTTGCTAGTCAAAACCAACACTTTATGAGTGTGAAATCGTGCTACTACCAGAAAGATGGTAAAAGCTATTGAATGGACCATATGCAATGCAATACGATGTTTATTCGTTATACGTTTTTCATTTTCATGAAAAACGAAATGACTTTCCAAACAGCCCAATAGTTTTTTTTTTACACGTTACAAATTTTTTTGTTCTTTCTCTTAAAAAGAATAAAGATTTCCAAAGTAAACTGTATAATAAATCAATAACTCTTGATTCAAAATTGGTTATTTATTAAAAATTAACTATCGGTATCAAAAGTAATAATCAGGTTTCCAAAAGAAATAGCCAAATAAGACAAGATTTCATTATTAACCCTTGATTCCAAGCAAAGTATCAGAATCTGCTAAAACAGCTAAGCAAATATCTAATATATAGTTCTTAATAAAAGATACATATAAATCTTTGTGACTAATAATTGAGATTAAGCTTTATAACATTTAAAATTATAAAGCCCACATTATTGTTGAAGCAACGCTTAATAAACTTTTTTTTATTCAATTGGAAATTTAAATCTGAAACTAATTTAGCAGTTAAATATACATTTCATGCTACATTTTAATAACCAATCTTAAACAATAATTCGATGTCATATTTTATACGCTGAGAATTATTTAAAAAAATGTTGCACTTTGTATTCCATAAATATAAATTACAAATTATTAGTTCAATTATAACTTCATGGTTTTTCAAAAATACTTAGAATGCAGCAGATATTTTATTCTGAAGTGATAGCTTATTGATAAAAATATAATATATGCAATAATAAAAATTTATGTCTCTGTCAACTTGAAACTTATAAACTATATAATTGATTTTTATAGTAAGCTTTAAGAACTCCTTGTTAAAGCCGTCATTTTTCTTGTCACTATACGATCACTTTTTGAAAACAATAGATAATTTGACACAAAGATCCACATTAGAAATGGGACCCAGCGCACTATAATCATCCTCCCCTCTAAAATGCTAACCATTTAAGTGCCCCAGTAGGAGTTATAAATGATTTTACTATTCTAGAAGTTTTCCAACTCAGAGAATCAAAGCAATGCATATAATGATGTCAAAATCAAAACACGTGAAAAAATCCTCATAAAAGTATGCGACGATGATAATAATAGATTCATATACTGTCTGAAATACTAAATTGCTTAAAAATGATACTCATTTTAACATTAAATAATGTTTTAAATTTGAAATGTGAAATAATTTTCATATATGATAACTTCGATTAATACATAATGCTATGGGATTTTTCTCAAACATTTTCAGAACTATTAATTTTCTAGATTTTGAATTCTATTTCTATTAAGTAGAAATAAAAGTGAGCTATAATTGTGAAACAAGATACAGTATTTCAACGAATTCCTTAGAAATATTTGGTTTCATTTTATTTTACAGGAGACAATCTATATGGGAAAATTATCAGATGGTCTTCCCTTCTTTCACTTCGATTGGAAATTTTTCATCAAATGAAATCCAAAGAAAGTTGCTTTTGCAATACATGCGCTTTTGCAATACATAAATTAAAAACTACATTATTTTTAAAGAAGTACGTAATTTTCATTAAAATTATTTTTCTGTAAGACTTAAACTTCCTTATAATTAAACATTTATTAAATTTCTACTAAAATAAATTTTCTTTTTTCAACCAAATTCTCTGAGTGAATATAAAAACTTCAGTACTGAAAAAAACAAATGAATCTTGTGTATGTGTATTTTGCTTTGCAGGCTTTTAATTTGATCAATATGCATATAACTTTTTGAATATATTTATAATAAAATTCTTAAGAAATTTCATGTATCAAAAATTTCCTTAGAGATTGCTTTGAATCAATATCAATTCAAGTATCCTAAGGAAACATTTATTTCAATTATTTTTTTTACATTAAATATATTCTGAATACGTCTATCACAAATCTGAACTTACTTTGACACTTTTCAGATGCTTAAAATGCATGCTATCTACGTTTTATTGGATGTATTGAGTTCCCGGAAATTTAAATTTATCATATCAACATAATATGCACGCAAGCGCTCTACCTGCATTACCTTTTAAAACAGTTTGATGATATGAAAAATCATGGAATTACGATAAGCTGAATTATTAAATGGACTCGCAATATTTCTTCCTTCTGTAGCATTTGAAAATCTTTGCATATTGATAACGATACGATAAATGCGAAAGGAAGTGTGTGTGTTGAAAGAACTCCTTTTAACAAAATATAAATGTCAATAACGTTAAAAAAATTCTTGAAATTAAGTGAAATCGTGACTGAGTTTATTGATTTTACTTTTTTCATATTTTCGCATGTATTTTAATCCTTACAGATTATCTTGGAATATTGAAAAACTTTTATCTAGTCATCATGACATTTGTAAGCCTTTAAGCTTAAGATAAGAGCAAATTTAAGATATATGACTCTAGACATCATATAGCAAAAGATATAACGATCACACAAAGTAAATTCATTCTAAAATCAATTAAATATCTCCAAGTAATTAAGCTTGTAACCAAATGCTTAGACCTCAGGACTTCGTGTTCAACAGCTCGTGAGTTCAAGTCCTATCTTTTGGGCTTGGATGCTTGTAGTGGTGTGCAATCCACTTTAAACAGTATGTACAGGTGTAATTAGTCCTCGTGATACAAAAATGACATTTGAATGACAAACAAAAAATACCTAGTTTATAATGAATAGTTAACTTTTCTTCATTGGTGTGGTATGGATAATCAGAAACAAATGCAACTATTCTCAGGCATTGGTTTCAATATTTCTCATCTACCTGATTTTGGTCAATCAGGAACAATACTGAAATTTTATTCTCTACCATGCAATTACTGTGAATTATAGAGTTAAAATCAAAATTTAATGCAGTGTTTCTCAACATTTTAGTATTCACGGCCCAATTTTCAATCATAATTTTCATCGCACCCCCATCCCCACCGCATACAATAAAATGTATACAATAATAATGTATTTTGAGTATTTTGGCACCAAACTTACATTACAACCTTAATTTTAAATTTTACAAATTACCGAAAACATAATTTTTAAAATTTTAATTTGATGTTATTTTGACATTTAACCTATTTCTTTCTGTTTCTGACTTATTTATAAGAAACAAATTTATTGTTTTGTTTAGAATACGTAAAACTCATATTCAGAGATCTTGACCAGCAATTTAAACTAGGCGAAACTTAATATTTAGATACCTAAAATTATGGGAACCATCTTTTTTATATTCAAGTGAATGATGTTTCGAAAAATAATTTTTTCAATTCTTTATATATCTGCAATTTGCTTGGATACGATATGGCCATTTGTATCAATAGGAGTTATTTAGACAGTACTAAATTAATAAATATTAATAAACAAGTTATGTATATATAATTTACGCAAAAAATAAGTAAACAAATACATTAAGTAACTTTCCTAAATTTTATCATCCTATACCTTTAGTTGATTTATTTATGAACTAATAATAATTATGATAAATTTTATTTTCCTTTCCTTATTGGAATATAATTTTCACATATCATGTTGAACTATCAACACACAAAATTATAGAACTTTTTTCATCTAGAGCATTATTCACATTTTGTTATCGGAATATATATCTAATATGAACTATTAACTAGAACATATAGTTTGTTACTTAAGATATTCTTTATGCAGATATAGGCCAATTACTTCGCTATTTTTTTGAAAGTAAGAGTAAATAAATTTTACCAAATCAAAATATGTGAAATAATTTATAAAACTATTTTATTTTAGCCTTTCTTATTTTTTTTTTAAATCAGCTGTTTAAAAAAAAACAAAAATTAGAGAGTATCACAAAACTATTGATACTTTTAAAGACGAAATGCAAAGGGAAGTTTCCTTTGATGAAAAGTTCTTCCTAAAAAAAAAAACCAAAAAAATTCTAAACTTGTTAAAGTATTATTATGCAAATCTTGCTGAGTTTAAAATTGGGTTTCAATTCTCCTTTCGACATTTCTAATATTTTATTCGACTGATCTGAAGAAAAGATTTTCTACAAACGAGTGAGTATGAAGATAGAGGGTTTATTAAATATTGATGTATTTTCAGATGTAAACTTAATAATATCACACTACCTTCACAAATATTCATTGAATTCAAACATATTTTAAGTAAATATTACTTTAAAATAATAAAAACCTAAGTCTTTTAGATTTGTTTTTATTATTTTAAAATTAATTTAAAATTTTCAAATTAATAAAATATAATAAAGCAGTTTTAATTTATTTGGATCCCAAAATGAAAGAAAAACCCAAATTTTAATAACTGTGTTAGAAAGTACATATTTAAAATAATGCATTTAAATACTGTAAATTACAATAAATGCCTTTCTAAAAATATTATGAGCTATCAAAGACTTTTTGATTAAATATGATAATTTTAAGCACAGTTATATGATTCGTGTGGATAATTTAAAATGTATATTCTTCATACACACATAAAATATCTAAATTTAAGTAAAGTGTCACACATTTACTCAGTAGTTAAAATAAATAAGTTTTTGATCAATTTTCCATTTTGAAAAATATGTTCAATTAAATAAAATTTCAACTTATTTCGGCTTTTTGAGCGTTCCTCGGAAGACAACGCTTTGACTTTTTTGGATTAAAATGCGTGCTATAGTCACAGTTTACCAAGGGTTAAAAACAACTAAATGTTGGTAAAATATCATGTGTTCAAGCATTACTATTAAGGCAAATTTTATACAAGCAAATACTATCCAAGTAAGTCTGTGCACAAGGAAAGCAATGCCAAATATATGTCACTCTCAATTGGAGTGAAACTTTATATTAAAGTACTTTATTAGAGATTTTTACTTACCGATAATTCTAATTTTTTGCATACGTTTCTTAATTTTATGCTAGATGTACGAATATGTATTTAGTGACAATTGATACTGTGGTTTGTAATGTATTTAACTTATATGAGAGAAATTAAGAAATGAATGTAGGAATTTTATTTATTTAATTCTTTGATAAGTCTGGAATTGTGTAAAACATTCAAGTATTTCCGTCGTCATAAAAACAACCCAATCATATTTCCCTAGAAAGCTAAAGTTAAATAGTTACCTCCTTTTTCTCATATTTTTATTAATAAATGTATTAAAGAATTTTTTATTATAAATTTTTTTACATAAAATCTCTAAAAATTTGAAATTTTATTGTAATTCTCTACTTTTGTGAAATGAGTTATTTTATTATATAAGCATTATATTAAATGTGAAAAATTCACATTTTTTTTATCATTTTGCTATTTTTGAATTTGATTTAAAAGACATTTGTTTTAAACACTTGCCTATAAATAAAATTTTAAAAGATCATTTATTTTGAAAATCTAACATTCTTTATAATGTAATTCTGATTCAATTTTGAATTGTTGTCAACTAGAATCCTGATTAAGCAAATACTACTTTTGGAAACCTCGTTTATTTCTTATAATCGTCTTAGCATGTCTGGATGTTCATTTTATTGTAGAATTTCTTCTTATATTACTATTCTTTATATGATAGTTTAAGAAACTTTAATCAATTATAAATAAGTTTATTGTGTTATATGTTAGGGTTAGGGATTTCAAAATACCAACATGTTTTCTCTACAAATTATAATGGCTGCTTACTGACTGAGAAAAATCCAATTACTCTCTTTCATCCTCTCATGGAATTCTGATACATCATGAGTTTCTTGGGAAAACTCACCCCATTGATCATATTTTCTTTTATCTGTTTCTGAACTGACATTTGATTTACCTAACTTTTTACTTGCATTGTTAAACAAATGATATAAGTGAAATTGAAAAGAAACACCGAATAAGGATGAATTTTAAAGTACTAATTAAGTCTGATATTTTCAAAGTAACGAAAAAATTTTTGTACGCAACTTAGCTTAAATACTGTAGAATATAAAGCAATCATTGGAATATTTTGTAGTAAATTACAAATTCCTTATGATATGTTGATATCAAGTTACAATATAACATATTTTACAGACGTTGTCTTTTGTGCAAAACCAGAAATGATAAATACTAGTGGTAAATGAATGACATTAACTAGCTTTTGACGACGAGCTTCAAATCCTTGACTTAAATCTCCATTGGAAAGAATAAGTTTACACAAGATATACAAATAAGTGTACCTCTAGTTCCATTTTGATCCCGGCTTGAATTACGAGAATTCATACCTTATTTTAAATATATTTTTTATTGATAAATCATGTCCTATATTTCAGATCTCAAATATAAATGATAATGAAACACTGAGCGTAAAAGAATACTGGTTGCGATATTCCTCTCAAATGCATTAAGAATTGCACAGTTAAAATAGATCAATCTTCATTACTAGAAAAAATACTAAACAGTTAAGAACTCTACTGTGTAACAAATCCCAACTTGTTTTACTCATTAATCCTTAACAAACAATATTATAGTTGCTTTCTGGGTTGGGACAGCATGGCTTCTGAAATCATTTAGAGCGTTATTAAGACAGTAAACTTTGAATGAAACAGTATATAAAATAACTGCAATCGCGTCTATCTGTAACTTCTGTTACACAAGATACAAACTGTATATTAAGGGGCGCTCCGTGGCTGAGTAGTCTAAAGCATCACCGCTAATCGCCTGAGAGCGTAGGAGTGTGGGTTCGATTCCCTCCATGGCCCTGGGTGTTTTCTTCGTTATTCTTCTGTGGTTGTACATCTGTCATTGTGCTATTTGTCTTATTATCGACGAAGACTTACAAGCGGATCTCAAGAATCAAGCATACAAGTCTGAATATTTGTAATGTAATAAAATAAAATAAATAAATATATTAAGCCCTTTTTTTATCTCGCAAAGATTTACTTTCTGCCACTCTCCAATATTTAGTTTTCATATTGATCGCATCCTGCTGTATTATAAAAAAATGGACCAAATGGAAAACATTTTCTTATATGTTATTAATATCACATCATTGTTATCATTTGTTATTAAAATGATACAACTGTTTCCTCATGTGATGTCAATACCTTTCTAAGCATTCAGCTTTTTCTTTCATAAATGAACGTTTTCTAGTCAATCGTTCTTTCCATGAAATCTAGGTATATTTCCCACATTTTCCGATAATGGCAGTTTAAAATCAATACAATTCGTCATTTAAAAAGTAGTAAACTGAAATAAAAAATGTCTTTTAAGGTATCGCAGTTTTTTGCTTATAATATTCTTGTTCAAATAATACAACATGTTTTAATCTGAAAAATTCTCATTATTAAAACTACTCATGAAAGAAATATTTTCAATGTTTCGATCATGAGTAATAACTATTATTCTTGATAACGTTTCGTTAAAATTATTACACGACCTGCCAAATGAAAGTTTTTGGTCACAACATCACTCTCATAAAGTAAACATTTTTCATATTTTTATAAATAACCTGCTTAATTAAAATTTCTTTTCAAAAGGCTATCCTGTATAAAACCATTTATTTGAACCATTCTGCTTCATTACAAGTGTTGTTTGCTTCATTAAAAATAAGGTCTCAATATTATTTTTAATCTATTTCGCCTTTGTGTTACATACTTTTTCATATCTCTTCCTTAAATGAGCCAAAATAAAAATAGATTAATTTCTTTTAATGCAGTTAAAATTATTTCCTTAATGATATATATAGAATAACACGTATTACTTTATATCATGTAATTATATTTGCTTAGATTCTTTTTCAATATTTAAAACACATACATTCACATATTACTAACTGGAGAAATTCTTAATATCACAGAAAACCTTGTTTCTAATAAAATCTTATAGATTTCATTATTAAAACTCACTTGTGGTATTCACCTTGATTCTTTTTAGGAAATACTTTTCCAAACAGGAATTTAGATAAGTTGAAAAGTAAAAATTAGTAAATACTCTCAATGTTTTTATATTCTAAGTATTTATATCATATCTTCTCAGAAAAAGAAGAAAATATATCAACTTATGAATGCTATAGGTGGTACAACAATAAATTCTAATACAAAATTCTGTATTTTTTAACAGTAAGCAGAAATTCGTCTACAGTTACAGCGTGTATAAAAAAATACAGTTATAGTGTGTAAAACAGTTATAGCGTGTAGTATAATAGTTACAATAGTGTAAGCAAATAGATTAAATAATTATAGCTTTTTGACTTTTTTAAACAATTTATAAAAACAATTGAAACTTGAATAGTAAGCTGAAATTAAAATATAACTACCATATTACACCCACATTTATGTAATCAAAATATGTAATTTTTCATAGCATTTCAGTTCATTAAAAATTAGTTGCCCTTATAAATGTATCTCTTTTCATAATAGTAAAGGTGTGTTTTAGTTTTATATTTCAGTAACTACATTTATGTAAATTAAATTAATATGCTTTATAAATCAATTTTAGTGTACCGGATGAAATTTTCCTTCTAGAAACTAACTAAAACGAAAATTACTCAGCATAAATGTTATCTTTGTATTGTCATTTAAAGTTTCCAGAAAAGACTACAATTGAGTCTAAACTTTGCTTTTTGTAAGTTCATTTTTATAAAATAAAACAGTAAAATTAAAGGCTAGTCCATGAAACGATTTTAAGCAATTTCATCTGTAAAGGAAAAGAAGAAAACCGCAAGATTTCTTTTACTGAAAACTATTTCCGGAGAAAAGTATAGAAACTTCCAAAAACTCGTTAAAATCTTAAGCCTAAAACTGGTTAGAAGAAAAACTTTCTTCAAGTTTTTCTGAACTTTTTTTTCCTATTTTCAGTGAAAGGAGTCACTCCGACATTACCGTGGAAAATACTTTAGTTAATTCAACGGATGAAATCCTTCTCTGTTTAGTTTATGGAGTTGTGTGAATTTCAGATATTTTTACAATAGAGTTTAAATAAATTTATCTGCACTAATAAAATTAATAAAATAACGCTAAAATATCTATTCGGTGTCCGCTAGAAATTATTAGTTTCAAATTAGTTCTAAGATATTAATGTGATCATAATATATTATTTGAAAATTTGTAAAATTAATTAAAAATTTTTAAATTAAGAAGAATAATTTTAGCCCCTCGTACTTACTTAATGATTTAAATTTACTTTTAAATAAATAACTTAATAATAAATAGAATTATGGGTTACTTAAAGTAACCAAAATTCACTAGGAAATGTGTTTAAAACAAAATTATTCACTTTTCACTCCATAATTATAGTTGTGTAAATAATTTAACAAATAAAATGAATTATATAAGAAAACAAAATTTTTGCTCAAGTATCTACTCAATGAACGATTTATGAATTGGCGTATTTAATAGTCATGTTGAATTTGTTTCACGTTTTAGGTGAATAATTAAAATATATCTGTCTCACTTTTGATTTGAATATTACATAATGTAAATAAAGTTTTCAAAAATGCTATTAAATAAAATTTATTATAGAAGCACTTTAAAGACATACTTTATGCCAAATAAAGATGTGTTTGTTTTCAAAAAAACAGATGTTGAATGTTAAAAATGGATACTAAAAATATGTAACTTTTTAGCTAAGCTATTAATTTCTACATAACAGTAATCTCAAAAATGGAGTGAAAATCCTTTGCCTGTCTTTATTGAAATTCATTCTAAAACAATGACTAGTCATATTATTTCACTTTCACTAACTAAACATTTGGGAATATTTCTCAGCACATGCGTTACAGGGTTACAAATGTATCTCTTTTTAAAGTTGCATTGCAGATGTTAAAAAAATACTATTTCTATTTCTTTTCATTCGTATTATTTATAGTAAAATTTGGAAAATGGTATTTGAACGAATATCTACTAATTAAAAAGCAGATTTATTTTGTTGCAAAAATACCAATAAAATTTTTAACCGTTATAACAACCATTTTAAGTTAGATTATATTTTTTTACATATTTGTATAATAATATTGCACATTTTTGCAAAAGGAAAATTTACAAAGTTTTAGTTTCAATCCATAGCCAAAATATGATACGTATTTTGATAAATTGCTTACTAGATGAAAGAGTTATGCGTAGTTATATGCCAAGAAATTTTTATTAACAATTTAAACCAGCACTCAAATAAAATACTATATACTTATATTTTTAAATATTTTGATAATAATTCTGTCACAAAGCTTTTAAAATATTGATAATCAATAAAATATCCTCTATTTATAGTTGAATAGTGAAATATTTAACGAAAATGAAATAAATGAACCATTTTTAAACTTCAGCATTTAGTGACATAATTTATGATAAAAATAAGGATTGATTGAAGTATATTTATGTGCCGTACATAAGATTTAATATCATCGTGGAGGGTAATCAGTTTAAAAGAGAACTCGCAATCCTTTTCTTATGTTATCCACATCTATAATAGATATCACAAGATTTTCAACATTATTGCTTATTTAATATGCGAGTATAATTTTTTTTTTAATTTCTGAATGCGAATGCTAGTTATAAACATAAATAGATTGTATATCAGTAAAAAATTTTGATCCGATTCTGCTTACTTTTTTTCAAAATTTTTAGCTTAGGAAACTCACGTCGCAAGATTGTGAATGACTACAATAAAATTCATTGATGTAAGCTAGTTCTTCGATTTTAATGAAAACGATTCTTCAGTCGGTTAACCAGACCATCCATGCCGAAATGTACCAAGCCTTTATTTTTTCACTCGTGATACAGAACAGTAGCTCACCATTAGAAATGAACAGTTGAAGTGGTTAAGAAATGTTTTGGTGACCGCTTCAATTCAGAAGGACTCCAAACTTTCCCAGTTAGATATTTTGTGGAGTTATTTAATAAATATCGTTTTTCACAGAAGTATTACAAGCAATGATAGATTAAATCATATCCAACTGAAGAAATCTTGTCAGTAACACTAATACTGTTGTGAAGTGTCAAAAAAAAAACTCAATCCAATGCTTCCATTCAAGGGGGTGAGGAATACTTTCAGCATTTGCTTGAAAGAATAATAATGTAAAAAAAATTGGTTTAAATTATACGTTTTCTAAAATTAAATTACTACGGGATTAAATAACATTGTGACCAAAATTTCTGTTTTCCCTAATAAATAAAGTTATAAGGATCCAACCTTGTGTGTGTTTGAAACTGCTTCCCACACTTCAATAATATTCATTCTTAAATAGGATACTTCAATCCATTCGATTTCAAAGAAATGCAAAAAAAAAAAAAAAAAAAAAAAAAAAACGTGTAATTTTTTAGATGACTTTTTCTCTTGAAGAAAACTACTAAATGCTTATTATTCGGACGCTCATTTCATAACCGTTTAGCAATTTGGAGTAATTGAGAGCTTGAATAATATTAGTACAACTGAATATCACAATATATTTCTATCTAGTAAGACTTAAATAAAGAATCCGTCGATATCAAAAAAAAAATTAACAAATATTTATTTTGAGCTTGATACTGAACGCAAACTATACCGCTACAAAAAAAAAACACAATTCTGAATCAAATTTTTCAGAGAGAAACAAGAGGGTAGGAGGCTGCTATAACTGGCGCACTTTATCGTTTGATGAACAATTTTTCAAGATGGCAACATCCACGCCCCTGTGGAATGGTTAACCTTAAACAACCAATCAAACACAATAGCAAATAATATGATTTACTATATTCTAAAGTGATATTCTAACACAATAATAAACATTACATAGGTTCAGGAAATAATATTCATAATTAACATACAGGTTCAAATTTTAAATGGTAAGAAGAATTATATTAATGCAATTAAATAATACAGAAAATAATAATGATAGATAATATTTCAGAGACTACAATGCTATGACACAGTACAATAATTCTAATTAATATTTACAATTGTCAGGGACGTGAAAAATTCCTACTATTCTCTCAAGAAGCTACTAGCATTTGGGTAGATTTGGCTTATTTACTACAATTAACATACCTGGGCTGACACTCATTTTAAAATATTCCATTTATTGCGAATTTGAAAATGACTCAGATATTCCATCGTTTCTAAATTATCAGAGTCAGTTTTTTAACTCGCTCCACCTTGATAAATGATTGAAGGGAACATCAACGATATTTGGATCAACAATTGTAGTTATGGGTCACCCAATTAAGAAATAGCCTGGCATTAAGGTCTCTGAGTCAGTGATATCTGACGATATCGGAGTCAAGGGACTCGAATTTAGGATACCTTCCATTTCCGTAACTATGGTAAGAAATACTTCATAACTGAAATTGGCAGTTACTGCACCAATAAATGAATGGTGCTTAACTCCCGCCTCTCCGAGTCCTCCAAAATTCGTAGCTCCAGGCGGTATAAAGGACCATTTAATTTATTCAGAATTTAGGAACTTATCTAGTACCTCATCTGGATGGTATATTAATCTATGCAATGGCTTAAGTTCAGACTGGGCATACACAAAATATTTTCCTTTATCTGAGAACAAGGTCCTACATTTGCCACGTCAGGCAAAGAATCTTTTTAACGTTACAAAAATGCCAGCGACGTTAGGTCACAAACTATCTCTATATGAATAGCCTTAGTAGCCATGCAGACAAAAATGCAAAATAAACGTTATGAAGTGTACCCTTTCTTTGATTTCTACACTTAATAAAGAATGGTCCTGCAAAATCTACACCAGTATTTGTAAATGAAAGATTTACCATAAATCCCACGTGAGGAAGATTTCCCAAATTCCTTGCTCCACTACCATAGGCAATTATATACAATTTTCCTTGCCAGATTTTTACCATTTAAAGGCCAAAATTTTTGTTTTGTGTAATACAAGAGAGTTTGTGGTTAAAAATATTTATTGTGCAATTATTAAGTTAAAAAACTTACTTCAGGAAGTTATTTAACTGCAGGAAGAATAATTTGATACTTTTTCTGGTAACTTTTATCAAAAATATTAAGACGCCCTGTAACCCTGATGACACCGTTTGTATCACAGAAAGGATTTAAGGAATTTAAAGAACTTTTACATGGTTGAGGCTTACTTACCTTTAAGGACTTATACTCCTCCCTAAATTCTTCTAATTGAAACATGAACATCAAATTTATTTTCACGAAATAAAATTTTTCACTGGAGATCTGTCCATGACGCTTGTCATCCCTTGTTCTAATATTATGAAGAAATCTGAAAACGTAAACAAAAACGTACAATTTTATTTAGTTTAGCATGATATTCTATAGTTGTTTCAGTTCCCGCGAGTTCGAATTATTTTCCACTACAGATTCTGGAATACTAGTCCCTTGTAATTGAGTGCATTCCTTAAAAAATGCTGGTCCAGTGCACCACAGGTCTTTAGTTATGATGCCATTTGGAGCTAAGCCTCTGGATATCAGATATGCTGGGATCTCCCTTGAGGACACATGTCACCACTTACAGTTTGCAGTGAGCTCTTGTATGGCTGCTACTCGATTGCCGACAAATGTTTTCAGTTCGTGAGCTGATTTTTTTATCCAAGCTAAAATGATATTGGATTTGGACCCCAAAATTCTGGCACAGTCCTTGATGTCTAAGGCTTAATAACCTTCTGCATGAGTTCAGCCAGCAGCAAAGCTGCACAAAAATCCACTCTAAGAACAGGGATCTGTTTTACTAGAGCAATTTTGGATTTACTGCACAAAAGAGGAGCCGAAATAGCTCCATCTTGTAACGTGCACTGCACATAAACAACTGCACTATAAGCAGCAGTAGAATCATCTGCAAACCCGTAAATCGTAATATTTCCCTCATTCCAAGACTGTCTTGGAATAACTAAGATTTCTCAATTTGGGAGAAGTGACACAAATTCTATCCACCGTTCCAAAAGAGCAACTGGAAGCGTGGCATACTAATCTACATTTTAAGAGCCAGAGTTCTTTTATGAATAATTTTGCTTTTGTTAAAACATGACCAATAAGTCCTTGAGGATAGAATGTCCTTGTTATGTCTGACAATACAGAGCGTTTACTGTAAGTGTCTCTATATTGAATTGTAACTTTGTATGAAAGGCAATCAAATTGAGGTTTCCACAATACTCCTAGAACCTTATCCGTAACTAATTTTATCATAATCTTCGAAGGAATACTCTTTACTACTAGTGATACCTTCGAGAAGACTGTCATCGTTTGAATTCCATTTGTGAAGGGACATACCTGCCCGTGCAAGTAACTGGAAAAGTTGGAGTTGTAATGGTATTTTTGAATCCCGATCATTTGATCCCGTTAATATATCATCTACATAAAAATCAGCCCATCCAACAACACCAGCATCTGGGAATGAAGTTTCATCATCATCACATAACTATTTAAGCACTCTCGTAGCAAGGTAAGGTGCGGGGGCAGTTCCATGTGTCACAGTATTAAGCCTGAATGTTTTAACTGAAATGTCTGGACCTTCCCTCCAACGAATTCTTTGAAAATCTCTTTGCGATGGATGGACTGAGATTTGTCTATACATCTTACATATATCTGCCGAAAAACAAACTTATGCTTCCTAAACCGAAGCATTATGGCAAAAAGATCTTGCTGCGGAATTCTACCTAACTTTTGCAGATGATTGAAACATGTACCTATAGATGTAGGAGCTGAGGCATTAAAAGCAACCCTAAGTTTCGTTTATTTGCTTTCAAGCTGCAAGATTCCATGATGAGGCATGTAATATACAATATTAGGCGTTTGATCCTGATGCCTCCTTCATATGATTTAGTTCCTTATATTCTCGCAATAAGTTTTAATATTATGATTTCATGTAAGTATTGCGCTTTAACCTTTTGCATAAGGATTCTAATTGCTTAGATGCCAGTAATTATGATTCTCCTAACACATGGTCAGATTTAAGGGGATTTTCAAGATATACTAGCCATCGTTTGCTCTAGAATGTGTTTTTATGAAGTGTTCTTCTCATTGCGTTTCTTTTGGACTTAAAATAGGACTTGTATTTTTAATTCATTCAAGTTCAAAAATTTCGCGAAGAGTTTCATCAATATAAATTGAATCCTGTATCAGTACGCAAAAATGATTGCTGGTGGTGTTAGAAATGTCATTTGAGCCACTAACAATATATCCGAAAACAATATCTTGAAGAATTAAGCGAGAGTCCTTAAATTTTAATTTTTCAGATTTTAATATATCAACAAAAAATAATTCTGCCCCAAGAAGACCGTTGATTTTGCTAGGTCTGAAAAACGCGGGATCCGCCAGTTTTATATCGTTAGGTAAATTTCTAAAGTTAATATTCAACTGTCGCTTGTGATTTTCGGAACAATTACAAATTCCGAAACTAATAAAGTCTTTAGATGAATTAGAAATTTCCACTACTGCCTTAGATTTTACATTTATCAACTAGCCACTTAATCCTCTTGGCATATTTACTTGCCTTTCCTTTAACCGCAACAAATAAGTGGCCTCGCAACTTATGGCATTTATCATGGAGCCCCAAGAAAGCAAAAAACGGAACACATATGACTTTTCAAAAGCATCTCGCACTAAAACTTGAGCAGTAGCCATCACTACTGTTTGAGTTTTATATCTGTAATAGTTGGCTCTTGCGCATGTATATTCCGAAAGCTCTGAGGGGGCAATGTTGACCTCAAGGTCCTCGCTTTTGAATTTTGTTGGGTAGCTGGTCGAAACTTTGGTTTTTATTTTTTATTTCTGATTTCGAAAAATCATGCAAAAGGGATCCATGAGACATTGACTGGCAGATTATACTTAGAATCACAAGAATTTAATTTATGTTTCGAATTATAGCATCTTAAACATAACTTGAATTTCTTAATTAAGAAAAAACTTTGTTTCCCAAAAGCATTTAAAAATTCATGGAATTTTAAAATGTAGTGATATTGTGGTGAGTTACTAATTAAAAACTGAAATTATTTTTATTTACAATAGAGTCAGCGAAAAAACTTTTCATGTTTTTGCCTATTTTCGGCTTTAAGTGAGATGCGTGAACGTTTTCCAAAAATTGATATCGTCCATTTATTCAATTAATTTATTTCACTTGGATATTCGGATATATTAAATGACATTACGTAGAGCCTTCTAGATTCTTTATCCACCTTTTGTAACCCGACATTAATCAAAATATTAGTAATTAAATCATCTTATCCCAAATTAAAAGATTTAAGAGCTCTATTCTGTTTATTCACTTTGTCTTTAAACATCTAAATTCAATTCTTGAATCACAGTTAATTTTTTCTAAATTTATTAATCACGAAGTATTTGAATTAATTATAATCCTTTTAATATAGTAGTGCTCCTGTAACGTCCGAAAAAACAAAGAAAAATTACTTTTTCAATTAAGGACGATTGTCAGTAAAATAACTTGTGGTCTTCATCTAAATGCTCATTAGAAGAAATCAATGTTTCAAACTGTGTACCAAAAACTATACCAGTCCTCATAATGTTCCAAAAACTTTGGAAGAGGAGAATTTCTAGTAATTTTACCTTTATACCACTGAAGTTCCTTTCATTTGCAAATAAATCTTCACGCAACTATTCACTTTTTAAGGAAGATTTTAATTTTAACTAGATTACCTCCAATTCTTCGATTTCTTCTTCCATTTGATCAAGGATTTGTTCATTATTATCGGCTACATCTTTTTCTTCTAAGATACCGTAGTACTGTAGACGCAATTCAATTAAATCATATTTTGCTTTGACATATAAAGTAACTGCATCATCATTCTTGGCTTTATCACTTTTAACATAAGCTTTTAATCTTCCAATTTTTGCTTTCAAAGAGCCCCGTCTGCGATTCAAGACTTTAAAGTCCAACATGATGCAAAACGAAAGTAACACAGTTTAACGATACTCAACAATATGAGTTTCAAATTTTTTTGTGTATTCATAGGACGCTAATTCACCTACCGGTCGACTGACCAAAATGGTAGGACTTAAATAAAGAATCCGTTGATATCAAAACAATAACAAATATTCATTTTGAGCTCGAAACTGAACGCGGACTATACCACTACAAAAAAAATACAATTCTTAATCAAATTTTTCAGCGAGAAACGATAGCGTAGGTGATTGCCATAATTGGCGCACTTTTTCGCCTGATGAACAATTTTTGAATGCGGAAACTCTATCCACTACTTTTTCTTTCAAAATTTCCTTTAATTTTTTTTGTTATGTAGAGCCATACATATATATTTAGATATGTACAAACAAAACTTATTTTACATTTAATATCTAAAACGTTTTAAAAAATTAATAAATATTCGTATACCTATTAAAATTATAAATTTCCATCTATTTAAACTATGGATTCATTTACAAAGTACAATTATTAATCTCCTTGTAAATATTTTTAAATACAGAAAGACAAACATTTATTATTTTGAAAATTTACGAGCCTTCAATGTGATTAACGTACATCACATTCTACAAGTTATTAAAATATAACTACAATTTGTAAATCTAACAAGTATGTGGATTTACACGAATCCTCAGATAAGATTATTTAATCATACAGAAATATTTAAATGTATAAAATGAAACTATTTTCAAAATTAAAATTATAAGTATTATTTTTATTAAAGTCCGTACCAAGTTATAACAAACACAGCCACCGTATTTTTAAACTTTTCAAATATGTGTTTGGTAAAAAACTATTAAAATGATGTAAAAATAAACGTTTGTTATTCTTAATATTATGTGAATAAAATGACTAGAAAAAGAATGTTTTTTAAGCAAAAAATGAATTGTTGCTTAAAACAATGACTTGGTTCATAAGATTTTTCAAAACTCATTCACTAGAAATAGCATGATATATTTTCTTACATTCAAAGTAAATAACTCAAAAGTCTCACACATACATTTATTAAATAAGATGCTTCTGGCTACAAGCCAAAAAGACTTAATTAAGGCCATTGGTGATAAATAGTCTCTAAATTAATATTTATTGCTCTTACACTCCCAGTAATATTGAAAACAGCTTTCCTTTCCAGAGACATAATGCTCCTTTTGTTTACATTTTTTTTAAATTGTTAAGAAAGAAGGTGCTACTTTCTCAACATTCATTGAAATTTTGAAACATGTAGGCATGATTTCAAAATTTTGATTATTTACTTCTTCAAATAAGTGTTTTAAATCATTAAAATAAATTTTATTAAATTATTTTATCTAATTTTTCAGATGGTATTTATTTAGATAAATATTTTTTTATTTTCATTTATTTTTTCATATTAGCCTGGTGACCTCTCATTAAATTATATTACATATATATATATACATATATATATATACATATATATATATATATATATATATATATATATATATATATATATATATATATATATATATATATATATATATACAGTATGTCCACTAAAATCCCTTGCCACACTCTTAACTTCAGAATTGCTGCTACTATATTTATAAAAGTGGTGTCTAGGTATAGTAAAATAGCCACACGCTACTGAATGAAACAGACTACTGCGCCACCTGGTGGAAAACTGCGGAGTTAGCATTCCTATCTCGAAAACCGAACGAGATAGAGAGAAAAAGTGATTTACACAGTTGTAGAGCATCATCGATTTAGTACGAAAAGATACTTGTAGGCATTAATGTGAAGAATACAACGGTTAAAACGCGCATTTGTTGTTTCGTGCTGTGATGTGACAAAACGATCTAAGAAAGGTAAAAAAACAAATAGTTATGACAATATACTTTATTTAAGATGTTCAAACTTCTCACCGTCAACTGCAATGCACATTTGGATCCTTGCTTGAAGATTACGTTGCACACGTTGGAACACGCAAAGTAATGTGTCGTTTAAGGTTCTGCAATTTTTGTGAGGGGTCGCATATACCTGCTGTGTCAAGTATCCCCACAGGAAAAAGTCCAGTGGAGTCAGATCAGGAAAACGTGGAGGCCACACTTCGAAACCGCCATACCCTAGTATTTGGTTGTCAAATTTTTGACGAGTTATTGCTTCACTGGAGATGTCTAGTGAGCAGGCGCGCCGTCATGTTGAAACCATAGATTCTTAAGATTAAACAACGGCAGGCTCTCCACAAAATCGGGTATTGCCAAGAAGATGTCTCTTTATAGTTGTTTCAGGTGAACAGGTATGTCGTTTCTTACGTATTTGCATACTGCAAACAAATTGTTGGAATTATTTTCGGTTTTTCCCATTTCGAAATAAAAGTCAAAAATGTAATCACGAAAATGTAAATTGTTTTCTTTCATGGCTAGCAATGAAAAAAAATGATTTTTTATTTTTTCAAATATGCACACGTACGATGTGCCACGTCACAGCACGCAAAACCAAATGCGCGTTTTAACCGTTGTATTCTTCACATTAGTGCCTACAAGGTATATTTTCGTACTAAATCGAGAATGCTTTACAACATTGTAAATCACTTTTTTTACCCATCTCGTTCCGTTTTCAAGATACGAATGTTAACTCCAAGGTTTTCCACCAGGTGGCGCAGTAGGTGGTTTCATTCAGTAGCGCATTGCTACTTAACTATACCTAGACATCACTTTTATGAATATAGCAGCAGCCGTTCAGAAGTTAAGAGGGTGGCAAGGGACTTTAGAGGACATCCTGTGTATATATATATATATATATATATATATATATATATACATTTATATATAAATAAATATATACATACATATATATATATATATATATATATATATATATATATATATATATATATATACATTTATATATAAATAAATATATACATACATATATATATATATATATATATATATATATATATATATATATATATATATATATATATATATATATATATGGTTAGACTGTACTTGAGGGTGCCTCTTGAATTATTCCTAAGTTTATCGCCAAGCTGGGCGATGTAGCTATATTTATGATAACCCTAAACGTTATTCTGAAATCCATTCACGGATCTGATTGGTTTTCTTCTCAGGATAATTTTAAGCAATATCTGTAAGTGCTATTAGAGAATTCTGTATACCTCAAAGTGAGGATATTCCAGCAAAATAAAATGAGTACATTTTTTTCTTTTTTTATGTGCTTACTGCATTATTTTTGAAATTTCATTGTGTTTTGGCCGCCATTACT
The DNA here is from genome assembly GCA_037975125.1 of Latrodectus hesperus. Lineage (NCBI taxonomy): Eukaryota > Metazoa > Arthropoda > Arachnida > Araneae > Theridiidae > Latrodectus > Latrodectus hesperus. Next base: position 17,622,733 of record CM075855.1, read on the forward strand.
GTTTGCACTTCGTTCCGCGCAAACAAGATTGGCACCTACAAAAATCACCAATCTCGCCAAAGGGCACCCTCAAGTATATTTTTACCATATATATATATATATATATATATATATATATATATATATATATATATATATATATATATATATATATATATATATATATATATATATATATATATATATATATATATATATATATTCTTTAATCTAAGAAAGAACTTACGTGGATGTCGTTTTCATTCAGAAGAAGAGATTGATGTGGCTATAAATGCATTTTTTTCATCTATTCGAAGAAATGAATGGCTTGAGGCATTTAATCTGTGTAAAATTCATCTACAAAAGTGCAGTGATGCTGGAGGAGACTACTTTGAACAAACCTAAAATTTTGTAAATATAACTTTAAAAACCTAGTTGTATCTCAAAAATTTCAGAATGACCCTCGTATATATATAAATATATATATATATATATATATATATATATATATATATATATATATATATATATATATATATATATATATATATATATATATATATATATATATATATATATATATATATATATATATATATATATATATATATATATATATGTATGTATAATGAGTCTATTTATTGAGTATAATGCATTGAGTAATGAGCATTATTTCAAGAATTCATTTTGAATATAATTTCTGCCTAGCTATTCTATCCGAGATGATAGCAACTGAAACCAGGAAATGTCACCCAAAATAGAAGACACTATTAAAGGTTATTCTGGTAAGACTAATCTCATTTGCTCCACAAACATATTTTCAATGAATTATACATCTTTTGAAGAAACTATGCTATAGCAACTGAAACCAGGAAATGTCATCCAATGATGACAATTAAAAGTTTATTCTTAATAAGACTAATCTTAGTTGCTCCATTAGCAGCTTTTCAATGAATTATACAACATTTGAGCTAATTAGGAAGATTTGGGGGTGTCAGTGCTTTGCAAAATCCCATGTTTAGGAAGAGAGATCTTTGATACTCCCACCGACAGTTAGTGTCGTTTTCTAGACAAAGCACTTTAATAATTATAGAAACCTTGAAATAAATTTTACGAAAAATGCATCCTTCAGACATCAATTTTACAAACTATAAAAATTTATGTCTCCTTGAACTTGCAGTACTATTTTTAACTGTAGTATAATATTTTTCTTAGAAGTATTAAATTTTTTAAATTTGTGATCCATAAAAATATTAAAGTTCTACATACATTAAATTTAATTTCAATAATTGCCATATTAATTTGAATATTAATTGCCATAAAGACTCAAAAAAGCTTATTTAGATAGTTTTAATGTTTTAAAAATTTGTGTTAGTTTTAAAACCTATGCTGTTTTTGTTGAATATTTTTACTTACAAGTTTTAAAGTCCTATTAACATTCACACTCAACACACACACACATATATATATGTATATATATTAAGATAGATATACGTTTATTTATATAAAAAATTTGTAATTTATAAGTAAAAATTAAAACTTGATAAGATGTATTGAAATATGTCAGTACTAGTTTTATTAAAACCAACTAATTACTTACTTACTTTGTTATTAATTAATTAAATACCAAATAATTACATTAATTAAAACAAATAATTAATAATGTTTTGCACATTAGGAATGTTCTTCAAACTCGGTTGACACTTCTGATTTTATAGATTAATGTCATTTTCAACAATTCCGATAAATTCATATGTTTATTACATCAAATTTATAATAATAAATTTCAGATATTTTAAAATATGCAGATGTTTAAACGAAATAAAACTTTTTAAATAAAATTATTTAAATTGTAAGCCTTTATAAAAAGAAAATAACCATGTAATACTTAATTTTCATTGGTATAATACATCCTAATGTTTAACATGCTTTAATATGTATATAACATTGGTTATAATTAAACTGTCATTTATATCTGTACATTTTGATAATTCATGAGAATTTATTCTTGAAAGGCTTGTGTGTGTATGCGCACCCCTATTTCATTTATTCCTATTGATCTGCGTACTTAGAGGAGCGTTCCAGTTTTTTACTTTTAAAAGTATTAAGTCCACTAGTAATACAATTTTTTACTGAAAAGCTTTCTTGTATTCCTCGCAACAGCTTTCTTTTATTTTTTTGCATAGTTTGGTCTGTTTCAATAAAATATTTTGTTACGTTGGTACTTCATACAATGAAACGTTTCCACGATTATTTCATATTTCTTAATATCTATGTATATGTCAAGTACTTATCAAATTCAATAGATGAAATGTAAATTTGATCTGTGAATAGAAAGAAACCTATTTCCACGTAGAAATTTGTTCAATAAAATGATATAAGTTTGTACATTTAATTTAATAACATATAATGTTTTCAAACCAGTTTCATTATGTCATATTAACAATATTGCGGAAAGTAACAGTTTTTGATTATTTTTCTTATCTGACTAATACCAAAAACTCGAGACGATTAAAATTTGGTGTTCTATTAAACTGTCCGTTCATGATAGTGTGGTTTTTAAATGTACTGCAGTATAAATTTTAAGATATATATATATATATATATATATATATATATATATATATATATATATATATATATATATATATATATATATCTTTAGTAAATTTCAGATGATGAACTGGTATAACATTATAAATGAAAATGTTTCCGGAAATGACAGTAAATTAATTAATTAGTATATTAGATAGGATCTCAAACTTAATTTCTAGCAAAAATTATATTAAGGTAAGTAAATTAATCAAAGTAATGTTCATTATTAACTCTTCTAAGTTAAGTTATTCGAGACATATTTCTTTCAGCTTAATTTTTGTCAACTAAAGTTGCTAAACACTGCCAACCATTTTGTAACTTTGAACTGCTATCACGTTTTCTTATTGACAAATGAATTAGCATTATCTTCTTTATGCCACACCAGGCAAAATCATATGACCCTATGGAACTTTTAACTTGCATAATCTCTTTCAACATGAAGGTCTTCAGTAGTGTCCAATATCAAACCCGCTATGAGCAGACATGATATTACCTTTTTAGGAGAATGAAACAATACCACTTATAAAACACATATGTTATATTGAAAATTAAGGTTGGATATGAATTTCATTAGTTCTGGTATTACTCGTCCCTCTGTTTTCCTGTTGATTGAAATACAGTTCAAAGGCAATACTGATCTTATAATTTTTCCTTTAACGTAGATATTTAAAAGATAATTAAATTTTCGAAAGCATTATATTAGAAAAATATTATACTTTAAAACGTTATTTTCAAACAAATATGTAACTTTATAATATTTTGTATCTTTAATTTAATTTTTAACGACATCTCTTATGTAAAATCTTATGCATACATATTACATACATTGATAAAAAAAAAAACCGGAAATTTCTATACATTAATCACAAAATATAATTTTTTCAAAAAGTACTCTTAATTGTTCTTCTGATTTAAGAAATATCTTGAACTAGATTCAATTTCAAAGTTCACCATATTTTAGTGTACAAATATTTAAATTTTTCTTGTTGTCAAAATTTACTTCATAAAAAATTTATACTTTCTAAATCAAAAAAAAACTTTGCTGAACTTACTTTCTTCAAAAGATTATTTTTATATTAATGAAGATTTAAAACTGAAAAATGTTAGGTACAGGAACTCTTTTTGCAACTGCAAAAAAGTGGGGAAAAATAATGTAACAAATAATAATATTTATTTATATTGTCTAGCATATAAACCTATAGTACTATTTTCTGTTCTTTTTTTTTCTTTAATAATTCACATAATAAATAAGACTGGATTAAAAATGTTTTTTAATATTCTCCTACAGCTTCTTAATTACGTTTAAAATTTTTACCCTTTTATGTAAATTCTATATTCATAAATGAAGCCTTATTTTAAGCTCGTAGGAAAAAGTTCCCCCAAAAAACCTTTTTTACTTTGAATGTTATTTAAAAGCCTATATGATGAAATATACGAGAAATTCTTTGCAGGAATTGAAATTATTGATACAAATATACTTTACACTTTTTAAAATACTCTGAGATATACTTCATTTAATATGCATTTATACAACAAAAATTAATTAAATAGTTCCTTAAACTGATTTTATTATTGAATCTTTCATTCATTTTCGATAACTAGATAATCATAGATAAATAAAAAGTTTTTGAACTATGATATGTGAATTTGAGTCCCTAGTCTACAAATTTTTTCTCTTCACAATTATTTCAACAAGGTCATTAGCTTAAAAAAATCTAAACCATTACTAATTTCGGAGGTTTAGTTTAAAGCCAAACCCACAATTTGTTAAAATAAAAATCAGAGCCACATATATACATTGTATATACAGGGTGATTATAAAAAACTTTGCCAACATCTGCACTTCTAGCGTCCATTCTATTTAACCGATCAAGATGATACTTCAAATATAGTTCTTTTGAGATATGCGCTCGAGATTCTGTGAATGGCAACACAGTGGCCCTCGCGGTTACAGTTATAGAGACAGAAACTCGAAATTTTCGAATGGCAACGCCTACTTTTTACCATCGCAAAATGTTCAGCACATGCGAAAACCCTAAATAGCGTTGAAACGGTACCGATATGTCCGAAAACCAACGTGTTATACACATACAAACAGTTCTTCAAGGCGCACGGAGGAATAATGCATACGACAGAGACAAGACACTGCTCAATGATGAGAACACATAGAGAAAAAAAATCTTTATTGATTTCAAACATTTTCCACATGAGTGCCATCACAGGCAATTACGCATTGCATGCGGGAGATGGTGGACAATTGTCGCTGCACGCAACATGGCACGAGGGATGTTTCCAATCTCACGCCGTATAGAATCCTTTAAGTCCGACAATGTTTGAGGATTGCACAGATAAACTCTGGATTTGAGATAGCCCCAAAACCAGAAATCCATAGGCGTCAGATCTGGGGATCGCGCAGGCCACGGAAAAGGATAATAGCGTGAGATGATGCGATCACCAAAATGCTGATCCAGGAGCCTTTTAACTGACTTCGCTATATGTGGAGGTGCGCCATCTTGCATACAAACAATGTCATTGAGTGCATTCAGCCGACGCAACTCCGGTAAGACATAATTTTTCAGCATGGCTGCATACCGAGGGCCCGTTACAGAACATGTTGCAGGGCCAGTCGGGGTCGTTTCCTCAAAGAAGAACATGCCCAGAACAAATGTAGCTGTAATGCCGCACCACGCAGTCACTTTGGCGTCAAATAATGGTACTGGCGCCACAGCATGAGGATTCGTCTCTCCCCAGTGCACACAATTCTTTGTGTTAATGCTGCCATTTAAGGTGAAATGCGCCTCGTCCGTCCATAGTATGCGAAGTGGCCAGTCGTTATCCGCATCATATCGTAACAAAAATGCATTTGCGAAGTCCAGACGTTGTTGTGGGTCACCCGGCTCCAACATCTGGACGCGCTGGAACCGATAGGGAAACATGTGAAGTACCGAGCGCAAGAGCTTGCGGATCGTTGAGTTCGGAATATCCAACACGCGCGCTATGCCTCTTGCGGTTTCTGTGTGTCCTGCAGTCACTGTATGGTGCACTTCCATGACAACGTCCTCAGAAACAGTTGGCCGTCCGGAGCGCTGTTTGTCACAGGTGCAGCCTGTATCTTCGAATTTCCGCAGTAAATCACGCAGAGCTTGCAGAGTACATGGGCCGCGTCGTTGTCGATGATTGCGGCGATACACACGCAAGGCTTCCGCAGCGTTCATCCCATTTTGGTAATAGAGTTTGATCAATTCACCGCAAACTTTCGTAGGAAGACTCATATCGTCGGCATGTGCGAGTTCCCGAATGACGACTTCACATACCCGCTTGGTATTTTATAGGTTTCCTACGCTGAATATCTGGCAACCGGCGTTCTGTGATTGGTTTCTTGACTCTGTCACATGCAAATTTATTGCGTGTGCCCAGATCGTGTTTTATTGGCCGGTTTTCAGAACTCTTTTTTGTGTTTGCAGAACACGTCCGTTTTTAGACATATCGGTACCGTTTCAACGCTATTTACGGTTTTCGCATGTGCTGAACATTTTGCGATGGTAAAAAGTAGACGTTGCCATTCGAAAATTTCGAGTTTCTGTCACTATAACTGTAACCACGAGGGCCACTGTGTTGCCATTCTCAGAATCTCGAGCGCATATCTCAAAAGAACTATATTTGAAATATCATCTTGATCGGTTAAATAGAATGGACGCTAGAAGTGCAGATGTTGGCAAAGTTTTTTATAATCACCATATATATATATATTAAATTTCAGTTTTATTTTAGCAGAGAGGCATCATTTTAGTTTAAAAAAAGCAATTTATTTCTGACATATTGTATATAATTTTAAGGAAACAACAAAATAGAACAACATAGAAACGGCGCAACTCTATCCTTTGCTGTCTTAAATCCAGGAGCAGACTTTTGCTTTTAGAAATGAATGTTTTGTTTGGCATTCTCCTCCAAAACAGTGCAGTTTCGTCTGCATTAAATACTTGCTTGGGTTTATATCCTCCATCAGCTATTAGGTTTGCAAATTCTTCTAGATATCATTCTGCTTTAGCAGTTTCTGCAGATGCTGCTTCTCCAAAGATTTTAATGTTATGCAATGATTCTCTAACCATAAATTCATTGTATCAACCTTCCGATGATTGAAATCCTCCATCTGTCCATTCATCACAACAATTACTATCAGGTTCTTTAAAATGAGGTTACAGGCACTTTACTTTCTCCCGGACCACTCAGGGGCACCTTTTTTTGGTTGCGGTCTTCAATCCATAATGACAACGCTACTTCCATTTTATCTATTGCTGGATCTCGAAAGATTTTCACTGACAGTGAAGTTTATACTCCAGACGACCTTATTTTATTTTCGGATATTTTTATCGATAGTACATTTGATTCGTTGACGTTGATTGCGCCTTCTCCACGATACCTCCAAACACGGTTGCGGCCATCATGGTCTTGTATACAGAACCGAGATTCATTTGTAAAGATGATGTGATGCCATTCCTGCGTCCAGGGTCGTCGCTGATCACACCATTGAAGGCGCTCCTGTCTGTGACGCAGCGTCAATGGTAGCCGAAGCCATGGTCTCCGTGCAGACAATCCATGCCTGCAAACGTCGTTGAACTGTTCGAGCAGAAACTTGTTGCCTTGCAAATGACTCCATTTCTCGACTCAGGGTTCGTGACGTGGCTGTACGATCCCTTGTGACCATGCGGATAAGATTTTTGTCTTCTCTGCTGTTAGTGATTGGGGGTCGCTGAGATCCTGCGTGACGTTCCGTATGATTGTCCTGAACCCATCGATTACATATTCTGTTAACAGTCATGGGGCCTCGACCGATGCGAGCAGCAATATTGCGGTACGATAAACCGCAATCCCGGTAGGCTATAATCCTTCCTCGATCAAAGTCAGAAACGTGCTGATAGGCATTTCTTTTTCTTACACGAGGCAATACAACAACTTTCTTTGCCGAAAACAACGTTGAAACCGAAATTGAGTATGCGAAAACTGCTGTCAAATCTCTGGTTTTATACACATTGTAGATGTCGCTACTGTCGCCTGCTTTGTATGAATGCGCTGAAAATCTAATCATTTGCATATCACAGCAAGTTCTACCTGTCATGCAAATTTCACGTGTATGGTTTGCTGCTTTCTTGGTGTAGCAATTTTAATGGCCAGTAGTGTACTTTATTTAAAAGTATCCTTATTACTTTTACCATTTCAACGGTATGAAAACTAATTTTCTAATATTACTCAAATTCTCCCTAAATGTGAATATACTAATGTTATATGTGTATAAAACGATGAACTTATGTGAAAAATTTTGTGTTCATTTAAACATTAAATATTTTCATTCGTTTTTTAATTATGTTGAAAATCAATTTTTTACCTTATTTCATGTATCCTTTAATAAGTAATAAAATCTAAACACAGACACATGTATATACTTGTAATTATTTGGATAAAGATTACGCTTGAAATTCATTGACGAATTCAAATAAATATTATATTTATTTGCATTAAAAAGTTTTAAACTGTTATATTTATTAAACTGTAATATTATATTTATTTGCATTAAAAAATTTAATAATTAGAGGAGCTCAACTTCAAAATATTTGTTTTCATGTTGTCATAATATTTTTATTATTTTCATCTACAGATTTATTTTTTAATCTAGTAAACCTAAATTTTATCTTAACAATTTACTTAGAAAAAATTAAATCATAAATGAATACAATGTAGACATACAATTTTAAAACTTATTATTTATACTTTAATAAAGTATATATAAATCAAAAGTCTTGGATCTTCTCTGAATCTTTAATTAACATTTTTGAATTTTTGAATATTTTGCAAAATGCATAGGGTGTGCAGAGTAAAAAAATAAAACATTTCAATCAGCTAGTAATAGCTATGAGCTTGATTTATGAGTTTTAGTAACTGCAAGTCGAAATTTTGCCTCAACTGCTTGACTGTGTCGGAACTATAAAAATTTCACAAACTTTAAACATTTTTCAGAGGTAAGAGTTGGGTTTGCTTGTCGCTCAACGGTCATTTTTTGCACACGAGGGCTAATTAGACCTGGACCTACGGTTTAAAGTGGATTCCGAACCACTACAGACATCCATGCCCAAGGTGGGATTCGAACCCACGAACTGTTGAACCGAAGGCAAGAGCGCTAACCATTCGGCTGCCAGCTCGGCTTTCAGAAGTAAAGAATACTTTTATTTTCTTTAATACACCTACAAAATCAAGTGCTTTTCTGACCTCCTTTTCCATCTTTTCATGATTCTGAAGTTTACATCGGATAAATCTCTATAACAGAGGTGGCCAAGCTCCTTGATAGTCCGAGCAATTTTTTAAAAATTTAAATTTTTCACGGGCTTAAATTAAATACGTACTTAAAAGGTATGCATAAAAGATATTAAAATTTTTTTACAGAAATTTTATTTATTGAAAACACATAATTAAAGGTACAAAATATGTGTATTAAATTTAAATATTAAAATTTAAACCCATTTATTTTACTTCTCTTGATAATTCTTTTAAATTTGGTGAATAAATGTCACTTCTCAGTAATTCTTTGAGATCGGTGTTTGGAAGTGGAATCAAAGTATTCAGTACTTTGTAGCGAATATTGAAATAATTCGACAAGCCTTTTCTAATTCAGGATACTTCAATTCTTGTATAAATTTCCAAAATTCAGTAATTGGAGTCGACTAATATTTTAAATATAGAGCTTTTTGCATCTCTATTAATTCTATTTCTCCAGATGCTTTTAGGGTCATAATTATATTGAAAATTAAAAACTCGCCTTGAATTACGCTCATTTCAAATGGATTCAGAAAAACAATTTAGTGACGATATAAAATATTTCAAATCTTGAAATCTATTTTAGAATTCTGTCAATATTTCTTCTAGCTTTATTATATACTCATTGAGTTTTTCTTGTTTAATAATGGTACATAATTTTTTTATTCGAGGAAAAGGACAGTATATTTTATTTTAATGCCCTTTTGAAAAAGTTGTAATTTAGTTTGAAAACTAAGTATACACTGTGAGCGTTCAGATAGTATTTTAATTTTCTCTGCAATTGTAAATTCAGTATTTGAAAATGTTCCATGACATCAGAGAAAAACATTATAAGTCCTGTAACCACTCGTCATTGTCATTCATTCTGAATAGGTTATATTCTTTTCTTTTAAATGCTGTATTATCGAATCAAACAAATCTACCAATCGATTTAAACCGTTGTAGCTAGATAACCATCTAACAACGGAAAAAAAGAAATTGAAGTCATATTTGGAAGTTCTTCATCCTTTGATTCTTCCAGGAAAATTTTGAATTGTAGATGAGTTTTTGCATTGGTGCAAATGTAATTTACAATGTGTAACATTGTCTTCATAACATTAGGATATTTTAAATATTTTGTAACGAGATGTTCTCGGTTCATTATGTGGTGTGTTATTTGAGAATCATCTCTGAAAGACCCAGAATTGCCAGAGCTCCATCAATTGCAATTGCATTAAGAGGCACAAAAAAAGTTTTCTTTATGGAATCTTATGTATTTTTAACATCAACACTTCGAGTTGATTCTTGAAATGCTCTAATAATTCTTCCTTAACAGTAAGAGAAACAAATTGGCATATTATGGAAGATCTGTGGTATTTGTCGATTCATCAAGAGCTAAGCTGAGTGCAATACTATTCTTCAAATCCTTTTTAAAATTACATAGAAGAGATATGTTATTTGCAGTTATACGTCATTAGATTATGTATCTTGAGATGGGAGTTTGCGAAACAACTTTGTGAAATGCTACATTATTTGGATCTAAGATTTCAAGTACACACCTCCCAAGTATTTTTAATAAACTCTCCCTCTCCATACGGGCGTTTTGCACGAACAGGCAATATTCCAGACAATAACAAAACTGACTTCAGCTATATGAATAACTTGACTGCTAAGGGTCATCAAAATTATAACTGTTGTTTATTTAAATTTGATTTTAAAGAAGCAAATTTATCTGATGTTAATTTGGAATTTGGTGAATACTGATTATGAAACTGGGGATGATTGGTTTCATTATGTCAACGTAAATGGTTAGATTTAAATTTTTGACCAATTCATTACATAATTCCTTTCCAATACTGTCAATGAAAAAGAAATTCTTCTCCTGCTCAGTATGCAAACTTCTATTTTCTAGCTCGCATTTTCTTTTTCATTATTTTCATTCTCTGCCATCATATTTTTAAAAGAACTAGAAATAAATAAACTTAGAAAATACAAAATTTTTGTTTTTAAAGCAATAACAACAAGTGTTACACACTATGAAACAAATTATCCTGGTTACAAATTATATGCGTATCAAAAGTGATACAAATTGCTTTCTAAAGAGCACTATGTCAACTGTTCCTTACACATAATCAAAATTGGTCTGGAGTTGATCGATTACGGACGCAAATGCTTCTATTTGTGTCATTATTAACTATCATATTATTCTTAACTTGGACGGAAATGAAATTTGTTACAACAACGCACTTAGTCTTGCATATTTGTTATCAGTAATATAAAATACTGTTTGAAACACATACGGAACAATAATAATTTTTTTAAATAAATAAAAATGAAAAGGAAACTCGGGTGCATTTATCGAGAGCCACAAATAATCCTTTAAAGAGTTGGATGTGGCTCACCGCTGGTTGCTCTGTAAGAAAAAAAAAAAAAAAAAAACAAGAATATAGTGCTAGCTTACTATAAAAATTTTTTCTTTAATTTAAGTATTTTTCATGATTATGATTATTTATATTCTTAAGGGCTATTGCATTACTTTTGCAGTTTACTTACATCCAAAACTAACTCAATCCATTAATTATACATTTTTCAGAAGATGTTTACATTTAATGTGTATTTTTTTATTCACATATTTTTCTGATATTAAATTTTTATGAGAAAATAAAAATGATGGTTTAACATAAAAATATATATAATTTGCATTGTTCAAAACATAAAAAGGAATTTTACTTTTTAAAATTATAGCAATATCTCGAATCTTTAGACAAATAAAATATAAATTAGACAGAATCCAATTTTGATATTTGGTACATTCGTTGGTACAGAAAATGTTGTAATTTTAATCATGAATGAATACATCTGAAGATGTATAAGATCAGTATACAAATGTGGCTAATGATGAAATAACTCTTTTGGACTGTAAGAGCTTAGATTCGAATCTAGACATTATTATTAAGCAGTGGATATAGCTTGATTTTGTTTTCGTTTTGCGAACATTTATTCCTATAAATAATTCAGAGTTTTTCGCATTTCTTAGTTTCTAGTCTGTGAATACTGTCCACTATGAATTTAAAGTTCACACCAAAATCTAAATCATTAGTCTTATACATATATTGTATTGCTTTAGAAATACACGAATTATTGACTGCCACAAAACGCCGAATGTACAATGAGTCAAAATAGCTTTGAAGTTGTTAAAGCTCCTTTGATTTTTAAGCATTTCACCAAATAATGTCAAAATAAAAAATCTTAGATATTGATTATCATGGATCAATGTTAAGGCAGGATTTTCATTGTGAGCTGTGCAAGAATCGATCGCAATGTAAAGGGATGGAGAATATATTTCTTTATGCAATTCAGAAGAAACGAAGGAATTTTCCTAGTTTGCTCCTTGCTGTCTCGATAGTTACATTTTTGGAGATTTAATTGGAGGTGATTTATAAGCATTGTAACTGTTTTGTTGGGAATCACTTATTCATGCTACATGTTTAAAATGCTAATTTATTTATCTGTCCATCTAGTTATATACACTTAAATATTGTAAATTATTTGGGTCGAATAACATAACATGAAGGACGTGAATATGTTTCAATTTTATCATATAAAGAGTTTTTTCAATAACAACTGTAGCAATGTTAATTTTGATGCTTTTTTCCATCTTTAAAATATATTTCTATATAACTGGTATCAAAGTAATTTTATATTCTAAGATAAATGAATTTCAACAAAATTTTAGCAGTTGTTTTGATATTCCCGTATAAATAATTTTATTTTGACGAGATTTAAAAGTATGTTTCAAAGACTATTCGCCAAAATTATTTTAAAGATGAAAGAAATAATGATTTATAAATTTCATTATAAAGTCTAGGAAAGAAGAACCGAATAAAAACTCTTTGAAACCACACAAAAATAAATAATTCCCTGTCAAATTGTACTCTTAACATTACAGAGAAAGCAAGAAGTTCAATTTGGCATTTGCATATATATATATATATATATATATATATATATATATATATATATATATATATATATATATATATATATATATATATATATATATATATATATATATATATATATATATATATATATATATATATATATATATATATATATATATATATATATATATGTATATATATATTAGGCATGAGTATACAAATCTTCTATCTATGTAGGTATGAGTGTTTATACTCTAATCGAAATCACTTTTTTCTTCCATTAAAATAAGATAATGCTATTTATGTTTAAATTAATATGCATTAATAACCGTAGATCATTTGACACCGCATAGAGGAAAACCGAATCCCTACTGACTAGGGCCGGATATTAAGCACGCATCACTGAGTTCTAAAAGAGTTTTTTGATGTGCACAACTGAGAAGAGAGTTCTCTCTTGTGCCCACTTTCTCCCGCCAATCGGAACTTCCCACGCCGAGGTGTTGCCACTAACTCGCAATTATAAAGTTTTAATTCTGTATACGGGGAAAAAATTCAATATAACTAAGCGCTGACGAGTATCTCGTTTCTTAGTGTCCAAACTAATGTCTACTCTTTTAAATTATAAAATCTGTTGAAAGGAAAAAAATTAACGTTTAGAAATAACCAATTAAATATTAATTTCGCAGAGAAAGGTTTTATTCGCATTCAATATTTTTTTTGTAAATTTATTACATTTTTATTATTATTGTAACAAAATTTTTCAAATAACTTGAAATGATATAATTTTTTTAATTCATTGAGATTAAAATATGCAACCAGCAACTTTAGTTGCATCTTTCAAAATGTTTTTGAGTAAATTCAATTTTATATATTTTGTACTTCATTATTTAATTCTATTACGCGTAACTAATTAATACAGGCTAACATAAATGATTTCAATCTGGGTAAATTTCTTTTATTTTCTGAACACTTAATTGAAATTTTGTAGTAAACATATTTAATGAATGAGTTTATCTTATCTTATTTGTCCTCCTTTTATTCGAATTTGTCCTGATAAATTTAAAATAAAATATATAACTGTCATGTAATTTTAATGCAATGAGGGATAAATTGATATTTGTTGTTGAATTTCTAGTTTATATAAATATCAATTAAATATATTACAAATTACTGTGAATTGCTATTAATTTAACATGTTAGAACATATTTTTACTGTAAGATTATAATAAATAATTTGATGGGAAACAAATCCCACATGTTCTTAAACTAAATAATTATTTAAATGCCTCAAGAGTTTAAAAAACTTCTAAATATGATGGAAATAAATTTAATAATAAAAAATTCAATAGACTGTATTTTAATTCAATTATTCTACGTAAAATAAATAATTTAATTTCATATACGGCATATATTGCTCTTTATATATATATATATATATATATATATATATATATATATATATATATATATATATATATATATATATATATATATATATATATATATATATATATATATATATATATATATATATATAATACATGAATTATTTTTATTAAAAACTTAGACTGATTTCAAAATGTTTTGAAAAAGAACTGAAAACGTTATCAACAAATTTGGTATGAAAGCTTAATGCCTCATAATGTGCCATGCTTCATAACAATCTTAAATAAAGACAATTGTAATTGTGTAAGTATAGCAAAAATTAGAGGTCCAAATCCCAGGAACTACATATTTAAAATTAATTAATAAAGAAACACACACAATTTAATTACCATGAAGTTAAATTTAAAAAAACACTGCTTTTATTATCCCATAAGTGGGCATTACTTGTTAAACTAAAAAGAAAATATTTTTTACCGTCGAATGCTAAATAAGTGAAAAAGAATGATTATGTTTAAACTAATAAACTATTAGTTTTACTTAGATTATTAATTTATATTTTAACATTATTGACAAGTGTCTTGCAATTTGTTGTAGTGTAAGTTTTTAAATAGCTAGTTATTAATTTTTTTAAACTAAATGTTAGAAAGATCAAAATTGAAAAATTTACATCAAAATAAGATTTTTTTTTGCTTCGAATTTCTTATAAGATTAAAAAGATTTATATACCTTATCTATAATAAACATATTGTTTCAAAATTGATTTCTATTATTTTTTAAATGTGGCTTTTGGTTATAATATTTATAGTGTGAAAAGCTTCACTGATATAAAATATTGTTAAAGTTTTCAAAAATATTCTTTCATAAACTAAATATATGACCAATTATTACTTTAAGAAATATTTCATAATCTGAATTAGTCTGTAAAATCCAATTCACAATTTCCAATTGCATAGAAACTAATGCATGCATACAAAAAATACTTTTTCATGCAAAATAAAATGTATATAACTACTGTTATTTGAATTTCACTGATTTTTTTTATAAATTTTTAGAAGAATAAATTTTTGCTATCAAAATAACATTAGCAATAATTTAAACTAATTTTTAAATATATTTTAAAATGTCAGAATTTCCAGAAACATAAAATTTTTTCAAATAACTATTTTCTGTTATAGTTTTCGAAAGTAAAAATAGTTTTTAAAAACAAATGGAATTCAAAAGAAAAGAACTGAAATTTAAAATAATCGATGTAAGTCTGTGTGGGTAATAAATATTTTCAAAAGTATTTTCAATAAATATTCAAATAATAGATAGTTCATGTATAATTTGTGAGTATGTAAACTAGCTAACTAGATTAGGTTTTAAAATCTATAATTTATAAAAGACTTGTTGCTGATTAACTTTGAAAATTTTACCTTAAAGTATAATATTAATTTTAAAAAATGATTCAAAATTTCAATATATCATGTTAATGTATTGCATGTACATTTATAAATTTTATACTACACGTGCAGTAACTCAAATAAAAAATAGCTAACGTTTGACCAATTTCATATATTTTAATAGTAAGATGAAAATATCAATAAGTTATCAAGTTGTTATGTGTTAAAAGTTTTTTCATGCAGTAATTTGAAAAATACATTATGCCATTTATAGTTAATACTGATAATTAATATAACAGAATGATTGCCTTATTTTTAATTAGTAAATACATATTAATATGGTGATACACCTTTTAAATTTGTATTCAAAGAGCTTGTAAAATGTATTACATAAGAATTATTCATTTACATTTTAAGGAAGATGATGCTTATATTATGACATTGATAAGATACAGTTTTCAGTTTTAAATTATCTCTAAATAAATATCTAAACAGGAATTCATTCTTTAATATTTCTACCAATAATACTTTCATGAGTATTCTTTTGTTTTCATTCAATGCACTTTCAATAAATGTTTAATATCATCAATATTAATTCTTCGAATAAAATACCATCCAAAGAACTCATAGTTTTAAGTAAGCAATCTTAAATTGAATCAAAAATAGGATCTAATCATAAATTATTGGGGTATTCTAATTCCCAAAAGAGAACAAAATTTTAACTATAAACTAATGTATTTTCATGTATGCACTTAAATGCAGTGCTTAGTGCATCTTAAAATATTCATTTATAAACGAGAAGGATTTAAAATAACAATTGCTACTTATTCAATTATTGTTTTTCTATTCGAAGTTAAATATATATTTCATTTCTAACTGAATATCTTAGTAAACATATGAGAAAATATGTTATTTTAACTCCTTAATTACACTTTATCATTGTGAACATTCCTCACTCTACCCAACTTTAAATATTCATTCTTTTTTATTTTAATATTTTGACATAGATGTTAATGAGACATTTTTTGGAATCAAACTTTACAATTAGATTTTAATGATTATTTTAACTAAGATTGCTTACTTAACTATTAAACTATGCAAATCTGGGTATGTATTCTAAATGATCCATTGGAACTATTTCTTGCTTGGTTACCGAATTTTAAATTTATGTCTTCCATACATTGACTCAGAATCTAGTCCAAAATTTTGAAATTTAAGAAGATATATTTCTATTTAAGAGATATCTTTGTAAATTATGTTAAAATTTTGTGTCTTAAATTGCAGAATTCATCAATATTGGTTCTGTAAGTAAAAAGAGAGAATATTAGATATGTAAAGCATTAAATATTGTTAATGTTTTAAAAATAATTAGGTGTTACGATTAGAATATTTTATTTCTATGACAAAGAAATAATGAAAACTATAAATTCGATAAATAAACCAACAAGCTTCCAACACAATATATTGTTATCTCTAATGTAATCCAATCTTTGAGTAATTTAATTGCTACTAATTTCTTAAGAACACAATTAAATTTGTGACAAAAACAATAATTTGCCTAAACCTTCAATTAAAAAAGATTAACTAAATAATCAAGTCGGAAATACCATATTCTTCATATGGAAATAGTAGAGAAAAAATTCACATCAGTTCTTTACATTTCATTACCAGTCTGTACAGAGCAAAACAAACATCAATAGAATATACGTAATTTGTAACATCATATTCTGCCCAAGTAAGAACTTTTTAGAAATGATATTTTCAGATGATAAAATTGGAGCTTCTTATTTGTCAGAAATGAATCTGTCTGGGAGATAATTTTTGGTATGTGATGACGCTGTCATTTCATTTATATAAAAGGATATATATATATATATATATATATATATATATATATATATATACAGGATGTCCACTAAAGTCCCTTGCCATCCTCTTAACTTCGGAACGGCTGCTGCTATATTCATAAAAGTGATGTCTAGGTATAGTAAAGTAGCCATGTGCTACTGAATGAAACCACCAACTACGCCACCTGGTGGAAAACTGTGGAGTTAACATTTGTATCTTGAAAACGGAACGAGATGGGTAAAAAAAGTGATTTACAAAGTTGTAGAGCATCCTCAATTTAGTACGAAAATATACCTGGTAGGCACTAATGTGAAGAATACAACGGTTGAAATGCGCATTTGTTGTTTCGTGCTTTGGCGTGGCACATCGTACGTGTGCATATTTGAAAAAACAAAAAATCATTTTCTTTCATTGCTAGCCGTAAAAAAAAACGATTTACATTTTCGTGATTACATTTTGCACTTTTATTTTGAAATGGGAAGAACCGAAGTATTAAAAATAATTCCAACAATTTCTTTGCAGTATGCAAATACCTAAGAAACGACATACTGTTCACCTGAAACAGCTATAAAAGAGACATCTTCTTGGTAATACCCGATTTTGTGGAGAGCCTGCTGTTGTTTAATCTTAAGAATCTATGGTTTCAACATGACGGCGCGCCTGCTCACTAGACATCTCCAGTGAAGCAGTAACTCGTCAAAAAATTTGACAACCAAATACTAGGGTATGGCGGTTTTGAAGAGTGGCCTCCACGTTTTCCTGATCTGACTCCACTGGACTTTTTCCTGTGGGGATACTTGACACAGCAGGTATATGCGACCCCTTACAAAAATTGCAGAACCTTAAATGACACATTACTTCGCGTAATCCAACGTGTGCAACGTAATCTTCAAGCAAGGATCCAAATGTGCATTGCAGTTGACGGTGAGAAGTTTGAACATCTTAAATAAAGTATATTGTCATAACTATTTGTTTTTTTCCCTTTCTTAGATCGTTTTGTCACGTCACAGCAAGAAACAACAAATGCGCGTTTTAACCGTTGTATTCTTCACATTAAAGCCTACAAGGTATCTTTTCGTACTAAATCAAAAATGCTCTACAACTTTGTAAATCACTTTTTCTCTCTATCTCGTTTGGTTTTCGAGATAAGAATGCTAACTCCGCAGTTTTCCACCAGGTGGTGCAGTAGTCTGTTTCATTCAGTAGCGCATGGCTACTTTACTATACCTAGACTCCACTTTTATAAATATAGTAGCAGTTCTGAAGTTAAGAGGGTGGCAAGGGACTTTAGTGGACATACTGTATATATATATATATATATATATACATATATATATATATATATATATATATATATATATATATATATATATATATATATATATATATATATATATATATATATATATATATATATATATATATATATATATATATATGTGTGTGTGTGTGTGTGTGTAAATTAAATGAAAAAAACACTCAAATTTCTGTAATTATTCTTGTATAATATTTTGTATTTTCAAAATAAACAATGTTTGAATTATAGTAACATATTTGAAATCACAAATTATTTGAGAAAAATGACAAGTAAATTTAAAGGGAGTCTATTAAAATAATAATATTTTGTAAACTTAAGGGATAGCAATGAATTCTGCAGCCTCCTGTGCTCTTCAGATTCCTGGATGTTACAAGTTTCGAAGTCTATAACATTTTCCTATTAACATGAGTAATGATTTCAAAGTGAAATCAAATAAATTGAAACGTTTTTCCAATAAGGATACAACAAATATCCCCATCCAAAAAGAAATGGAAAATGAATCGACGAACCTTTGATACTGAACTTCTATTGCTACCTTGTCGAAAATCTTAAATCTGCTTTTTGAAAGTTTAAATATTTGCATTATGTCATAGTTTCACAAGCAGCTATAATTACATAATATACTGAAATGTATACTTACAAAAGTATCCCATTTCACATAGTACAGTTCAAATTATTCGAGATTGATGATGTCTTTTCATATTTTGATTGTTTAATTTTATTTTAATCTGAAATGCATAAAAAATTATTTATCAGGGGAATTGATTTCGAAGTGAATTACAATGAAAATGAAAAACATTGAAAAAAATGTTTTCTTCATATAAATATTTTCTATAATTACACTAAAAAAGTTCTTAAATTAAGAAAAATGCAATATCTATTATTTTTTAATCTTAAAATGATGAATTAGTCATATTATATGAAAATCTTTAATGTATTAAGACAAAGTGCACTCAATAAGATTACGGAAATTATGGATTAATTTTTCTGAAAAAAACCATCAAAAATACGTTGATTTTCCAGTGATATATATATATATATATATATATATATATATATATATATATATATATATATTAATATCTAAATTTTTAATTCATTGATTCTTTACAATAACTGTGAATGAATGACATGCAATATTTACAATATATGTGCTATATACATTATCAATATTTCATGTTGAAACCATTTTTTTTACTTGAATTTTAATATTTTTCTTAATCAAATAATTTTTTCCAGATCGTAAATCCTTTGGATTATTTGAAGTTAACGAGTATATATAAGAACAAATCTTTGAAGATGTTAATTAAATTGTAAATGCTTTAGTCAGACAGTAATATTAAATTGGCAAGAAATTAATTTTATTTATATATATTTCCTGTTAAACCTATGATAACAACACTTTCAACGTTAGAAAATAAATATAAATTTAACAAAAATAAATATGATTTAAAAAAATTTTGGAGTTCTGTCATTGATTTATTCCTAAAAATATTCAGCGCAATTAATTTCGTAAATGCCTTAAATAGATCCCTAGATTGTGTAAAACCTTTTAAATCTTTGAAATAAAAAATATAAGTACAAAATAAACAAGAAAAATCTGGCCGTTTTTAATGACCCAAAAATTAACATGTCCTACAAAAAGTTTAGCATGTTATTACTCTTCGAGAGAATCACTATCGGCATCCAGCACCATCCACCAACGTGTCTCCTGTTGTGCAATCCCTTTACGATAAAACTTCGTAGTTATGGACACAAAGAATTCCGTGAGTATTATGCGCAAGTCTGTTTCATTGGTGAAGAATTTTCCACAAAGATGATTGTCCAAGGAATTGAAGTAAGGAGGATGGCACAAATTTTCTCAACCAAGTCAATGTATTGTATTCTTGCAAACTCATGCGATATAGATCTAGTTTCATCAGCCAAATACAGTACATCCTAGTGATTAATCAGAGATGGCTCCTTCTGTTTCAATTCCTGTTCACACGTTCCAGTTTCTGCAAGTTCAGGTCCGCAGTGACCGTTTGCCTAGTTGGTAGCTGTTCATAGTGAAACACTTGACGACCACATCACCAGATACAAAGCATAATATTGCATGCACGTATAATTGGACTTATGCTGTGCGGGACTGGCCGAGCTGGCAGCCGAATGGTTAGCGCTCTTGCCTTCGGTTCAACAGTTCGTGGGTTCGAATCCCACCTTGGGCATGGATGTTTGTAGTGGTTCGGAATCCACTTTAAGCCGTAAGTCCCGGTCTAATTAGCCCTCGTGTGCAAAAAATGACCGTTGAGCGACAAACAAACCAAACCAAACCAAGCTGTGCGGGACTGTATTCAGGTCTGACAATCAATGTATGGAATGCTTGGGTATGTCATGCAGGACCAACTTTTCGTCACTGATGACCATTCAATTAAGTATGGATAAAATACAGTGCTGAGAAAGCAACAATAAATAAGCGGGCACTCGTTGTCGCTTGTGAATTTCCAACAGCTTGCGAGAAACCCACTTTTACTGCCTATACAACCTAGCTAAGTGGCAGAGATGGAGTCTAACCGTTTCACCGAAAACGTTAAACTGCCAGACAAGTTGACCACACGTATGGCTCCTCAATGGCCACGTTGTCATCCAAGGCCTGTAATGGTCACCTGCTAGCTTCATCACTAAAGCTAAAAATTCCCGACCTGAATTTGTGAAACCAATGCCATGCCGTACATTCAGTCACAACACCAACCACTTGACATATTCAGCAACTTGATGCAGCAGTTGGTAAGTCCTCTTTGAAATCATAAAGCAAACAACAATAAATGAACTCATTTGTCATGTCCATTTCTCTTCCCTACTGTACGTGTTACGATTGAGGAATGTGTGAGGTGGACCCGCTTTCATAACGATATTCCTACTTTCGTCTGACAGTTGTCCTAACCAAGTCATACATTAATTTACTTACTTATTAATACTTCATTCAACTGCAAGAAAAGAAAACAGTAAGAATTTTCTTGTTTATTTTGTAGTTCATTCGGATTCTAACTTTCAATTCTAAACTTTTCCCTCTTTTTAACTCTAAACTTTTCCTGAGATATTTAAAAATGGTACATCATATTAAAAATATGCATCTTACTAGTATTTTGTTTCTTATATGTTTCTGTATTTCTTGTTTGATTACAATATATATCAATAATATGAAAACATTTTGAAAGACAGTTGCTATATTTTAGTTATAAAAGATTTAATTCGAAATCAACGTTATGCAAATATAACCGCAAACTATTCGATAAAACATAATCATAATATGGAAGAATATTATATGTCATTTTGCACCTAAAAATTTACTTTTTAGTAAAATTTATTAACCCCCTGTGTTTGGAGAACAAACTTTTATATAAAATATTCACTTGCGATAATACTTATTTCTCTACAATAAATCAATTCTTATGAAAATATAATTATGTTTCTAATTATTTCCTTTATTTATGTATAAAGATAAGCTGATATTTTCTTACCTTATTTCGTATAAATAATATGTTTAAATTTTTTTTCATGTTTAGCTCTGTTTAAATTTTAAATATCAATTCACAATGTTAAAAGCTGCGTAGTCATTTGTTAGATATGGAATAACGTAACTGATAAAGAATATATGTATATATATATATATATATATATATATATATATATATATATATATATATATATATATATATATATATATATATATATATATATATATATATATATATATATATATATATATAAATAAATACAAAGACTATAATTTTAATGTTATAATTTACATTTTAATTATTTATTAGGTATGGCATTTTTCCTTCTGGCAAGGGAAATAATAAATATTTCAAATAAATAGAAACATTGCTTGACCATAACTAGTTTAATATAAATTTTAAGTTTAGAATATTGAATATTTTCTGAATGTATTTTTTTTATCAAAGTTAAGGAATTAAAAAAAAAACATTTTCAATTACAACATTTAGGGTTATATTGAATGCTTCCGAACCACAAATGAAATAACTTATATATATTTTTTAATTTGATGTTAAATATTTTTGAAATGTCATGCTATGTGTTACAATATTTGGTGAATTTTTCACTTTTCATAAAAAGATCTTTTAACTATGGGATTAAAGGACTGTATAGCTGTGTTTTGTCTTGAAAACAATGCATTATGTATATTGTTTAAAAATTTTAGCCATATGCCAAAGATCTGTTTTTTGTTAAAAAGTGAACGATGAAAAATCCATCTTTCCCATCATTTCTTTGTTTCTAAGACTCTATCCAAGAATTCTGCATGATTCATCAGCTATTTGTAAAATATTTTAGAACATTATTTCATGTAATACATGCTAAAGCAGGGAATTAACATTCGTTTTTTGACAGATTGTTTTCTTACAATAAGCATTATATACGATTTTTTTTCGAGAAATAGTTTGCTTTATTACATGTATTTTAAATAAAATAATGGAAAGTAAATCTTTCAATATTTCTTTCATTTCGATTTATTTTTTTGTTCAGAAAATTCTTAATAACATCAAAGTTTTATTAAAGATAATTTTATTTTTCGTAAAATAATCATTATATATATTTAGCTTGTTGTATATTAGTCGCTCTCCATTAGAAAGAAGATTACAGAATTATTGAATTTAAAAGTAGATTTGCGCTTAAAATTTTTTCAATAGTTTTCACAACTTCAAAGAAATTTATTATCATTTTCAATAATAAGTTCAATTGATTTCATTTATATTGTATCTTTTACATATACTATTCCTTAAATTAAAATTTGTATATTTGACTATAAATTAATTTTTGCTCCTTCAAAAGAAATCTAACAAAATTTGTAATATCTTTACATTTTAAAGGAACTTTGTATCAAATAAAAAAATTTTAAGCAATTTCTTTCTAACACGTTGTTTGTCCTTAACTAGTTTAATATAAAAATGATAATATATTAAAATATATTAAAATAACTTATAAGAATTGCTAAACTTAAATTTATTTAAGTTCGGCCTTTTTACAACTGTTTTTAAGTTAACAATCACGCAAACAGCATTTGAACAAACATTTCACACAATTTAATAGTTTATAAGAAATAATTAGTCCGTGGTAATCAGTCATGTAAAATTGCAATATATTTACCAACTTTAAGCTTAGTGAAGTTCATATGGTTTCTTAATTGCAGCTCTAAATATTGTCACGCGTTTCTTTTCTATAAATGTATCCTTCTGATCTGCTTCAATTGCTTTCAGACGTGACCTGAGGTTAAGGAGCTTTCCATGAGCCCTATCTTTGATGAATGAACTTCATTGTGTAACTACTGTTGTCTAGAACGGAGTTATCTTTACAAATGGGAAGATTGTTTCACAGTGACTGACTTTTGATATTTATCATTTGTTGCATAAATTCATCGAGCATCTTAGGTTAAATTCCAGCTGTTTTCTACTTGATTTGCATAACTCCTTTAAAAATTTTATTCGATATTAATTCTACTGTTTTTAATTTACCTTCTTAAATTTATATTTAGTATTAGGACAAATTTATTAAACTCCTTTTAATTATATGATAAGTGTTTTAGAAGATTTTAGAAATTAAAACTCTAAAGAAATTGATAAACACTTGAAAGCATTTGAACTCTGAATAAAAGAAAAACAAAAAGAAGATGTTTTGTTAAAGTTT
The DNA here is from genome assembly GCA_037975125.1 of Latrodectus hesperus. Lineage (NCBI taxonomy): Eukaryota > Metazoa > Arthropoda > Arachnida > Araneae > Theridiidae > Latrodectus > Latrodectus hesperus. The sequence goes on from CM075855.1 coordinate 17,647,152, forward strand.
AAAATATTTTATTAAAATATAGAGCTGAGTTAAGTAAATTTTAAATTAAGTAATACAGCAACTTTTTAATTTACCAAAAATATTTCAAAAGAATTAACATATTTAAAGTTAGTACTATTTATCTTATGCGTATTTTTTGAACAATAATTAAATCCAAAAAAATATTTTAGTAGCATAAGTAGTAATTTTCATACAAACAATTTTATGTGCTTCTATTTGTTGTAATTATATAGAATAATAAATGAATTGGATTCATTCTAAATTCTGCATTCAGTTATCCAATATTCATGTATTACAACATAGATTAATGATTCGTATTATATGGTAATGGTGGTTTATATTATTTCCAATATACAGTAAGACCCCGCTTAACGCTGTTTCGTTTAGCGCTGTTTCGGTTTAACGCTCGTTTATTTCAACCCGAGGATTCCACGAAATCGCTCGCAGCATACGGGGATTCCCCGAAATATTATGCAGCGATAGGTTTCAAATACATATCCGAAAGAGTGTACTTGTGTTTCTTGTTTGGTGCGGTATTGTACAGACATATTTTTATTATTGGAAACATTAGTTGACATTATTGTAAGTAGGTATTAATTTACATATTTAATACTATATTACAGTGTCAAATATTTTGATCTTTAGTTTTTACTATGGGTGATAATGAAAAAGAAAAGAAAACAACCAGAGAAAGCATTTCACTCAAAACTAAAATGGAAGTGATTAGAAGATTAGATTCTGGTGAACGTTAAACTCTAATTAGTGCTTCATTCAATTTGCCAACTCCAATAATAGAGAACATCATGAAGAATAAAGAAAAAATACTGTCATCGGCAACTACAACTACGTCAAGCTCTGCAACTAGAATTACCCGTTCTAGAAATAATATCATAGAGGAAATGGAAAAATGACTGTCTATATGGATTGATGACGAAATTGACCGCAATATGCCATTAAGCCAATCTATCATAATGGAAAAAGCTAGAAGAATTTTTAATTACATTCAGGCTGAGACAATTGACACAAGTGAAACTTTCGTTGCTAGTCGAGAATGGTTTAATAGATTTAAACATCGAAATAACCTTCACAACATAAAGATTACAGGAGAAGCAGCAAGTGGTGATACAAAAGCGGCGGCTGAATTTCCAGCGATATTTAAAAAAATAATTGAAGAAGGAAACTATCCTCCAGAATTGGTTTTTAATGTTGATGAAACAGGCTTTATTTGGAAAGGAATGCCGAAACGAACATTTCTATCCCGTGAAGAGAAACGGGCACCAGGATTTAAAGCTGCAAAAGATCGCTTAACCCTTCTACTAGGTGTTAACGCAAGCGGAGATTTTAAATTAAAACCATTACTAATTTACCATTCCAGAAACCCAAGAGCGATGAAAGGCATATCTAAATCAACTTTACCTGTAATTTGGGAGTCTAATAAAAAATCATGGATAACTGCGAAAATTTTCCAGGATTGGTTCACTGAACATTTCTGCCCGTCTGTTAAACGTTATTGCGAAATTAAAAAACTTGAACAAAAAGCATTTCTGTTAATTGATAATGCTCCAAGCCACCCAACAAATTTATCAGACTTGACAACATGCCTTCCAGTCGAAGTGGTTTTCTTGCCGTCTAACACAACTGCCTTAATTCAACCAATGGACCAAGGTGTTATATCAAATTTTAAGGGTTATTACTTGCGGCGAACCTTTAAGCAAATGTTTGAAAAAACAAACGGAGAAGAGAGCCAGTCCATAAGAGAATTTTGGAAAAACTACATCATCGTGGATGCTGTATACACCAGCCAACTCCCCTGTACCTAACCCAAGAAGGGTTCTACCAGTTTAGATGGGAGTTGCTAGAAAGAATAAAAGAAAGTGGCACTGCCGGGGCACCGTTCCCGCAACAGTTCCGAACTCCGTACGCAACAATTCCAGATACATTTGTAGGACACCCCTCTGCTGCCTCTGGCTGTCCCCAATTGACAAAATTATGGAACATCAAAACAAAATACATTGCAATAAAACATTGGCACAATGGAAATTACAAGATATACAATTTAACATCAGGGTATTCAATTTAGCTTAAGTAAACATGCAAGATAATAATAAGAAGTTAGTAAAGTTAGAAAAAGAAATAGGTTGTTAAATAGACTTGGTTAAGCAAGGTTGTTAGTTCTCCTTGTTATTCCCAAGGTTACTTTAATATAAATATAAATAATATGGTTCTATCTCTCGAAAGGCTAAGTTATACTTAACATTACACATAACCTACATTTACTTACAACAAAAGCTATATATAGATTAAAATTATAGTTTACAATTTAACAAGAATAATGCAGATGGATTGGTCATTAGCTACAATAACTACAGTATAAAAAGAGAAAAAAAAGTGAACTTATGTACAAACTGCACAAAACAAAGTGTTAGTAAAATTAGAAAAATAAAGGTTGTTACATTGCACTGAGCTACAGGGCTCAAGTACTCTGTACTTCTTCATCATTGTCCAGAAGGTCCAATTCTCCTTGTTGGTCATTCTCCTCTCCTTGGTCCTCTGGAATAAACAGATCTCTGTGATTTATTAAAAAGTTCATTAAGGCAATCACTTTGGTTCTTGAACGGGTATTGTTTATTATGCTTCTGGTCCATTCCCTTTTTAGATGGGCACTGGGCTTGGTGAAATGCCATGAGCTTGTGATTCGACAGTCAGTTATGTAATGAATCGGGTTCCCTATGTCCCCACAGGCACAGTAATCACTTGGGAGGACACTTATTCTGTGCAGGTAAGTCGGGAAGGGGCCGTGCCCTGTAATAAACAGGGTTATTTGTCTTGGCCAGCATTGTGCTCCATTTCGAACTTTCGGTATGACATCATAAACCAGCCTTCCTGTTTCTGCCCGATCCCAACTTGCCTGCCATTTTTTATAGGCTTCTTCTGCTAGAAGTCTCCTATAGTAGGAGCGTGGTGTTGGGAGAACGACGCATGGGGTTTCTTGGGTTGTTGCCTCTTTGGCCAAGCTATCTGCCAGCTCATTGCCCTCAAAGCCAACGTGGGCCTTTATCCAGCGAAGCTTGATTGTCTTTGTCAAGATCAGATCTTTCTGGATAGCTCTGGCTATAGGGCTAGTAGTTGTTGGGTTTCCAACCGCCATAATTCCAGAAAGACTATCCGACCAAATGTTGCAGATGTAATTTTGCCGGTTTGCCCACTTGATTGCCTGTTGGATAGCATACAGTTCTGCCTGGAAAACAGTGTTGTTATCTCTTATGCGTATTTTTTCCGAGTGGAGGACGCTGTTATTTTGGATGGCCACAAAAGCGGCTCCAACCCTATCCTCTAGTTTGGATCCATCCGTATAAATGTGGCAGATATCTGCGAGATTAGATGGTTGGGCTTCCTTTTCTAGGCAAATTTTATTTTCTATATTGAATACACCCGGATGTATTGTGAGTTTTGCCACTCTGTCCTCGACTTTGCTGGTGTCAGTGATTTTGAAAATGTGTTTCAGCTGGGCTTCTTTCTCAATTTGCAAGTGCAAGGGTAAGATGCCGGTTATCACTTGTAGTGCTTTAGTGGCTGTGGTTTTATAGGCGCCCGTGATGTTCAGGAGAAATTTTCTCTGAATACTATCCAGGAGGAGTTGATTCTTTACTCGAAGAGTCCTTCCCCAGATTAGGGCCCCATGGGCAAGAATCCTTTCTGCAATAGTTTTGTAAAGTATTGATCTCTGTTTTTGTGAGAATCCCCAATTAGTTCCCGCCAATCTAAGTAGCTGTTGATGTATTCTGGAGGCTTTGGCTCCCTGGATTTTGATATGCTGGGACCAATTGAGTTTCTCGTCAATTGTGACTCCTAGTAGTTTCATGGTTTTGGATCTTCTAACTTTTTGACTATCCCAATGTATTTGTGGGCCGCACTGTAATTTCGTGAGTAATAGGTAGTTTGACTTTTCTACGGATATTCTCAGTTGATGTTTCTCGATCCATTGCCTGAAGAGTTTGAGGGCTTCAGTTGCAACTGCCCCCAACTTTCTTTCGCTACTTGCTGCAACTAGAAATGTAAAATCATCAGCAAACGCTTGCAGGGTAACTCTGGACTTTGGGTCTATTGATTTCCCTACTGCTGACCAGTCCAGTTGCAGTGGTTCGTCAGCTAGTAAGTTCCACATCATCGGACCACTGCTAGAGCCTTGTGGACAACCAATTTGTTGTTTGTGCTTGACAAGTCCCTGGTTAGTATTAATGGCTACTAGTCTGTCTTCTAGGTTGTTGAACAGGATGTTTCTTATTTTAGCTAGGCAATTTTTTCCTGCAAGCGCTTGTCTAATGGATTCGTGTGGAGCCGAATCAAATGCTCCTTTAATATCAATCGAGATAATTGAGCAGTGCTTGGAGTTGGATTTTGCGTTTTGTATGTTCAACATGAGATTGCTGAGGGCATCTTCAACGGATTTTCCCTACCTGAAACCGTACTGGGCGCTATGCAAGAGGTTATTAGATTCTAGATAGTAGGTGAGCCTTGTCGTTGTGAGCTTCTCTAAGACTTTACCCAAAGTTGGTAGGAGGGTAATGGGTCTATACGAGCTCACTTGAAATTTATCCTTGTCCTCTTTATGGAATAGTATTATAAGGCCAGTCTTCAAGCTCCTCGGGAAGTAGCTCAGCTTCCAGCAGGTTTGTAAAAAGGTGGTGAGCAATTCTGGGACTTGCTTGTTGATCTGTTTGAGAATGATATTATCTATTCCATCTAGACCCGGTGCCTTACCATTCGGGAGTGAGGAAATTAGTCTCCTAATTTCGCCTTCATATAATTCAGGTTCAGGATTTCCTTCTTCATACGTGCACTGGTTGTTACTCTGTGGTTGCAGTGGGAAGAGCTCTTGAAGGATTTGGGTGACAAAGTTCACTGTGTTTCCAGTTAGTTTTTTGGTGCTGAAAAGGCTACTTGGGGGCGCTGTGCTCTTGAAAGTAGATTTGTAAATCTTTCCATATGTGCTAGTAGCTGCTGAGCATATTTCTCTCCAACAGGCTCTTTTCGCTTGTCTTACTTCTTTGACCAGGTGAGCTTTGTCTTTTTTATAGGCAGCCAGGAGTTTTAGCTTGCAGTCACTGCTTGCTTGCTGAGCCTTCCTTCTTTGTGTATTTAGCTTCTTCTTCTTCTTATGTTCGAGGTTAGTTGTCCACCAGTTGGGCATGATATTGAATTTGTGCTTGACCCGTTTATAAGCTTTTTTGCAACATTCGATGATGGTGTCCTGTAAATCGACTGTGATGACGTCTAGTTGCTCTTTGGTTTGGCAATTGTTCAATTTATTGACTAGGTCTGGCACCAGTGGGGTCAGGTGCTTAAGCAGCCGCTGGTGGTTACCGAACTTAGTTTTGAATCTAGTTAGTTCTGGTTTATCAGGCGAATTTCCCATTTTGACTTGGATGTAGCGGTGGTCGCTTAGGGATTCATTGTCCAGAACCTCCCAGGTACAATCCATTGCTAGCTGCGAGTTAGAGGCTAGCGTTAGGTCTGGCCAACCTTCTTGTGTTGATGTCAGGTAAGTGGGCGGGGCTCCCATGGTGTTTAGTAGGTGGAGATTGCTAGCAGTGATGTGGTCAAGTAGTTTTTCTCCCCTACTATCATTATTCCTGTAGCCCCACAGGATATGATGTGCGTTGAGGTCTGCTCCGATAAGATAATTTTCGTCTCCTAATTTGCTTTGGAAATACTCTAAGTCCCTTAGGGTGTCTTCGATTGTGCTTTGCGTTTCCTGCCTTAATCTCCGTCTATGATTGATCGGTGGACTATAGGCAGAAATTATGGTTAACGGTTTCTGGTTGATCATAATCTTGACTGCAACTGTCGATTCTTGCTGGCCAGGTACAACGGCATCTATGCTATTAGTTGCTATTATTCCGGCCTTGCCGTTTTTGGATAACCAGTAGCGCCAGGTACTTGGAATGCCTAGAATTCTGCTGCTTTTGTTGAGATGTGGCTCCTGTATGAGAAAAAAACTTACATTTTGGATTTTGGCAATGACTTGCAGCTGATTGGTAGGAGCACTCGACCTCATTAGGTTGATCTGTACAATAGTTGTGCCCAAGTTCTTGCTATGTTCAGCCTCTGTTTGTGCATTGCTCTGTCTGACGCCTTCGTTTGATGTACTGGTGTTTTGGCTCATCCTGTTCTAGTCTTTAGTGGAGTTGGGCACGATACACCGGGCATCCGGTTGAGAACGCTGTATGGTTTGTTCTAAATCTAGCCCCATCTCTGTTAGCAACTAAACAGTTTATGCACTCTTGGAAGTTTGCTTGGCATTCCTCCTCTCTGTGACTGTGACTGCACTTGCCACAAGTTCTGCTGTATTTGCAGTCTTTACTAAAATGGCCATACGCATGACAATTGTAGCATCTTTTAATATTTCTGTATGGTCTTACGTATGACTGGTGGAAGCCAAAGTGTATAGACCTTAGTTTTAGAAGAATATGCCCTGTAGCCTTATCTATTTCTATTACTAGATGCTGCAGGTTTTCGTTCTCTCTGTGTGACTTGATTTTTGTGATTTTTATCTCAGCATCCAGGTGGATATCTGGGGTACTGCTTTGAAGTAACTTTTTGATATTGTCTTCGTTGACTGTATTCGGGGCATTTAGTATTATCAGTCTTCTGAGCTTTATAGCTGGTTCTTCGATATTGATTTGGTGGGTGGTTAGTTGTTCTTTTAGTTTTAGCTTGGCCTCCTCTGAGCAGCATTGAATCTTTGCTGCTCGCCTGCCCCAAATCACTCTCTTCGGGCATACCTCGCTACTAATGTTTAGGAGATTGCTCCTGAGTGATTCTATATTCTTGTCATCTGGCGGCTTAGCAATGATGGTAGTCTTTTTTTCCTCCTCAATACGCTTCTTAAGGGCTGTATGTCATTTTCCCTTGGTTCTGGGATTTATGCTGTTTCAGGATAATGGATTGAGTGTCCTCTTGCACTTGTTTTATGGCATTGAGGCTATCATTGATTTGTTCGACTTTTGCTGTTAGAGCTGCCAGGCTTTGATTTTCTTCTGCAGCCACCGGCTTGTTCAAGTTTTCTCTTAGTTGGCTAATGATATTATAAGCTTGGGTTCTTTTGTTGCCTGGGAGGTGGAACTTATCCCCCGTTTTGGCTGAGATTATTGTTTCCAGGTCCTCTAGCAGACTTGCGACGTTCATTTCCAAATTAAGGTGGCACTTATTCATGATCTTGGTAGAGGTATTTATGACCTCTTCATCACTGGTGCAACTGAATTTAGCTGAACTAGGCTGGGTATTGAGGTCTAGCTCGTTTCGTTCAAGTGTAGATAGGTCAGTTGGGGATCCCGAATTCAATCTACTCACCGATCTGTTGTCGATCCACTGCACGGGAAGTCTCCTAAGCCTAGCCGCAAAGGGGCAGTCCACGCACCGGTAGAAAGGGAGCGATTTACCGTAGGTCAGTGAAGTGCCGTCGGCAGGAGCAGGTTTTTCGCTTGGACTTAGTCGATTTCGCTAAGTGATTGCACGTGTTATTTTTAAAAATTTATTATTAATTTTCTATTAAACTCACACTTATAAAAATGGTATCCTATTGTTGGTCTTGTCAAGATTAATCCGATGGTATAGTTCACGAAGCACAATGGTAAAAATAACCGCCTTTTAAGATCCAAATGAAGGAGCAGTTAAAACGCACGTCTGCTCTCTTTGGATTCTCTTATTATGTCCTCGTGGATGCTGTAGAAAACATAGGCCTTTCTTGGAATGAGGTAACAGAAAGATCTTTGAAAGGAGTATGGAAGAATATTTGGCCGGATTTAAGTAAGAGCGATGACTTTGGATACTCTGTCGATGTGGATGAAATAGTGGAAGAGATAGTGAAATTAACGAAGCAAACCGGTTTTGAAGGGGTGAATGTGGAAGATGTCGAAGAAATAATTCAAGGAGCAGCGGCTAGTCTTTTTAATGATGAGCTCAAGGAATTAACTGAACAAGAAGAAAACAAAAATGTTGACAGCAGTGATTCAGAAGAAGAGCGAAAAGAACTTTCGATGGCGTTTGTAAAAAGGAGTTTGTCTACCATAATTGAAATAATGGATCAATTCATTGAAAATGATCCGAATTTTGACAGGAGCTCAAAAGTAAGGCGTGGTGTTAGAGATGCTCTATCCGTTTATGAAGAACTTTTAAGAGAACAACGCAAAAGAAAAAGGCAAACAACATTAGATGCTTTTGTCACAAAAAGGTAGAACTCTGAAAACGCGGAAGACTAACTAAATATGACTGACTTAGAATTTTATTTGTTTTTTTTTTTAAGAATATTTGTTTTGTTATTTATATTTTGTTTTTATTTTTGCAAGAAATAATAATGTGGTATTAATTTGGGCTTTAAGAAATATGTTTGGTTTTATTTTTATTATAAAAACATACTTTTTAAATTTAATACCTACCCAATTTCCTAGCCATCTTCCCCTAACCCCAATATTTACATGTAAAGATAGCCTCGTTTAGCGCTGTTTCGCATTACGCTCTACTTTGATGGAACATATCCCCCGCGTTAAGCGGGGTCTTACTGTACATCTATTATTGTTAGTTACAATGTAATTTAAATTTTAATAAATTATTATTTTTATAAATGTTCTAAGAATAACAATATGCATTCTGAAAAATTTATTTTTAATAATTATTGAAAAGTATAAAAATTAATATATGTCTAAAGCATGCGATCTATTTTTACTCAATTAAATACATTTTCATTTCGAGCAACATTTTAGTTTTCAGTGAGATAATTTAAAGTCAATTTTTTAAATTACAAATAAGTTATTGATACGCTGAGGTTAAATTTAAAATATTTTATACTGTAATAAATATTGCATCTTCTTCTATGTTGTAGTGTGGATTATTGTATAATATTGTATAAAATTTAATGAGTCAGAATTGTGTGTGTTAATTATCAGACCAATAAAAGTTTTTGACATCGTTTTATAGATGCCACTTAGTAACTTTTCCAATATTTATAATTACACATATTTCTTTTATATTATTAAAGGAATTTTTAATTTTCCACATATAGGTGCAAATGTTTTTAACCATTATTATTCAAAATATTACAAATAATTTTAGGTAAAGAGTTTATTGTCTTTCTCTAATGAAATAGTCAATCATGATTCTCATACCGAAAAACATTTAATATTTATTAATTTTTTTCTAACATTCATTCTTTCTGAAATACAAAAACTTAATCCTATTTTTATTTGTAAACTTTTTCTTGTGTGTCCATTAAAAATCCTTCTAATGTCATACGAATAATATCATAATTATTTTAAATTTAACTTTAGTTGTGACAACACGTACTATATATATATATATATATATATATATATATATATATATCAAGAAAAGTCCAAAAAACAAATTACAGTTAAAATAATTATTAATTGTAATAAACAAAATAAACAACATAAATAAATTTTAACCTAACTTATTGTTGATTATTGTTGACGTACTCTTAAAAGTGCTTTGACTTTGCTAGGTTTCTGATTGTTTAATTAGATTGAGATGCTGATTTGCTTTGCTAATTTCTGATTGCTTAGTTAGAGTGCATGTAATCAAGATAACGAAAATTAGATGATATTTGTCAGAATATAATTTCTTCAAAAATGTAAAGGACTAATTTTTATGTTGCCATTAGTATAAAATACATCTTACTATTAGATAAAATGCTCCAGTTATTTATTTCATTACCAAATGTATATTTTTGAAGAAATGGACAAGTTCCCCTGACACGGTTTCTGTTATGCATTGTTCATAATTCAATCGTATTAAAATGCATGCTGAAACCCTATGGGAATGTTTCTTTACTGAGAGAAACAAAGCTTTTTACCGGAAAATTCATTATTATGAACAGAAGTTCTATACTCAAGGAAATTGGGTAAATACTGTAAACCTTTAACCTACAAGCATTGTAAATTATAGAGTTGGTATTAACTTGAAAAACATGATGCATATAATTAAATAACTGGGTATATTTAGAGTAATTCTGCATTCTAAACATAATTATTGAATTGGTTTGGAAGCATATTACACAGTAAAGTCTGAGATTAAAATATTTGAGCAGTTTTGAGATTCCAAAATTTGAAGCTAACTAAAAAGAATTTATTTTTATCAAAATAAACTTATACTTTAAGTGTAAAATGCACTCCAAGGCTATTTCAAGTATCTATTTGAATATAAAAATAGTTTTGGAAAAATACCTGTTTCATCTAATTCCTGTGACAGAGAAGCGTGCACAGAATTGGGTATTCAGGTATCACTTCGTAAACAAAGGAAAGTAGGTATAGACTCCAAAAATCATCTCCATGGACGGAAACTCTGAGAGAGTATCTAAGACTATGTAAAAGTAGGAAAGACTATGTAAACATTTATATTTGCATTTCACAGATAGGATATAGTAGAGTTAGGGGATAAATGTCCAACATATAATCAAATAAAAGCTTTTTCATTAAATACATAATATAATTGTATTTGTTTTAAAATTATAATTTATCGTTTATGCATATCCATTCCAGAGATTTAGAAATTTGAATAATTCTGAAATTCCAAAACATGACACTGACTCAAAAAATATATATGTATTAAATTTAATCTATCCATTTAGAATTAAATGCATGCAACTTTCATGCATTTTTTATCACCAATAATATATTTTTATAAAAAAATATCTCTTGAGCACTGCTTATTCCTTAAATACTTACTACTGAGTGTGTTATTTTCAAAAACTTTCTCGATCAAAACTAACTAAAATTATCAAATCTAAGCGAGCATTTTACTAATTCCATTTGTAAAACAATACCATACCTTGCATATAATTGTATTTACAATTATTCCTTTGTATATATGGCATAGAATTTTAAATTCACTGCTTATTTTAGAGTCATTATTATCTTTACTTCTAATCAAATTTTTCTAATATCTAGTGCACATAAGCTTGCTATGGACTAATATTTAAGTTTTTCATCAAACATTTAACACGAATATGTATCCTTGAGTAATATTCCTTAATATCTTTTATTTGCAAAAATTTCTTCTATGAAAACATTTTAATTACCACATCTACATTTCATCGGGCCAATAAGAATGTAAAAAATTTTTTGTATATCAATATATCAAAAGAAAAAAAAATTACTGTGATATCAGTAAATATCATAAGGTCATACTTTCTCTCCAAATTCGAATATTGAAAATTCTAATGCACTACATTCCATATTTTAAAAACGTAACTTCATAAATAAAAATCTTAAAAAAATAACCGATTATTGAATAAAATTGAGCATTGCAACAGGTGAGAAAATTGGGAATGATTATTTTGTTCTAATGTGTAGCAAAAGTGTAATACATGTAAATAAATTAATACGTTTTTTGTTATGAAAATCCTTGCTATTAAAACTAAAACATTCTAATGATATATTATAACAAAATGATAGATGAAACAAAGTGATAGCTTTTAACTGAATACTTTTAATAAAATTTATATTTATTAGAAGAAAGTAGATTTCTATTCTGTTTATTATTCCAAAACATAACTTATTTTCAAAGGTATTAAAAAAATAATTACTATACAATAAATAAAGTTCATATGAGCTTTCAAATAAATTTTTAAATTTTAACTCTAAGTACTTCAAATAAACATCTGAATAATATTTTAAAAGACCATTAATTACTGCTTTCTTTCAGATTTATTAATTTTTGAATGTCAAAATAACTATAGATCCTGTGATTTCTTTAGAAATTTAGTTTCCTAACATTTAATTTGTGCTTCTCTCCATTCAATTCAAGGCACTAACTAAACTCACTTCAATGCGTAGGACTAAACATTTCCTGTGTCAGAGATCTTTGCAAGTTAATATGAACGACACGCTTAAAAGCTTAAGCTAAGCCAGTAAGCCCATCTTTCAATTAAAGTGTCTGAGTGAGCACACAAAATATTAATGCAGAAGATTAGGGAATCTGACCAGTAACATAATTGCTTTTGCAAATCAGGGGATAATTTGAATGTACTACTAAGGACCTAATCTTTAGTTAAACTTCTTAATTAATAGCATGAGATTTCCTGATTAAGACATGAAAATGTTTTTATTCTTCATTTTTACATCAATCCTTTCAGTAATGTTTAAATGGTGCTTTAAATAATAACCATGATTTAGATTAATTATGCACAAAGTTTATTATCCCTATATAAATAATTATCATTAAAATCATATAATAACTCATATATAAAATATTATAAAAGGTCTGTCACATATAGATATTTAATAACTCAAAGAATAATAAAGATACAATAATTTATGAATAGTGAATAAGTTATGTATTTGTTTTATGTGAGCTTCTTCTTATACGCGGTTTCTTTTTTAATTAATTTTTTTCTTTTGTAAAAATTATTTGATTGTATGTGTAACTTACTGAGGGGAAAACTTTTATTTTATCGTCCATTAACTGTACACATTTTCTCCACTTCATTTTTGGCAATAATTAAAATGTAATTTCATGTTTAAATTTCAGAAATTTGCTAGTTTCCTTTTATGCATATGGAAGAATGTAAATCATCTCATTGAGGTGCCAACATTCATAGCCATTTCATAGAGATTTCACGAGGGTAAGTTTTTGATCTACAAAGCCTCGTGCTAAGTTGTTCTGATAAAGAGTTCTCTACCCTGAGATAAAGTGCTTATCACTGGGGACTTCAACAACAGAATTATAAGCCCGGTACTCACCTGACAGGAAATCTCATCAACCAAAGATCCACAATGTCTGCACACACGTTTGGATAAAACTGATTATATTTATCTAAAAATTAATAGGAACTTAAATTTAAGTTTATTATTTTATGAGACCTTTATCTGCAAAAAATGTTAAACTCATTTACAGACACCCAGTATTTAAAATCTGACAGCAATCCAAAATTGAGTATTTCGTACATCAAGAATTAATGAAAATCCTCATAAGTTTTGTAAAATAATAAAACTAATTTTTAGTATTTTATAAAACTTCTTAGGTAGCTCTAAGTGATATTCTACAAAAATCACTTCCAAGCAACATTATGAATGACAAGAATAATTTTCACCAGTCTATTTAAGATGTTACAATTCTTATTTTTCGTACTTTAGCTTAAATCAATCATCTCAAAATTTTTTATTTCAAATTGAATTGTTTTAAAATAAACACATATTATAAATACATATGAAATACATGTACGCATAAATATATATCTTTAAAATTTCCTTGCTACTAGGTTTTTACCTTAATACTAGAGGCGGAAGTTAGGGCAACTTCCTATTGCCATCGCGATTCAGAAAGTAGGGGAATCTACGTAAGTTAGGGGAGCAAGAACCAAGAATATATATATATATATATATATATATATATATATATATATATATATATATATATATATATATATATATATATATATATATATATATATATATATATATATAAGTTAATGGCAGTTAATATCTTGAATATATATATTTTGTGATGTATATATTTTTGTTATATTAAATTTGTATATTCAAAAGTATATTCACAGAAAGTTTCTCCACAGTTGATTTCAGCTATTAATATTTTAAATACATTTCTGTATTTTATATTGTATGGAAAACACAATGAAAGAAGCTTTTAAAATTAATGGAAATTAATTTATTCTGAGAAATCTTTAAGTAATAAGTGCTCATGAAAGCAAATGTTATTCATAAACTCGCAATCTCAGCCTGTTACTTTTGTAAAATAATAAATTAATTTATTATAAGATAATAAATTTGATGAACAAAGAATTTTGGTTCTTCAAATTTATTTCATACTTTTTATGTCAGAAACAACTTACCCATATATTCAGTAGTCTGGAATGTTCATGAAAATGTTTCAAACGTTTTGAGTTTTTTCGAAAATATTCCGGATATTATAAGTTAGTTCTGTAAATAAAATACAAAATAGAGCTATCTCTAGATAATGTGAAAGAACTATTCCTTATAAATGACTTTTATTTATCATATAACACTAACATTTCTAGTTACTTTTCAGTACCTGAAAAATTTCTCCCATAAAAACGATAATATTTTCCTGAACATTGATTTAATAAATCGATCAATGACGAAGCATAATATCTTTATTTGCTCCACAAAATGCATTTCTTATTTTTTTATTTTATCCATTCAAGATCAAAAATGAATATCATTCAAAATCTGAAATCACTCGCTATGTGTTTTTGGATATCTAAATTTCATATTACGCATACTTCTTTCCTTTTCTATACGAGTCTTAATCTTATTGATAATTTAACCAATTAGCGTTCCTTTAAAATAGAACAAATTTTATCAGATTATTTTTTAAAATATTTTCTGCAGTTTGTCATATAGAGAAAAAGAGATGAATTTTGATGATTCACTCAATAGTCATTTCTTTGAAGTAGAATACATTTTTGTAAAATTCGTTTCAAATATTTTCCTCAATTTGTCATATAAAGGGAGAAATGCATCTTGTTCTGAGATAAAAAAAAAACGATTTTTTTCCTGGAATATGAAGAGATATGCTGTTATGGGTGAAAGATAAGCAATGGGAAAAGAAACAGGAAATTATATATTAATTGTAATTTCAGTTCTAAAATAGAGTGCTATACATTGTGATATATATTGTAAAAATTCAATTGTCTGGCTTATAGAGAATTGTAGTTTTAAGTATTGTTGGTTGAAACTAAAAGTATACAATGGATCATTATTGGTAAACAACTTTGTTAGATTATATTTATTAAGAAATTATTCATCATTCTATTGTAATATTCTTACAGTTACGCTACAGTAATATTCCTGTATTATTGTTCCTACAGGGATTCGAGGCTTATATCATGCAATTTAAAATAGATTCTGAATACAACATCACAGCTAGGAGTTGAACTCAGGCTCGATTTGGTAGGATTTTTATTCAATCTGAAAGCCAGGGCACTAATGATTCAGCTTCTATTTCATCTATTTTTAATCAGAATAGGATGTTTAATATATATTGAGAATTCTCCGTTAGTAAATAAATACACATTATCTTTCAAACAATTACCATGGAGAAGAAAATGTTACTTTTATGAAACTATATGAATTTTGAGGTGTGTTTTGCTACAGATGTAGAGGAAACATGCAAATATGTTACATAAGAGTCAATAGTATTTTCGTTTCATAAAATATGCAAACAATGTAACCATATAAGAGACAACATACTTTAGGTTTATAATAGTAGCATATACATGCTAATAAAAGATGCTTAAAACTTTAGTATATTTTTAAGATAGACGTAAATAAAAATCTGAAAAAGGAAAGCTAATAGTGGGAATCAGTCAAAGGCATGTAAACATGATATTTAATTACAGACATTGCTTGATTCTTTACTATTCATCATAACATTATTTCAAAATAGAACCAATTCCAAACAAATCAAACAGTCGTCTGAATCTTGTACTCGATCATTCAAGAGCTACAACCCCTGAAAAAGTTATATGTTGTTATATTTAAGTGAAATCAAAGCTTCACAAGTGGGGTATCTGCAGTTTTAGGATATTGATAAGATTATGTCTCATGATACTTAATTGCGCAACTTATATTTATATAGTTTATAATCCCTATAATATCTTATAAATTTTATAAACCGAGTACCACGAGTTTATGTTCTTTTGTTTATTAAAACCAGAAAGGCGCAATTAAAGTGGCGTCATCAACACATCAGTTGACTACGTCTGACGGAAGCAGTTAATATACAAGTATGAAATAAGATTTCATTTGCAACTGGACATTACGTTTGTAAAAATTATGAGAGTACAAAACACGTGCATCTCTTCTGAAATATCAGTGAACAGAACGAGATCCAAAGAAGTCAGTGGCTGCAGTTCAGATATCATAATTAGTCTCAAAATTTATAGTGATATTGAACAGATTTACGCAACCACATACATGCTTCTATAGCAATTTATGAAATTGGGATTAAGTCTTAGACCTTGTAGTAGTGAAGTACATTGAAACAGTTTGCTCTTATTTCATTTTTGTGAATGATAATGCATATTATTAAAGATTTGCCACTGTCAATGACTACTTGCAGAGTGAAAAGATTATGTATGTAGATTTGCGGTATACTCTTTCCTGAAGAACCCAATATAAAATCTTTGCGGTACCCTGTATCATGTTATGAAACATATATACTTTTTCCAATTTCTCTCACAAACTAGTAAACGTTAAAAAAATATAAGGTGCTTACTTAAGGGAACCAAGCACATTTTTACTTTCAAAAAATCGAATTTTCAATTTTGATCATTCTGAATAAAGGACATTTTTCTGCATCCAAAAATATATAATACTTAAATTTTTAAAATTATTTAAGCTTTTTAAATTAATTAAAGTAAAATGTAAACAAAGTGCCACGCCCCCTAAACCTTAGTTTCGTTTTCATTAGAATCCATTCTCAATAGACTATTCAACTGAATACTATTCATTTAATCATTTTTTTTCATAATATGTTTATTTTTCTTAAATATTTGGCATCATGAATAATTCAATGTTAAATTTACAAGCTGTGTGTTGTGAATTCTTTGTTTACAAAAATTCGTATTTGGTGACTAGTTTGACAGCGTGCTTTTTAATTTCGAATTTTGGATTATTAATCGGCTTATCATACTTTCTTCTGTACTTTTTTTTACATTCATTTATTCTGATATTCTTTTTTTTAAATAATTATGCCTCGACAAAAGTGTTTTGGAAAGAGGAAACTCCATTCAAACCAGCACACGTTTGAAAAAAAGTTGACTGAGATGGAACAAAAAATTGCTGTAACTGTTGAAAGTGTACCTGCTAGTGCATCAAAACGCATGCAATCATATTCTGTGCAAAGTGAAGAATTTTATGGTGTTAAAGAGGAGAGTGGTGATTTAAATGTTATTATCAGCATAGAAATGCTTAATAAGTTAGTGAATGATGCAGCAATCTGTAAATATTGTAAATCACCTGATTCTTTCGATATTAGTGAATCGAAAAACAGTCGTAAAGGACTTGCTTCATTTATTTCTATTAATTGTAAGGCCTGTCAACAAGGAACTGTATCTTGTACTTCTCCAGTTTCCAATTCTGGTTATGATATAAATTTAAGATTAGTTTATGCAATGAGGTGTATTGGTAAAGGGAAATCTGCATGCAAGACTTTCTGTTCATTGATGAATTTACCTCCTCCTCCTAATAAATTTGAACATTTTAATAAGCTTATTATAAATGCACTCTCTACTGTTTGCAATAAGTCAATGCAAAAAAGTATTGAAGATGCGGTGCGTGCCAATGACAACAGTCATGACATTGCAGTATCAGTGGATGGTTCTTGGCAAAAAAGAGGACATTCTTCAATCAATGGTGTAGTCACAGCTATTTCAATGGATAATGGAAAAGTTGTTGACTTTGAGTGTCTTACAAAATACTGTTTTAAGTGCAAAAAAGGTGCAAATAACTGTCAAAGTTGCCAAAAAAATTATGATGGTTCTAGAGGTGGAATGGAAACAGAAGGTGTGCTACGTATTTTTAAACACTCAGAATCCACTAGAAATGTACGTTATGTGAAATACCTTGGAGATGGGGACTCAAAAGGATTTCAAAAAATTAAGGAGTCAAAAGTGTATGGTGATGTGTGTGTAGAAAAACTTGAATGTATTGGTCATGTTCAAAAAAGGATGGGGACAAGACTAAGGACTTTAAAGAATGAAATGAAGAATAAAAAGCTTTTAGATGGAAAAACAATTTCTGGTCGTGGACGCTTAACTGATGTTGAGGTACTGCTATTGCAAAAATATTACGGTTTAGCAATAAGAAGAAATGTATCAAATTCTGCTCAAGATTTGTCAAAAGCAATTTGGGCAATTTATTTTCACAAGCTTTCAACTGATGATAAACCACATCATGCCTTATGTCCTATAGGTGAGGATAGTTGGTGTGGGTTTAATAAAAGTATTGCTATTGGTAAGAAATATACCCATAAACATTCATTGCCTGAGCCTGTACTCTTAGCTATAAAATTTTTTTTAGAGAGTTAAAATCTAATGAGCTATTACAAAAATGTTTGCATGGTGGAACACAAAACCCAAATGAGATTTTTAACAATTGCATATGGGAAAGAATTCCAAAAAATACTTTTGTTGGATATGAAACTTTAAAATTTGGAGTAATGGATGCTGTTATATGTTTTAATGATGGTGTAATTAGTCGCACTTATGTAATGAAAGAAGTGGGCATCCTGCCTGGTATCAATATGTGTGACTCACTTAGAAAAATGGACAAAACTAGAATCTGCAAAGCAGAATTACTCATACAAAATGTGAGCAGGGATGCTCGAACATTAAAAAGACAAGAAAAAAGGAAACTTGAGACATTAGAAATACTATTAGATGACCAGTATGGGTCAGGAAAGTTTTAAAATTTTATAAATGCCTATTTTTAACAGATTTTTTGGTTTTTTGCATTTTTCTCAAAAAGCTGTTTTTGAATATTCAGGTACGCTCGTACAAAAATTTTCTTGTTCAAAAAATTTGAAACTTTTCTTACTTATGTACACACCTTAAATACATTTAAGGAAATAGTTTAAATTTATTTTGTGCCTTATAGATTTTTTTAAAAATAGGAAATTTGTATAAAAATTACTTATGTAATGTAAATGTATGTAATGTATGTATGTAATAATGTATGTAATGTAATCATAAATTTTGGATTTTTTCCAATTCTATATTTGTTTTGATTTTGTATAAAAAATTATAAATGTAAAATAAAGTAAACAACTTTACATGATGTTTCAAACATATTTACATGTATTTATGGTAATTTTGTGTGATACTTTCATTTAAAAAAATTTTTAAGCGTACCACAAGAAACATCAGTGATAAAAAATACTATTACATATAACATTTAAAATGATTAAAAAAATAATAATTATATATTTTTATTTGTGTTTAGGATTTTTGTTTTTGAATAACATGAATGTGTTCTTTACATAACTACTTTGTTTGAAATGGTAAAATATTTTTTTAAATATTCTAACATACTTATTCAAAAGCTAAAAGTTATCATTTTTTCAGTATCGAAAAGGTGTTGGTTCCCTTAAATCGGAGGTAATTAATCACTTTACAGGAAAAATAATCAAACCTTGGGTATTTTGTATGCAGTACAGAATCCAACAAGTATTTTAATTTCACTTTTTTGTTTGCTTTGTATAAGAATGAATCCTATTGTGTGGTTTGTTTCGCCTTTATTTTAAGCCTTTTCTTCTTCACTTCAGTATGTTTTCCTCTTCTTTACATCTTTACAGGTTACTGACTTTTAAAAATTCAGCATTTTTTAATTTGCATTTCGTTTTATGAACACATTTTTATTTTAAGAAATAGTTTATTTTAATCAAATCAATATCTTTTGATGTTTTTAAATTCAGAGCTCAGTTCTAAATTTTGTAATCAAGTTTTTGACACATTCGAAATAGATTCATATAAAATTGTAATTACTATTTTCCTCAATCAAATATTTTTAAATCTTTCTATTGTTAACTACTAAACATTACGTTGCGCATCATTTCATTTCCTATGAGGTTACTAAATTTTTATATAATCAACGGTTAAATTCTAAAACAAAGTTGTACAATCATGTGTTGCTTATATATATATATATATATATATATATATATATATATATATATATATATATATATATATATATTATATTACATATATTATGACAAATTTATATCACTAGATCAAAAATAAACACAGGCATTGAATAAAAGGATAAATATTTGAAGTCAATTTAAAATCATTTTGAATGAAATGTTAAGTTAAATAATCAGGTATTCTAACATTAATGTGGAATAAATAACTTGATGTGTTGAATGAATGTGTTTTTATTTGATTGCAGAAAGACATATATTTTTAAGTTAAAATTAAAAATTTTAAATGTCATTAGGTATTTTAATGATTGTAGGTATTCACAAGATGATGCAGATAATAACAATCAATAATTGTTCCTAAGATGAATTGCTCCATATAAGTTTAAATCTTCAGTTTTTAAGTCCGCAGGATATGATAGAACATTATTCCATAACATACAAAACAGAATTACACTACTGGCCATTAAAATTGCTACACCAGGAAAGCGGAACAACACACACGTGAAATTTGCAAGACAGGTAGAATTTGCTGTGATATGCAAATGATTAGATTTTCAATGCATTCATACAAAACAGGCGACAGTAGCGACATCTACATGTGTATAAAACCAAAGATTTTACAGCAGTTTTCTCATACTCAATTTCCGTTTCAACGTAGTTTTCGGCAAAGAAAGTTGTTGTAATGCCTAGAGTAAGAAGAAGAAATGCCTATCAGCATGTGTCTGACTTTGATCGAGGAAGGATTATAGCCTACTGGGATTGCGGTTTATCGTACCGCAATATTGCTGCTCGCGTCAGTCAAGACCCCATGACTGTTAGAAGAATATGGAATCGATGGGTTCAGGACAATCATACGGAACGTCATGCAGGATCTCAGCGACCCTCCATCACTAACAGCAGAGAAGACAGACATCTTATCCGCATGGTCACAAGGGATCGTACAGCCACGTCAAGAACCCTGAGTCGAGAAATGGAGTCATTTACAAGGCAACAAGTTTATGCTGGAACAGTTCGACGACGTTTGCAGCAGCATGGATTGTCTGCACGGTGACCATCGCTTCGGCTACCATTGACGCTGCGTCACAGACAGGAGCGCCTTCAATGGTGTGATCAGCGACGAACCTGGACGCGGGAATGGCATCACGTCATCTTTACAGATGAATCTCGGTTCTGTATACAGGACCATGATGGCCGCATCCGTGTTTTGATGCATCGTGGAGAACGCGCATTGCCAGCTTGCATTGGACTTTGCCATACTGGCCCATCTGCTGGAGTGATGGTATGGGGTGCCATTGGATACACGTCTCGATCACCTCTTGTTCGCATTACCGGCACGTTGAACGGCAACCGTTACATTTCCGATGTGTTAAGGCCTGTGGCTCTGCCCTATCTTCGAGGCCTCCCTTATGCTTGTTTCAACAGGTTAATGCACGACCGCATGTTGCCCGTACTGTTCTGAATTTCTTTGATACAGAACAGTTTCGACTGTTACCCTGGCAAGCACGTTCTCTTGATCTGTCACCAATTGAGAACGTGTGGTCAATGGTTGCCGAGCAATTGGCATGCCATCACTCACCATCCACTACTGTCGATGAACTGTGGCATAGTGTTGAAGCTGCATGGACTGAGATCCCCGTATATGTCATACAATCTCTTTTGACTCCATGCCTAGGCGGATAAATGCTGTTATTGCAGCCAGAGGTGGCTGCTCTGGGTACTGATTTCTCTAGATCTATGCATCCTAATATCCTGTAAATCACTTGTTCTTTCCACTATAATGTATGTGTCCAATAAATATTGTTCTGTTATTTGCATTCCTTCTTGGTGTAGCAATTTTAATGGCCAGAAGTGTATAAGGTACCATATTTTCTTGAAGAAATTTCAGATTTAAAATTTCTCAAATAAAAATTTAATTTAAATTAAAAAATATCTATATAATAAAAATAAATATTTTGAATATTTTAAGTAAGTCTAACAGATTTGAAAGCGATATGTGGGATTAGCAAAATGCTGAGTTTACCTTTGACAAATAAAAGGGAGCCAAATAAAGTGATCCTTAAAATTTAGTGAATCAAAAAAACATTGTACGAATTTATAAATATAGAATTTACAAAATTAATTTTGTTTCTACAATTTGAACTATATCTATATTAAGAACAGAAGGATAGCAATCTATATTAAGCAATCTATATTAAGAACAGAAATGTATGTGATTGACAATTACATTTAAGATTCACAAAAACTGTTATGAATTCATTGCGATGCAATTACAGCACCTATATCAGACAACAGATGTCTAACAACCCTATTGTTGCTAGAATGGCAGGTTATTAAGATTCAAGGAACATTGAACGTGACGTTACATTCAGATTATAAGAAACAGAGCAAAGCATTTTGGAAATAGAAAATAACTGAATGATGAAAAAAAATGTTGATATTCGAGTAAAATATTTCCACAGTGTACTGTGAATGTGTCAGACTGTGAACAACTCGAAAAGGCCTTAAAAGAACAAGATCGTCGATGATTGACAACTACTTTTATCTGATATAGACGTGAAGGACTTCTTCAATTTGTTATGAATTTAGTGCTGGGGCATCAAAAACTGTCAGTCTACAATCTGTTGGAAGGATAAAACTTAATATAGCTTTCAGAGGCGTAAACGTACACCTGTATTGTCGTTAACTGGGTGGAATAAAACTTTATTTCATTCTTGGATTCGTTAACAACACCACTGGACTCATTCCCTATTTTGACATGCGTCTTTTCCATTTATATGGGATGGATAATGGTGTGAGGGTAAGGTGAAAAACTCATGATTTTATAGGCCCTACTAGTAAATAAGAGATGGTTTAAGTTGACGGAGCCTCTCTACTTGAATGAAATGCGTACAGGTGGATTGATATGGTATTTATGATAAGGATAAATATTACAGGTAAGAGTTCCGTAAGTATTACTTCTAATAACCTCCCTTCATTTCCACTGTGTTTCAGCAGAACATTGCCAAATATCACTTACATCAAGAATTAATTTCGAGTGATCCCAGGATCACTGTTAGGATTTCATTAATGTATAATTTTTAATTTCCTTTTATGGTTCTCCAGGCATGAATACTACTTCAAAGATGCATATCTAAGATGTCTTGTAATGTGTTGCTCAGAAAAATTTTTAACGTCATCGCATTGTTGATTGGGCTGCAAGATTCATGATGTGAATGATCTACCTTCAGACGTTAGTAGTGTCTGTCGTATTGTGAAATTTGCCGATGTTCCCTACATAATATTATTAGTTGTACCATCCTTTTTCCGGTAATGTACTTTTGGGTACATTACGCTACAATATGTATAAACTAATAGCCGTTTTTTTATACATAAGTTCTTTTTTTTAATCTTTCTATTATGGGAAAGTTTAAATTTTTTAATATATAAACATTAGATAAATTATTTAAATGCATGTAAAACAAATTTTATTTAGTTATAGTAGTATAAAATTTTTAAAAGGCTCCTTCAATCAGAATACTTTTATTGTTTACATTTAATGATATGCTTAACTCTCTACATTAATCAACAATTAAAAACTCATGTAAGACTTGGATAATCGATACAGTATGGATAATATTGTTTAAAAAGAAACAATAATATATAAACAAATTCATTTATAAAAAGGTATCTGCAAACGATATCGAGGAGATGATTACTTCAAAACGTGAAAATGAGATTAACAAATCAATACTACAACGGCATCCTTCTTTTCTCGAAGAAATATGTAGCTTTTCTCGGCAAATATTCTTAACCCATCAAATACACATGCACATTAAAACAAACAAGAAAATGGAGGAAAAGAAGGTTATACAGACTGTGGGCTATTTTTAAGTGTTATCTTCAGAGCGTTAACCGATATTTGCGTTCATTAATAATAGCTATTAAGAAATGAATGAGAGAGTTTTCATTGTTCTATCTCAAACTGATATTTCAGTTGGACTAATTCCTCAGGAATTTTTCATAGATTTCTTCTTCTGCAATCTTGAATATTCCGATGTGTGCACAAAAGTTTAAGACAGGTGTTCCAGATAAGATTTTCCCAATTATAGTATTCAATAGGTTGCGCTATAACACTCAACAAAAACAACAAGCTCGATCAATGCAGAAACGAGTTTTCCCTTCAAGAGTTGGTGATGTTAAACCTTCAATACTTGTTTCCTAAGAAAACTGACACTAAATCATATGAAAGAATGTTCAATGCTTTACAAAAGAATGAAAACCGAATTCTTGTTGATTTGTGAAAGCAAATTACTAGAGACAGTGCCTTGTATAATTATATTCTGCGTATTATAAACTTATTTTGAATGTTTTTAGTATAATTATTTTCAGCCGAATTTGCAGTGTGAATTGGTATGCTCTCTTCTTAAAGTTTTTTAATGGATAGAAAGTAATTTAAATCTAAACAATATTTTTCTGGCCAAAAATTATTTTATATTGACAATGAAGATGCCTTCTTTTTTATGTAAACCGATAATATGTAACTGAATAATTCAGATTTACCACTATTCACATATGATATGTAATGAAATATTATTTTGGAATACAGTAGAAATTTATTAAAATATAGAATGACCACTAAATGTGTTTCTTTGTAACATTAAAAAATATTAACCCGTAAAATAAAATAAAAAGAAAAGTAAAGCGCAAAAACTGCATTTTAATAAATGTATCAAAAACAATCTTCTTTAAATGCAAATTGTGGGGCTGTTTTTAAAATAGCTTCTCCTTATGTTCACGTTTAAATCATAGAACATAAGATAAATTTCGCGTGAAAGGTGTTCATCAGTTTTAGCTAAATTTTGGTTAACAGCTAAAGTAAAATGTTACGTTAGGTAATAAGATAAAAATAATTCCGAATGTTTGTTTTCCAAAACATGAAATTTTGAACACCATATTCTAAAAATACACGTGATGAAGACTTTAAAGGAAAAGAATAAATGCACACACACACACACACACACACACACACACACACATATATATATATATATATATATATATATATATATATATATATTAATATAAAGCAAAAACATATATAAATATAAAGCAATAAATACAATACTGAAAATATAATGTAGGAACTACAATACATTATAGGAAATCTAGCCAGCACAAAAGCAGCTAAAGAAAGATTTTCCTATATAAATAATATAAAAAATGAAGAAAACTGAAACCAGAAATATAAAATTGGAAAGATACTAAAATATATGATGCAAAAGACAAGAAGAAGGCATAGGGACCACGTCTTCATCAGGAGGGAGATGGCCAGCTATGCAAAATGAACACTCTTTTCTGACATGCTCGAAGGACAAATGTCTAAAAATCTTCGAGCAATTCCCCCGAAGAGTGTTCGTATTAAAATAATAAGTATATATGCAGAAAAGATAAATATTTATGCAGAAAAATAAAAATACTCACAATAGATGATACATTAGTACAGTAGAAAAATACATATAGAAAATACATACAGTAGAAAAATACATAATACAAGTGCCAGTAAATCAGATTGAATTTATATATGAGAATAGTAGGAAGTTGTCAAAAGTAAATTTGAAATTAGAATAAAGAAATATTGCCAGAAGTAATTAAATTCAAAAAGTTAAAGTGGTTTAGAAAATTAAAGTGGTTTAGAAACATGTAGTAAATTTGAAATTAAAATGTGTTAAAGGGGATTAAAGCTTTAGTTGTGTATAAAATAAAATAAAGTGAATAAATGTAGGTGTTTTCAGGATTCTTGTAAGATTCCAAGCATTGAAGTTCTTATTATATATATATATATATATATATATATATATATATATATATATATATATATATATATATATATATATATATATATATATATATATATATATATATATATATCAGTGGCATTCGGTCCATATGTGCAGGGTGTGCAGTGCACACCCAGGCAAAATTATGAGAGACAATAATTTTCTGCACCTATGTTTACCTATCCTTATATGGAATATAATAAATGTTAATTATAATATATTCAAATATTATGTTGATATGCTTGCCTGTATTTCCGTAGTGCTTGCGGTACTAGGTGCTACACCACGTAGCGCGTTCAAAAGCAAAGGAACATAGGAAGTTTTCATGTGTACGCACTGCACACTAATAGAAAATCATGATTTGTATGTATCGGCTACTGAAAAAAGACAACATACTTATAACACTGAGGCAAGTGCAGCTATTTTTCGGGCACTTGGCATTCAGAATCTTCCGAAGGTACGGTTTATTAAGCCCTGTATTAGAGCGGGGACTTTTGTGCTGAAGCGGTTTTGGTTTTTTTTAACTTATTAACTGGCCATACGATTTTGCAGACTTATTTAAATTTATATATTGTAAGATTTTGTTTTCAGAGAAATATAAAAGAAGTATTTAATCAATATAATGGGAAATGGTTTAGTTAGGTAAAGTAATTTCTCGGTGATGTATAATATTTATAGAAATAATTCGCTGAAAAACAGTTTTGTTTTATTAGACAAAAAAGAAACGAATTTTTACAGAACAGTTCACATTTTACCATACATTTTGTCTTACAGAGTGTATATAAGTTATATCTGTAACACCATATCCCTGGTTTTGTTTTTAAAAGCTATCAAAATATTTTTCGCGGAATATATGATTTCCAAAAGTTCTGCTGTATTTACAGTCTATGTCATGTTATATTTTATTTTAAACTCAGAGAAAATATTGAATGCTATTGCCTGATGTTCAACAGGGCTTAAAGCCCCTTAAAATGTTTTGTAACTTCTTGCTACCAATTTGTAAGCACAATTTCTTTGCCTTGTTAAATGCCACGATGGTGGCGCCCTCACGGACCTCGTAGAGGTGTGGAGCATACTAGGTGTTGGGGAGACGGCACCCGTTAACCTAAAGGTACAGTCCGGGGTCTCCCCACACAGTTATGTATGTATGTATGTATTTACAGTCTTTACTAAAATGGCCATACGCATAACAGTTGTAGCATCTTTTAATATTTCTGTATGGTCTTACGTATGACTGGTGGAAGCCAAAGTGTTTGAACCTTAGTTTTAGAAGTATATGCTTGTAGCATTATCTATTTCTATTGCTAGTTGCTGCAGGTTTCCGTTCCCTCTGTGTGACTTGATTTATGTGATTTTTATTTCAGCATCCGGGTGGATATCTGGGGTACTTCTTGAAGTAACTTTTTGATATTGTCTTCGTTGACTGTATTCGCGGCATTTAGTATTATCAGTATTTTGAGCTTTATAGCTGGCTCTTCAATATTGATTTTGTTTGTGGTTAGTTGTTCTTTTAGTTTTAGCTTGGCCTCCTCTGAGCAGCATTGGATCTTTGCTGCTCGCCTGCCCCAAATCACTCTCTTCGGACATACCTTGCTACTAATTTTTAGGAGATTGCTCCTAAATTATATCGATTAATTTAATAAATATAATTTAATCCACTGACCGAACAAGAAACAGTTCGTTTATTGTGCCAGCGTGCAGTGAAATCCTCTGCACGTGGAATAGACGTTCGGCTTGTCGGCACCAGTGAGCATCTTGATGAGGCACCTCAGTGGCGGGCGCCGTGTGGTACTACGTTTGCTGAAAATGTAAGTTTTTCTTGGAAGTCCGAAGTGTTGCTTCTTCGCCGCCAATTTGACACCATAAACACAAGACATGATTTAAGCTTCAGTGCTAGAGGAATTCTCTTAATTTTAGCTGTTCTTATAGTTATACCTCGACTACGTAGGTAAATATTTTATTTATTATATTCTTCAAATTTATGTTCATAATAAATAACTTATTTTAGAATAGAGAACTCGGATGTCTCAATAATAAAAAATTTATTGGAAAACCCATTTTTGAGATGAGATGTTACTACAAAAAACGAAAAAGTTAAATTAAGTACATCGATGCCGGATATTATTCTATCGCAAAACGTTAAGATTGAAGGACAACAGTGCGTAGGACATTTTCAATCGTTAAACGGTTGTAGTGAATTGAATAAGTTGTAATGTTGGCCATGTTTACTTTTTGTTGTAGTTGAAAAGAATATTTGGACAAAACAATGCTACAGATTTAAACCATCTCCACAAATCTGCAAAAGAAACATGAAAAAACACAATCTCACACAAGTGCCGTAATACTATTAAAAACATTTGGTATCGTCAGGATAGATTTAATGTTAGATCAACAATAGGATTCATCGCGTGATTGTTCAAAACTATGAAAAAGTAACAAGAAATAGAAATATTCTCAAGAGATTAATAGATATAGTTTGTTACTTAGCAAAACAAGAAGAAGCATTTCATGGACACAATGAGAATATAAATTCCATTAATCAAGGAAATTATATAGAATTAATAACTTTAATTAGTAAATATGATGACCTTTTAGCAACCCATCTAAGAACTGCAACTGTATTTTCTGGAACTTCTAGTAGAATATAAAATGCTATTATTGCATCGATAAGGAAACATTATAATTTCAGAAATTAGAAATGAGGTAAAAGAAACACCATTCGTTGCTATTATGCTGGATGAAACATCTGACATATCTCACAAATTGCAATTATTGTGCTACGATATGTTAATAATTGTAGTGCACAAGTGAAAAGATTTTTGTTTTTAAAGATGCTATATATATATATATATATAAATATATATATATATATATATATATATATATATATATATATATATATATATATATATATATATATATATATATATATATATATATATATATATATATATATATATATATATATATGTATATAATGGTGATCGTTCTGCGAAAAGTTTGTGTAATGTTATGCAAGAAACGATTTTGAGTTGAGGGTGTGAGAACAAATTAATTGTTTCAACGTACAATGGGGCAGCAGTCATGTCAGGAGCATTGAATGGGACGTAGAAAAAAGTAAAAGACATTTTCCTTGAAGATATGTTTGTGCATTTTGCACATGTACTTAATTTAGCTCTGTCACAATGTATATTGCTTATAAAAGATTGTAAACTATATTTTGCAACAATTTCTGGCATAGCCTCATTTTTTCAGTGTCTACAAAAAAAATCATGTTTTAAATGAAATTATTAAAAGAAAATTTCCAAAATTCTACAACACGTTGGAATTATATAGCTTGTTAGGTAAATACCATGAAAAGCGAAAGGCAAGACTTATCTGATTTATTTGAAATTGTTGCGTAGAATAATTGGGAAACTCGTAAGCGAAAGCTTTTTTATTTTATAGTTAGTATTATTTCACAAAGGTGAGAACTAACTCACATATTGAGCTACTTGCTCTTTTATACGATAGCAGAGAAAATTCTAGACACCATTCCAGTAAGCCAAAGAATTTTCTAGAATAGTCGCACTTGAAATTAAACTCAAAATATTTCCACATCTCTCGTGCGGGATTCGAACTTTGGCTGATTCGATGGAAATCCGCGGCCTTGACAACTGAGCTACGACAACCACAGCAGTAGAAAGTTTTAATCGGCATTGCTCCCTCTTTTTAACAGTGTCCCACTGTTCTTATATTTACCCAGTCATTGCTTTTGATCTTGAACGAGTCAGTGGGCCGGTGTACTGGATCTTCCCAAAAACAGTTGTGTCCTCCTCACCTAATCTGTTCTCCCATGTTGTAGAATCTTTATCTGAACAAGGTGCTTATTGTTTGGGGTCCAAATAAGGCTTCATTCTTAGGACATGGAATGTGTCTCTCTGTTTTTGGCGTCTAGATGTGGGATCCTGATCTTGTACCTCGTAGGTGACATCGGATAATCGTCACAACACTCTGTATGGTCCAAAGTATTTCTTAAGCAACTTCTCGGACAGACCTACTTTCCGAACAGGTGTGAAAACCCACACCAAATCTCCCGGGGAATAGGATACCACTCGATGGATGCTTGGAGTCATAATGCTGGCGGTCCCTTTCTTGTGCTTCTAACATACGCAATATGGCTAACTGTCTGGCCTATTTGGTGTTTAGTATAGTCGTTTTCAGTGTCAGGAGAAAAGGGAAAAAGAGTGTCAAGGGTGGTTTCAGCTTCTAAACAATGTAGCAAATAAAAAGGCGTGAATCTGGTTACATCTTGCTTAGCAGTGTTATAAGCGAAGGTCACGAACGGCAAAATCTCATCTCAGTTATTCTGTTCTTCGTCTACGTACATGGACAACATGCCACACAGTGTCTTATTGAACCGCTCAGTAAGGCCATTCGTCTTAGAATGGCAGGCTGTCGTTATACGTTGACTAATGTTGCACAGTCAAATGATCTCCGAAACAAGTTTTGACTGAAAGTCCTCTATAAGTCAGAATAACTTGCGGCGCTCCATGTTTCAGCAATATGTCTTCGACGAGGAACTTTGCTACTTCTGGAACTTCCGCAGTTTTCAGAGCTTTTGTCAACGCATAGCGACTTAAATAATCAGTGCATACAATGATCCACTTGTTTCCAGCGGCTGAACTTGAAAATCGCCCAAGGAGATGCTACAGCAGGTGGTATAGGCACGAGATTTCCTGGTGGCTTTTGAGGAACAGATTTCCGGCCGTAAGTACATCATGGAATTGCTGCAGAATGTCTTGACGCGTAAATGCTTAGAAATTACAGGAAACCGCTTTTTACCTCATGGATCGAAATTCTTTTTACAGAGTATAGTGTCAGTTAATTGAAAACCTCCCTTTATTGGTTCTGCATTCGGTTCAAGAGCTCGTTTTAGTTCAACAAGTCGTAGACCTTTTCTTTGTCCACCATCGATATTACCAACACATGTGGTAGATATGATTCCCAAAGAAATAGGGTCATCTACCACTGGATTTCGAGATAAATTGCCAGCGTCCTTTTGTTTTTTCCACTCTTTTAGATGATCAAAATATCGTATTCTTGTAGTCGAAGGGCCCATCACGCAAGTCTTCCAGAAGGATCCTTTGGACTAGTAAGCCAACACAAAGAATGATGATCTGTAATTATGTAAAATTGTTTTCCATAGAGATAGGGGCAAAATTTGTGCACGGCCCATACGGCAGCTGCGGCAGCAAGGCACACTTTTTCAGTCATAGAATATTTTTTCTCAGAAGCATAGGCTATGACTCTTTCCTTTCAGGGATCAGCTCGCGCCATACAACCCAACCAACCAATTTTTCTTTGAGTGTTATATCTGCACCAGGACTGCTCTGATACAATAGCCGCTTGCGTCTGTATGAAATTCGGTTTTTGCATTTTCGTCATAAATTCCTAATACTGGGTTCGATATCGGTGCCTCCTTTAATAGGTTGAAAGAATCCGCTTGCTCACGACCCCAACAAAATTTAGATTCCCTTTGAGCAAAATTTGCAAAGGCTGTGCTTGATGACAGAAATCTTTTATGAAACGTTGGTAATAAGAGCTGAGTCCTAGAAAACATCTGACATCATGCACATTTTGGGTAATAGAAAACATTTTACAGTTTTCACTTTTGCTGGGTCCGGTTGAATACTTCCTTCCGATACTAAGTGTCCTAGAATATTAGTTTTTTTAAACCCAAAGAGGCATTTTTTGTATTCAGAACCCCAGACCAGCTTCTTGGATGCAATTAAGTACGACATTCAGGCACTTCAGATGGACTCCCCAACGCATACAATTTGTATACATTAATAATGTATTTTGAGTATTTTGGCGCTAAGCCTACACTACAACCTTAATTTTAAACTTTACAAATTACCAAGAATACGGAAATTTATTGACATTTTGCAACACCGATCCTCAGTGTTGAAAAAACAAGAATCCCATGCCAATCAGCTTTTGTCGAAGTTGCGTCAAAAATTGTTTTCAATACAACTCGATGAGGCAACAGATAGTAATAAAGATGCTCATTCCATTGCCTTTGTTAGATTTTGTGATGATTTGTAGGAGAATTGCTTTTATGCAAACCAATAGAACTCAAAGCAACAGCAGACGCATTATTTGCTTTCTTAAATGATTTTATGAATGAGGCAAGTATAGAATGAAAAAATTGCGTCGGAATATGCATAAATGGTGCTCGTTCTATGTCCGGAAGATTCCAAAGTATTCAAACACTTGTGAAACAAAAATCACCACAGTGCATCTGGACACATTCCATGATCGACAAAGAAGCTTAGGCTTCCAAAGAAATGAGTCCTGATTTGAATATTGTGTTAACTACGGTTGGAACCGTAATAAATTATATAAAAATGAGACCCATGAAATTAAGAATATTTTCCACACTTTTTAAAGACATTGGTGCATTACATTCAGCGTTACTATTTTATTGCGAGGCAAGATGGTTATCACGAGGGAAATTTTTGCAACATGTTTATGAATTAAGAGAAGAAATCGCCATTTTCCTAGAAGAGGAAATCAGACTGGAAGCTGAGAATTTTTGCAAAAGTTTAGTTGTAATGAAATTGAGCTACATGGTTGACATATTCGGGAAATTAAATAACTTGAATCTTCAACTGCAAGGAGCAAATACACATATATTAGACACGAGTGATAAAGTTAATGCTTTTTGTAGGAAATTGGAATTGTGGAGCATAATTTTAAAGCAAGAAAACTTAACAATGTTTGCAAATTTGAATGATTGTATTGAACTTACAAGACTGAAGAACAACATGTAAAAGTTGTTTTTGTAACCATTGAAAATCATTTAGTAATGCAAGCAAAGAGTTTTAAAAAGTACTTTCTTGCTGACGACAAACTGATATCAAGTTAAAAGTGGGTGAGAGATCCATTTCAAAATACTTCCGAAGGACTCTTCATTGAAGAGGAAGAAACCTTCATAGACTTCACGGCAAGCGGCGAAACCAAAAGACAATTGAGTAATTAATCACTCCTGGAATTTTGGGCAGGAGTGGATGATGAGTTTTCTGCACTAAAAACAAAGGCCTTTCGCATTCTACGACTATTTTCAACATCTTACCTTCGTGAAACTGGATATTCTGCTGTGGCTTCTTTGAAGATAAAATATAGATCTCAGCTAAATATAGAATAAGAACTGAGAATGTCTATTTCTAATATTAAACCCTCCTTCGAAAAACTTTGCTCTGAAAGACAGGCCCAAGGAAGTCACTAATAATTATTAAATTTTTTTTAATTTAGCAAGTTGTTTTATATACAGTATGTCCACTAAAGTTCCTTGTCAACCTCTTAACATCGGAACGGCTGCTGCTATTTACATAAAAGTGGTGTCTAGGTGTAGTAAAGTAGTCATGCACTACTTAATGAAACCACTTACCACGCCACCTGGTGGAAAACTGTGGAGTTAGCATTCCTATCGCGAAAACGGAAATAGATAGGTAAAAAAAGTGATTTACAAAGTTGTAGAGCATCTTCGATTTAGTACGAAAAGATACCTTGTAGGCCTTAATATGAAGAATACAACGGTTAAAACGCGCATTTGTTGTTTCCTGCTGTGATGCGACACATCGTACGTGTGCATATTTGAAAAAACAAAAAATCATTTTTTTTCATTGCTAGTCATGAAAGAAAACAAAATACATTTTCGTGATTACAATTTTCACTTTTATTTCGAAATTTGAAGAACCAAAGTATTAAAAACAATTTCAACAATCTGTATGCAGTATGCAAATACGTAAGAAACGTCACGGCTGTTCACCTGAGACAGCTATAAAAGAAGCATCTGCTTGAGGCCGTAGTATGTTGATGCTCATGGTCATGGCTGAGTATTGTAAAGCTTAGTTTTACTGTACGGTGAATGTCGGTGCGCCTGCTCACAAGACATCTCCAGTGAAGTAGTACCTCGTCAAGGAATTTGGCAACCAAATACAAGGTATGGTGGTTTCGAAGAGTGGCCTCAAACTTCTCCTGATCTGACTCCACTGGACTTTTTCATGTGGGGATACTTGAAACAGCAGGTGTATGCGACTTCTTCACAAAAATTGCAGGACCTTAAACGACGCATTACGGTCGCGTGTTCCAACGTGGGCAACGTGATCTTCAAGCGAGGATCCAAATGTACATTGCAGCTGACGGTGAGAAGTTTGAACATCTTAAATAAAATACATTGTTATAACTATTTACTTTTTTTTCTTAGATCGTTTTTTCACGTCACAGCACGAAATAGCAAATGCACGTTTTAACCGTTGTATTCTTCACATTAATGCCTACAAGGTATCTTTTCGTATTAAATCGAGGATGCTCTACAACTTTGTAAATCACTTTTTCTCTCTATCTCATTCCATTTTCAAGATAGGAATGCTAACTCCTCAGTTTTCCAAACGGTGGCGCAATAGTATATTTCATTCAGTAGTGCATGGCTACTTTACTATACCTAGACACCACTTTTATAAATATTGTAGTAGCCGTTCCGAAGTTATGGGTGGCAAGGGACCCTAGTGGACATACTGTATACTTTAATAAATTAATTATTAAATATGTCGAAATGTATTTTGTTTTGTATGAGTGTGTGTTCTTTCCTTTCAGTCAATTAATAATTTTTTTAAACAACATTTTCTCTTGGATATGCTCGCCCCTCATTAGTGTGCTCGTGCCCCCTAGGGGGCCGCACCTCACAGGTTGAGAATCACTGTCGTAAGGCAAAGATTTTTATATTTCACAGTTAGTATTCTTTCGCAAAGGTGACAGCTAACTGACTGAGCTATTTTCTCTTATATACGATAACAGAAAATTCAGGTACACCGTTCCAGTAAACCAAAGAATTTTCTAGAATAGTCGCACTTGAAATTAAATTCAAAAAACTTCCACGCCACTCGTGCGGTATTCGAACGCTGGCTTATTCGACGGAAACCCGCGGCCGTGACGACTGAGCGACGACCATGGCAGAAGAACATTTTAATCGGGAATGTTATTGAGAATGCATAAGTCTATAATAACGAAACAATTAATATTGCACAGAGTTATCACATATTTTTTGAAGAATTAAACGGTATTTCTCCCCTTTATATTTTTGACAAAGTTTTTATTTATACTGATGTTCTATTTGATATTTTAGAAAAGATTAACTTAGATATAGCATATTCTAGTAAAAAAGTAGAGGAAGTAAAAGATGTAAATCAAAATATGTGAACTTCTGTTGCATTTGATGTAGTTTATGAAGAGACTATTTCTGTAGTGAATAACCCAAATTTAATAAAACCTCGTGCAAATTTACAAAACTACACCAACATTTTAAAAATTTATATTATGAAATAATGGAATCTATTTACTGTCAGTTAGATGACCGTTTTAAAAAATTAAATTTGCTCAAATTTTTGAACGATTGAATTTCAATTTTTTTTAAGAAATATCAATTTCCGAATGAATACCTTAATTCGTTAAATAACGCTTGTGCAAAACATTTCGATTTAGTATAGCTAAGCAATGAATTATGCGTTCTTTATTGAAGTGAGTCATACCACGAAATTAATTTATGGAAACTTATTCAGCATATAATGCTGAATGATTTGCAGATGCCTTAAGTGAGGTAAATAAAGAGGCACATTTAATTTGTACAGTTCCATTTTCAACTACTTTGGTCACGATCCTTTTCAGCATTGAAAAGAGTAAAAAATTATACACGCAATACAATCAGCCGGGATAGATTAAGCAATTTATCTCTAATAACAATAGAAAAAGAAATGTTACACTTATTACAGTCAAAACCAGAGTTTTTTGATCATGTAATTGATGATTTTGTTAGTAATACGGAGAGGCGTATGGATTTCGTGTACAAATGAATAATAAAAGGATAAAGAAGTATTTAATGTATATTTTATATGGTTTTATTATTATTGTTGTTCTCTGCACACCCTGCAGGAAGGCCTACCACACGCCACTAATATATATATATATATATATATATATATATATATATATATATATATATATGTGAATTTCATGAATAATGCTCATGTACAACATCGTGTCATTAAGTTAAACCTATTTTAATTTTTTTCTGACTTTATTATTTTCATGATTTTTTTTAGCTTTAAGGCAAACGTCCTTCCTCATTTGAATATTATCTCTTCAAATTATCTAAGCATATATATAACTTTTTTACACAGTATTTGTGGAAATAAATTTTTAAAAAAATGATTATCAAAGATAATACCCATTTTTTCTTATGAAACCTTTTTGTCAAATGAAAACAGTCTTAAAATGAGAATGAAACCCATTCTATTTGTTGCCATCATAGATCTTCAATTACAAAATTTTGCATACAGAACAAGTTTTCTCATTTTTTTTCGAGGCAATTCTTAATATTATAACGAAAATCACTTTTGTGACTAAGCAAATATAACTTGTTTGCAAAAATGTTGAAGTAATTACAGAACTAAATAAAATTGATTTTTTAATTTTAAAATACTTTTTTTAAGCTCTGATTCAACTCAATTGCGAAGAATATAATTACACTCATTGCAGTAAATTTGATGAATGCAAACTGAACTTTCAATAAAAAATGTATTGGAATATTTAATTCCCTAGTTAGTTTTAATATTTTCATGATTAATATTATTATTATTTATTTGATTTTTTGCGACTAAAATTTGCTTGAAATTCATTTTGATAACTTCTGATTTACACTTGTCGCTTAGAAATGATATTCAGTTAACAATGATTTAGCTAACTTGTATATTATTCTCTAGTATAGTATACACCATCAAAGTCCCCAGTACCTAACCCAAGAAGGGCTCTACCAGTTTAGATGGGACTTGTGCTGGAAAGAAGAAAAGAAAGTGACTCTGTCGAGGGCACCGCCGCTGCCACGGAGCCAAGCTCCAAAACGCAACAACTTCACACGCTAGTGGAGGGTACCCGTCAGCTGCCTCTAGCTGTCCCCATTGGACCAGTTTATTGTGTGAGCAAAATAAAAAATAACATTACTAGACAGCCCAAATACAAGGTGAGTAATTGTGTGTGAGTTTACACTATTGGTAAGATCAAGTTGGGACAAAATTTACAGACAGTCATTAAAACAAAACAAACAGAACAATTAAAAGGTACGTGACAGAGTATGGGTGCAAAGAAATTGAAATAGCAAGGAGGGACATTAGACAATATTTACAGAAATTCAACAAAAGGATTACAAAAATATTTAAAATAGCTTAAGCCCAATGAGGCAAGGGTTTTAGGGAATCATCCACTTGGAGAATCTAGTAAACGACATCGATACAAAATTTACAAATTCTGGTAGTTTGCTGTTAGTAGGTACTTTATATATATCTTTAGGCACTCTAGATAAGGGTCAGGTATCAAAGCATCACTAACAATGGAGAAGATAGTTATCAATTGTTGTCTAAATAGAAACTAAATTAATTAATAATGCTCCTTAGAGCATTAGGAAATGGAAGTATCTAGAAATTAGAGCAACGTTATAGGATATGACATATAGATGGCTTAGGTTGTACAGTATTAAAACTATTGAAGCGCAGTTCATGATAATTATGGCAATGCATACGGTTTGCAAAATGAAACAAACTCAATTATAACAGGAAAATTTAGAGAGTAGGCTGACCTTAATTTACTTAATAATTGGTGTAACTTAGTTAAGTAGTTTATGGAGGGAAAAGAGATTAGTGAATAGCATAGTAGCTATAGATGTTGGGAGCAGTTGCACATCTATGGTTCCGGATCTATTTAGTACTCCTCTTCATCTTCATTGTAGCTTGGAATGCACAGGTCTCTGTGGTCTATAAGGAAGATTACTAGTGCTATTAGCTTGGACCTAGCATAGCTGTTAGTTACCAGATTTTTTGTCCATTCCTTGATTGGATGGGTGCTCGGCTTAGTGAAGTGCCACGAGCTGGTTATCGGACATGTGGTTGCATAATGTGTTGGGGTATCCACATCTCCTCAAGCACAGTAATCACTCGGGAGAATGCCTATTCTGAATAAGTAGGATGGAAAGGGCCCATGCCCGGTGACAAATAAAGTGGCCTGTCTAGGCCAGCATTGATGCGTTTGTTTGACCTTTGGCAAAGCTTCGTAAACTGGTCTTCCTGTTGTTGCCTGCTCCCAACTGATCTGTAATGTTTCATAAGCCTCCTCTGTAGTGATTCTTCTATAATATGAGCGCGGGGATGATAGTGACACGTACGGGCCCTCAAGAGAGGTAGCTTCTTTGGCCAAGCTGTCTGCAATTTCTTTGCCTTCAAGACCCAACTGGGCCTTGATCCAGGACAGCTTTATAGTGTTGGTTGAATTAAGGTTGTTTTGAATTGATCTTGCAAGTGGGCTGGTGGTGGAAGAGTTGCGATTGCCATGTTCCCTGATTGGCTGTCAGACCAGATGGTACATGCTTGGCTCCACTGGATTGCCCAGTTTACCATTTGTTGTACCGCATATAGCTCCACTTGGAAGACCGTGTTGTTGTTACAAATGGGAAATTTCTCTGTGTGCTTGATAATTCCATTGTGCAGTATCCTTTTTATTGCTAACCAGTTTTATTACATAAAAACAATGCAATTTAAATTTACGTAAAACAAGACAATATTTTGGAGTGCGTGTATTCAAGTGGGCAAAAAAGAGGAAGTGTACTGACCAGCAACAACTGAATCTCCCTGCACTGCCCTGAGATAGATTTAATTCATATTTAGATTCACACATTGTTATGTGACCGAGCTGGTAAAAAAAATTAGCATCTTAATATTTTGTACAATACTGCTTCGTGACCGCAAGTGAAGATGTTTGTAAGGGTACATACAGAACCATAAATCATGTGCGTGAAACGTGACAAACTAGCGAACCCTCTCTGGTGAGGCAGCGTTTCTCGTCTGAGGTTCAAAGGCTGCCACTCGGTCAGAGTCCAACTGAAAGGTAGTGAATACCGAAACTCTTGACAACGACCACCATTCGATTACTACTTGGAGTGTTTGGGTACTCTTTCCAGTGAGACAATCGTAACAAAAGCAGGATAGCAAATGGCTGACTAGTTCCTCACTTAACTAAGAATTACTATCTCCAAATAAAAACATATCAATGTACTTCAACTTATATGTTAATGCTCAAATTTAATGCATTGTATGTAATTAGATAAAATATACTAATTGCGCATTTGCCATAATTTAAATTAGTAATAATATATATTATTTCTAGTATTGTGATTATATTAATTTTCTTATGACTAGATTTCTGATAAATTAAGAAGTATTCATCTTGATTTGTGAATCAACAAAGGTAAATTTATGTTTAATTGTGAAAAACTGTTATTCTTTACAAACATGGCTCATTTTTTACTTCGGTAAAAACATTCAATAAATATTATAAAATCATATAATACATTTTAAACAATAAATAGTCAATAATTTAATTATATTTTTTGATATGTTTAATTTTTTGTAATGATAAAGACATAGTGTAACAACTTTTCCTTTAACATTGAATTTGTTTTGTATCAGCGATAATTCATTTTGTAGTGTTTTATAAGCATAACGGGAAAACTATATAACCCATCATTTTGCAAATGAGTATAACAATCTTGACTTGAAATTGAGTGAATTTAACAACAAAGAGATTAGTAAATCTATCATTTAAATTACTGTTAAATTGTTTATATAAATATACAATTCAATATTACTCCTTCATATCAACAACTATTTGTTTCGTTAAAAATAATAATTTGTTCATTTACTTGTAGAATACATGCTAGAAGGATTTACAAATGTATGGCAAAAAGTACTACATTTATATAAGCTAGTAACTGCTTGAATTAACTTTTTTAATTAAATGATTTTAATGACATATTTAGTTCTAAAAACAAGTTTTCATCTGATCTACCCTTAAAATGCCTGTGAAGTCTTAAATTATAATTCCCATAATACATGCCTGGAATCTTAGACAAAGTAAATATTACATTTAGTGAACTTCATTTTAAATTATGTCATTCTAATGTTATGTGAGTTTCGTGACTGTTTAGCAAGAGCAACTTAATCCCCTAGGTAAACAAAGAGGAAACTAGAGAACATATGAATGTAAATTAAGTTGTTGTCTGTGTCTACATATTTGTAAAATATGTAGACACAGAAGACTAGACATTTTGCATATGATGACAGCTTCTGCTGCATAATCAAATTAGATACGAAGTGACACATTTTATGAAAGCCAATTTAACACATACAGCCAAAATGTTTCGCTTTCAAAATAG
This sequence comes from Latrodectus hesperus, assembly GCA_037975125.1. Lineage (NCBI taxonomy): Eukaryota > Metazoa > Arthropoda > Arachnida > Araneae > Theridiidae > Latrodectus > Latrodectus hesperus. Next base: position 17,686,968 of record CM075855.1, read on the forward strand.
TGAATTCTACATGGATTTCAGTCTGCACTTTCCTGCTATAAAAGAGCTAATTTTGAAACTTTGTTGTACAAATTTTATATATGTATAACAGAGAATAAGAAATTATATTTTGCCTATACCTTAACCATGAATTACAAATCACATAGCATTCTATACATTTGTAGATTAGAATTACTGTTAGCTTTCTGCTAATTAATATAAGCATAACTTTACAAAAACAACATTCTAAATGTAATAATTTTCTAAATATTAAGATCATTTTAAGATAAACTCTCTAGTTTAATAATTCAATTGTAATTTTAAAATATAAAACACAGCTATGTTACAACCTCTTTTTTTAAACACTCTTTGCAAACAATCGATTACTTAAACAAGATCTTACATTTTAAAGGAGATTTTGAACTACTGTAAGCAACAGCTCCTGACGTAGGATTCCAACTGTCGAATTATTGAATTTAAAGCCAGAAAGTTATCCACGTAGCTCCCAACTTCCAACGTTTCATTTCGACATTGTCATTTCTCTGGACATTCTCACTTAATTCTTTATATAATTAACGAAAGGAATATTTTACTAATTGGAACTTTTTCATTGTGTATTTCTTTACAATTTTCAACAAATTATATTAAAATGAGTTTGCTTTGTCAATCTATGCTTTATCATTAATATCTTATTTATTTATATATGATTCATAGTAGTTTATATAAAAAGGTTTTTAAAACAAAATAAAAATTATAAATTAATGGAAAAATTATTTTGAAAAATACGTTTACTTTTCATAATTGTTTCAATATTAATTGTTTCAGAAACTAAATTGCATATAGCATCATAAAAAATACCTACAACTTTTCAAATATTTTAACTGTTACTTGATTGATAAACATTATTACCTTAAAAATAGAATTCCTGTCTGGAACGTTGATATGTAGAGTTATAAAGCAGACGAACAGTCAAAAATGTAAAGTGCTCTTGAAACAGTGAAAAAGTTTATAAGTGAGCAATCTGGTTTTGAAAATTAAATTAGAAACTGATAATTGATAGTTCTATGAGAGTCTTTTCGAAAACAGAGAGAAAGAAGTTGCAACTAAAGTCGGCATGACCAATTCAACGAAACGAATTCATCATGAAGAAGCCATATGTAACAGTCCTTCTGCCATTAATGTCTGCTTCACGTGCATTCAGAAATCGGCTTTCATAGGTTTTGAAATTTAAAATTAAGAATAGTCTCTTTTACTTTTGTTCTTTCTTTATAACATCTAATGGCCTTCCTTCTCTTACTAAATTTTCTTAGGTAGTATCCAGTTACGTGTTTACTCACGCATGTTTTTCATAAAGCAGTTTGGAAGATGAACACAATTTTCTTTCAAAAATTTTCAAGCATTTGCATAAATTGATTTTTTTGTTAAATATAAAATATTTGATTCCATGAACGGAAGTACGGACACAAAAATTAGAAATACTTAATTCCACTCACATTTTCCAACTTGTATCATTCTCAATGGTATATTAATATGTAATAAATAATTATCATTTTTAATTAGACTCATAAATGAGCTTAGAAACAGCTCATTTATTAACTGATTGATTTGATTTGTCTCATTTCGTTGCTTATTTATTTAGATTAGCTTCATTACTTACTTTCAAAACATTTCTTCATGATTTTGCATATTTTGGGAATCGAACATTGTACTGTAAATCCTATTCTTTAATTTGTCTGAAATGTATGTTTACATGTATAGTTAAATTGTGTTTCTTAACTATATTATCTATTTTATCAATATATATTTTAATTTATTCCAAATTATTTTTAGTGTTTATTACATATACAGTGAAACCTCGTTACAACAATATTTTAGGGACCAAATAAATATATTGTTGTAGAGAGGCATATTGTTATATCGAGGGTCCACATATTTTGAGCATTTAATAAGAGTTTTTTTTATTATTATTATTAGTTTAAGGTGCATAACATACTACTTTTAAGTCTATATTTAGAAGAAATTAATTTGTAAAATACTAATAATAGTTATTTAAATTCTAAAAAAATAAATAAATAAGATAAATTCAGAAAATAAGCACAGAAATATTCACATACCTGAAAACACTTTTTATTGAAAATAATCCAATATTTTTGTTTGTTTATTCATTTTTTTAACTGTTAAGTTCACCAATACTGTATGCATTGAGTCTAGTGCACGAAAATGTTTGTCATTTATCGACGAAAGGCTTGAAATAAATGTCCGTAGAGAATTCACCGATTGAAGAGCTTCATGGGATGACAATAAGGACTGCGATGGACCTGTATTATCATCATCATCAATATCATCATCATCTTCATCATTGTTTCCTATCTCATCAGTAATTTCAGAAAGAATATTTTCATCAGTAACTCCTGCGAAAACCATAAGATCATCATCTGCTGTTAAATAGTCTTCTATACTAATTCCAAACTTTTTACCGCTTGTTTCCTCAAGTTGGGATACGGATTTTTTGATGTGCAAAACACATTCTTGATCATCTAAGAGATCATTGGTTATGTAATTTTCATCATTATCAGATTTCTTATTTTCCATAACACAAAGACCGGCCGTTTACCAGCAATTCCGAATGGTTTTTTCTGTTACTTCCCACCAACTTCCAGCAATATTGTCACACGCTTCCTTGACATTTACAGCTTTGAAAGGGTCTTCTACTTTATTTTCAAAGTTTACAAGTATGGAGTCCACCAACCGTTTTCTGTAATATCCTTTGAAGCACTTAATTATGCCCATATCAAGAGGCTGAAGAATTGAAGTGCAATTGGCAGGGAAAAAAGCGATTTCGATATTTTATAGCTTTGGAAATGACGTGTGAGCCCCGCCGTTATGTATCAACAAAACGATTTTTTTCTTTCTCTTCTTCATTTCATTGTCTAACTTCTGTAACCATTCGGAAAAAAATTTAGACATCATCCAAGCCTTCTTATTTGCTTTATACTCCACGGGAAGACTTTTCACGTTCTTAAAGCACCTTGGCTTCAATGATTTACCAATGACGAGAGGTTGTATTCTATGTGATCCTGTGCTATTTGTACACAGAAGAACAGTGAGTCTCTGCTTTGATTTCTTCCCTCCATAACATTTTTCACCCTTGAATGCCAATATTCGATCGGGTAGGAGTTGGAAAAACAGCCCAGCTTCATCTGCATTATAGATGTCTTCTGGAGCATAATTTTCTAAGATTTCTTTCATCTTGTTTTGCCGCCATTCATTTGCGTCGTTTATCGGGGCTGACTTTTTCTCTCCGTGAACTTCTTGGAAAGTTATTCCATGACGATCTCGAAAACGCATTCACCAACCATTGCTAGCTTTGAAAGTTTCGTCCTCTAGCATTGCTGCGAATTTCCGTGCTTTTGCACTTAATAAAGGTCCATTTATTGGGACATTTGTCGCTCTCATCTCTTGAAACCATTTTAAAACAGCAGCATCAATGTTTTCATTTGTCGCAACTTTCAGTCGTTTTCGCTCTGGGTTAATTTCATTTGAAGTTACAGCATCTTCGATTTGATTTCTCTTCTTTAGGAACGTTGCAACTGTAGATTGCGATAATTCATGTTTCTTAGCCGCATCAATCTGCTTCATTCCCTCACCAATATCATTGATAACGTTCAGTTTATCTCGAAAAGATAGTTGCTTTCGCCCTGCCATCTTAGGGAACAATATCGCGTGAAAGAAAGAAAAGTTTAAACCAAATGTTTCGCGTAGAAACCGTTCAAAATCGTTAAAGACTGTAGTGATCCCTTTCTCACGCTTTTAATGAGTTACAGAAATGGCATTTCCCTTCTCAGCCCATCTGGCAAAGGGTGAATAAATTCCCACGCTTCGAGGGTGGACACACAATTCGGACAGGAAATGCATTCCGACCCCCTTATCCTCTTGGGGGAAGCAGGCGCGACGGACCACGTGATAGTCCAGTGAGAGAGAGGAGGAAGAACGACCCAGCCACTTTGTAGGCGACCGTCTGATGATGTAGAAGATATAATAAACGTTCCTTGAATTGAAGTCTTGTGATTCTGTTCTTCACACCGAACACCACCATTGAATCCCAAAAAGACTACAAAACAACCTTTGAACTCACTAGTGTGTTGTAAAAGCTTTTTATTTTTTGTCCAAATAATACTGAAATTTAGATTGAAAAAATCGTTTTACAGAGGTTTATTGTTCTAGAGAATATCGCAATATTGAGGGGAGATTAACATTAGTTTATATGCAAAATCACCGGGACCACAAAACATTATTGTAGTAGAGGGAGTTATTGTTGTATCGGGTATCGTTGTAGCGAGAGTTTACTGTATATAATATAAGCTCTTATGTCCGTATTTTCATGCAATGCACTATATTATATTTATATTCAAATTGATTATAAAACGCTTCCCAAAGTAAATTCTGACTTTGCCAGAAAAGTGACATTAGCAAAGGCATCATAAAAATAAATATATGTCCATATCCTTCTTCTATGAAGATTAGCTTCAATTCATAGGTTATTAGAAAGTTTGGTTTGTTTTTCGCTATTTTTTCCATACGAGGGACCTACAGCATAAAGTGAATTCTAAACCGCTGCAAATATCCAAACCCAAGGTGAGATTCAAACCCACAAATTTTCGGACTGAAGACCAGGGCATTAATCAATCGGCTGTAAGCTCAGCGAAGTAACCAGAAGGAGTTCAAAAGTTATCATTAAGTAATGATGGCTTTTGAAATGTTTAAACTATTATACAGAATATATTCAGTATTTTTCTTGGGTATATGATCCAATGTTATTCATTTTAGAAAGTTTATACAACATTTACACATCAACATTATTTAAATTTATTAAATTATAAAAATAAAAACACAAGGAAAATATATTCTTCCTTATAAATAAATTAAAATTCATATGGGGAAAATTCTTCTGCAGGTCATAAGTTTTTGTTCAATTTAAAATAGATTTTCGAAGACTGAGAATCTTGGAAACCTAATTTTAAATTTCATTCACGTCATTCATAGAAGCCTTTTCGAAACAATCATGAACACAGATAAATTGGCGGGCCAATTTCATTCGTTGCTATAAATTGTTAAGGAAACAAAGTAATTGTAATGCAGGGTGTTAAGGAAGCTCCTTAATTGTGAAATTCGAATAAAAAAAACTTAAAGAGAAGCCATCGATAAGATATGTTCTTTAGAGAGCCATCGCATTCATTAGGGCACAATTTTAAAGCTCTATTATTTATTAGCTGAGAGACGAAAACGATTCAATCAAAATATTTTAGCACAAAAAAGTACTTCGAAGAAATATTTTCCAGAAGGAAAGGGAAAAAAAAACGTTTCAAAGCGTAAGCTTAATAAGTAGCAAAAAATGTGCGTCTTATAAATAAAATGTGTTTCTGGAAAATTATTAGTTAAAATATTCCATTTAGAAATGCGTGAAATTACTTACTACTGAAAGAAAGTGCTTAAGAGCATTCAGCAATTTATTTTCATTTTTTCAGCAAATATTTATCTTATTTTTGCTTTGTTATTGAATCCTTTTAATGATCGGTATCAGTGAATTCCTTCCCCTCTCTGTAAGAGTGTGAACGGAATTCTTAAATGGGGTTATTTTAACTTATCTTAAAAACATATGACTTTGACATAGTTGTTTTCAATAAACCTAACTTTACACGAAAATATTATTTTAATTAAGTTTTCATCATTTTCTTTTCTAAAATATTGCCATGTATACTTTTTGGTTTTAACTTCCTTTCAGAGCCGGCATTTTGCCCACAACGGCCAACATGAATCTTTGCACATGAAATAAAAATTAAATCCACGAACTCTTGAATTAAGTATAAAAAACATATCTCATTCAGATAATATCTCATTATTAATCATGGCATTAAATTTAAAACCATAAATATGTAATTAAAATATTTTTCAACTAATTATATAGCACTAATATATAAAAATAATTAGTTTTTATTTTTGAATGTAAATTTATCGAGTAATAAGCCTAATTGTAACTAAGAAAAAATTACTTTTTCATTTGTTGGAAATTTAGGGCTTCAAAAGCTAGAAATAAAATGAAAAGACTTTTTATTTAAGTAAATTTATACTTAAGAAAAACTTTTTATTTATGAAGTGTACTTGTCTTACTAAGTATTTAGGTTTTCTCGAAAATGTATATTCCTTTTTCATATTTTTTATAAAGATGAAATTAAAATTTGACTAAATATATTAATTATACCATTGTAAATGCTTACATTTTTCTAATTACCTAAAATATATTATTGCTACATCAATAATTTTAAATATTTGTAGCAAATACTAATTTTAATTACAAATTTTTATTTCATTAGTCTTTGAAATATCAACAAAAAAACTGTTTATTCCACTCAATTATCTCAATATATGAACAAATAAAAAGTACTTCCATCTCTACACAATATTCCTGAGACAGAGGGAAAAAATTACATTAGACTATTGTCATCTAATTGAAAGTTGTATCATTTCATTGCTAACATAAAATGGCCATGTGGAGAACGTCAAATTTAAAAATGTTCTTCAAAATAAAGAAAAATAGTTAAGAATATACTTTACAATTTAGGTAGACTTGAAATTTTTTGAATTATGATTGATACATTGCTTTTTCCATATGTAATTAGACAGAACAAAATACAATTTGATGTAATTGTTTATTGCATTAGTGATTCGCATAAAATTGAAGCTATTCTTATGAAAAATACTTCATATAACAATATGAAATCAAATATCTTTTGGCACAATTATAGTGATGTAAAAATAAACTAACGTGTATATATATTTTCACTTTTTATTCCACAGGGAATGAATGCCTAAGATATTAGGTTATACAAAATATAATGTTTGAAAAAAGCACTATAAAAGAGAAAAAGTTCTCTGTAAATTTAAATATAATACTTATAAACAAATTTAACCATTAATTTTATACTTTTGTTTCTTATTCAATTGTGACTCAAGTGTAAAACCTATAAAGATTTATTTTACTGTTTGTATGTCTGTACGGAACAATTTGAATGGACAAAAAGTGATATTATAAAAATTATATTAATTCTTCAATCACATATGTCGTCAAGATATTTCTTGTTAGAATTAATATGTTCTTAACATTTGAAGAAATTAAATTATAATACTGATTTTATTCTTTAAAAATACGCTGATTTATAATACTAATGTACTATAAAGCACTTTGAAATTAATCAATGCCTGTTCTGTCGACTATGATACAAACAAACGAGAGAAAGGCTTCAATGAGTTGTTTTTAAGCATTTTTTCTGAAATTTCGATTCAAAAAATTACTTATTTGCTCTTTTATGAAAAAAGTTCAGACATTTCAGAAGCAAGCGTTATTAAATATTACTTAAAAATTATTATAAAATATAATAAAATAATCTTATTAGTCTTTTTATTTTTCATCAGATAATACGATTGTTTTGGTAGAAAATAAAAAATCGTAGTTAACGAAAAAATATCTCTCTTTTTCATTCTCTAGAAATTATTTCATAGTTTACCGCTGAATATCTAAATTAACTATTGGTAACATGAAGTGTCACTTTCCACAGTGATAAAATTGTTTATCAGGAAAGTTAAAAAGTGTTGTTAACATTTTTAAGCTTATTATTTTAAGCGATCTCCATTATACTTTAATTAGGGCATATTTATTAATATTAGTAAAATATACCCAGTTAGAAAAGAAAAATATTTAAAATTTTATAGAAAGTGAAAAATCTCCTTATATGTATACGATTACGCACACTTATTATATTTATCAAAGTGCGTACATAAACATAATATTTATTTATATTTATTTGAAATCAATTTATAATAACGAAATTTAAAGAATTATAATTAATTTTAAGATGTGTTTTTTCATAAAAATCTAACTCTTACTAAGCTCCTGAGTCACCAACCAACTGTTTGTCACTCCCTTAACTCATTCCAATGAACGTCCAAGAGATGTTGAATGAGGCGCAGGCTAATCAATCTCACGCAGATACAATCGGAGACTGACTTATTGAGATTTTCGATATAAGTTAAATAATAGTAGCCTCTTCATTCGATACTCGGGGTTTGAAGTTTCTGTTCAAGAACTAATCTCGACCTTAAGAAGTGGTCTCAGGTGAATTTATTGCGCAATGAATGTATGTTTAGTATAATATTCACCCCTGAGATACAAAGAAAACGATATGGAACAAGTAATGCTGGTCTAAATTTCCACTAATTCAGTCTTTTCATTTAAGGATATGAGTTGGGGATCCTGCTTTTCCGCGATAACCCAATAAGAAGCTTTATTGACTACTCTGATGATTGCCCTTATGAATATTAAATACTCCCTGATTAAAGTATTCCTGTTTTTAACAGAAAAAGTAAAATCTTAAATATTTCACATAAAAAGTAAAATCTTAAGCATAAAAACGTTTTTAACATAAAAAGTAAAATCTTAAATATTTCACTTATGAAATTGAGCATTTTTAGAAATAATTCCTACATAGTAATTTATAAAAAGCACTTACAAATATCGTCTTTTACAAAATAATACGAAAAGTTTTTCTTGCTTCGATGCGTACAGCGAAACGGCTTAAGAGTGCTCTAAGATATACATTCAAATGTCTAGAATGACAAATAATGGAATGTTGAAACCTAACCCAAAAAATATATTACAGTTTGCAATTTCCCCATCATTTGAGTGAATGATTCTCTAAACGATACAAAATTTACCGTAGTTACGTCACTTGTATTCAGTAAAATTGAAAAATACAATGATGAAACTAAATAAATTAACTTTTATCGATAGGCGTATAACAATATTAATAGTAATTGAGTGACAATTTAATGACAAACATAGCAAGCAATCACACAGTTGAAACTATGTAAATAGTACTTCATTGAATAAAAACTGTTTCAAATGAAATTGAATTGATTTTAAAGAAAAAAATAATTCCATTTAATTGAGGGTGAAATGAAAACTGACACGCTTCCATTTCCTTGATTGGGTACTCCATGTGGAAAAAAGTTATGTTTTTTTTTCTCTCTATCCTCAGTTTTCTCTTCTTGATTAAATTACTCAGAAGAACTATTGAATTAATGAAATATCCACTTTGAGAAATTATACACAATTTCGTAATTTTAACAGTTTTTTTTTCATCAGAATTTCCAGAAGCGAAGCATGGGAAATATATAATAGAATTAAAATATTAATAAATTTTGCTTTAGAAAGTCGCAGACATTAATTTTAGTGAAAAATTTATTTTTTACGAAAATGTTAAATAATATATTACTTCTTAATTTTAAATTTATGATAAAAGTACTTGACTTTTAAAATAATTCGATTAGATAACTAATTTATACTCTCTCTCTCTCTCTCTCCTTTTAAGCAAAATACTAAATTTTAATTATTTTACTTATTTTTCCGATAAAACGTGTTCTAAAGTCTTATAAATAAATTATTTTAAATATTAAATAAATTTTATTTTTCACTACAGAAGTTCTGGTACCTAAAATCCTAAGTTACATAAGCGAAGATAATAATCAACATTTAAAATAATCTGCATTTAGCTCCGAAATTAAAAGATTAAGTGCTTCTAATATTTAATTTTCATATAAACCTATTCTGTAACTAATTTATCAACATAAACATGATGGTGTATAGCTATGTAATAGAAATACTTAAAATATTCATCAATAGACATTCATTATTATTTTATTAAAACTTATAACTTTAATTTTTTAGGATGAAAGGTTTCAAATATATATATATATAACGTGTTCTTTTTAAGATCATGACAAAAGTTTATTTATTTCTAATTCGAAATTTTCTGGTATTATGAAAAAATTAGCGAATGTTGTCTTGTTAATAGCATGAAAAACGGGATCAATTGCATAAGCTAATATAATTTCTGTATTTGTAGTCTTTTTCTAACGATGATGGATAATTAATGGCCTATGTTTTGTGGTTCAGGTAATTTAAAAAAATTGAAATGAGTGGTCTTCAATAAATATGACTTAAAAAAAGTGATATCCTGTTGTTAAAGATCCGATTTGTTATGAAAGGGCATTAAAAATATAATTATTAAAACTCAGAAGAATTTCGATGATAAAATCACCCATTCATTCCATGCTATTCAATTGCAAAATATAAGACGTTTCTTTAATTAATTTTTTAAAACTTTTGTTCTAATTTTTAAAAATATTTCTATAATAAAATATTTTAAATATAATACATTTTAGATCTTTTCGCAAACGCATTTACTTTACTATAACTATATATCATTATTAAGTAAAGTTGATTCAGCAAATAAAATTATGCGTTTTGCACACATTAACAAATATTGTACCAGAAAAACACTATTTAAAATATATTCCTAACTACCTCAAACAATCAAACTCGTGGTGGAAATTGAACCCAGCTATTAGCAAACCGAAACCTAAAGTTCTATCAATTAATCTGCTATCTCAGCTAATAAAAAATGTAAATATAGTTAAATAACCTTATGAAATTAAATATCGATAAATCAGTTATTCTTGAATTAAATAATCCATATCTTGAATAACAGTAACGTTACTGAAGCTACTATAATTCAAGGATTGGATTCAAATTTTCCCCTTTTAGCTTAGACGATAATAGTGATGCTTCCTTTCATTATCTTTTTAGTAAAAGATTCATTCTAAATTATTTTCGCAATTTCTTTATCATTGAAAAAGATAAAATTAAAAATTTTCTAATCTAATCATTTGCATGACTTGCTTAAATGACATTGTTATATTCCTTGGTTAGCATATTAACTAATCAGAAACCAGAACCATATTCTCCAATCCAGAACCACACACCCCATATGGGGGTGGTGTGTCTAGCCTCTACGTGGTGACCCCTAGAACTCCTTTTGGTAACCAAACGAGACACACTTTCTGCAGCCCAATTGTGATTATGCCTGCTATCAAAACAAGAAAAGGTCCTTATAAGGGCACAAACACGACTGCCACCTCTGCCCTTTTCTGGAATGCTGGTGGCCTGTCTAGTACTAAATACTGTGAGTTCAAGTCTATTGTGACAAGAGAAAACTTTGACGTATTTGCAATTGTGCAGGCCGGTGCGTCTTCTGATGCCCTTAGATTTTATAAATACCATGGCTTTACACTGGACACCTTGCCTAGAGCACGACAAATATCCTCTGGCATTATTGTCGGAGTGAAAAGCACCTATACATGTAGCTTCAAAATACTTCATACCATGCAAGTAAACACTTTTGAGGGGGTGGAACTTAATATTTGGAAAGACAATATGCACACTAAGTTTATCTTCGTGTATAATCCTCCTGGAAACGATCCCTTGACTTCAATCATGGAAAAAATCCTTGATAAAAATGCAATTTTTGTTCGAGACTTTAATTGCCCTTCTCCAAGATGGGGATACAAGCAAACAAATAAACCTGGCAGAACTCTTGAGAATTTTTCTGACTCTACTGCCACTACAGTCCACACAACAAATGGACATACTTTTCTCTCCTTTAAAGGAGAAAGATCCCCGACCTTGTAATATCCCACTAAAAGTTATCTAATAAAGTTTTTATCAATCTACTGGAGTCGTGTAGTGGCCATGGCCACAAGATATTGATAGTAAACCATTCTAACAAGATCCAGCATACCCACTGCCATGAAGATATGTACCCTAGATAGAATTTGAAGAAGGCAAATTGGGAAAAGTTTTCCTCCCTTACCAATAAAATTCAAACAACTGACAAATTTAACTTCTCTAACCCTGACGTTTGCAACGATTTCATTGTGGAGGCTATTAGAGCATATGCTCAGGAATCCATTCTTAGAGGAAAGATAAAAAAGATTTAGACCTTTCTGGACAGACGAACTTACAGTCTTAAAGGAAAAACGTGATGAAGCACTCTTGAAAGCTGAGTTTTTGCGAAACACCACAGATAATGTTGCCCTTCGTCATGCACAATCTGTCCTTAAAAGAGCCATTAAAGAGGCCAAATTGAAATCTTTTGAGAACTTCGCATCAAATCTGGATTTTAGAAAAGATTGTGCTTGGGCCCATCACTTTTTTTCATCATTAAGCAATAAAAATAATTTAAGCAAAACTGAGGCACTAATGAGCAATGGAAAAATTTCTTATAATAACAAAGAAAAGGCCCTGGCCTTTGCTAAGCATTATGCGTCAGTGTGCAGGCTGCCTCACAAGAGGTGCACTCCACTGCTTAGAATGCCACTAATTGGTTTTCTGAGCTGTAGTGACGAACACCTTTTTAACGACGATTTTACCCTTTTTTAACTTTGCAGAGCGATGCACGAGACCATTGGTGAAAAAATCCCTGGACCTGACGATCTTCCAAGTGAATTCTTTTTAAACTTAGGCGAAAATGCAAAACAAACACTTTTTTGTTTTTATAACGTTATTTGGAAGACTCATGTTCCTGCCGAATGGAAAAAAGCTACAATTGTCCCACTCTTAAAACCACAAAAACCAACAGATAGCCCCTCTAGTTATAAGCCAATTTCTTTGACCAACGCAATATCAAAATTGGTGGAGAGAATGGTGGTCAATAGACTTAACTTTTATCTGACTATATCAGGCTGGTTTTAGAAGAAAAAGAAGTACCATTGAGCAAGCAACTTTCCTGTCCCAATCCATCAAGGATGATTTTCATAGAAATCAATCTACCTTGGCAGTTTTTGTGGATTTCAAAAATGTCAATGATAGAGTATGGGGTAAAAAGCTTATTGAGAAATTGGTTCTCTTTGGCATCAACGGCAATTTACTTAACTGGCTAAAATCCACACTTTCTCAAAGATTGGCCAGGGAGAAGTATCAAACAGTATTTTCCAAATATGTCCAGCTTCATGATGGTTTACCACAAGGAACAGCCACAAGCTGTACACTGTTTAATGTCATGATCAACGATCTTATCTACAGCATAGCTCACAAACCTGGAATCAAATGCTTTGCATTTGCTGACGACATAGAAATCTTCACAACTGGTACCAGTATTGATACTTTAAAAACCAAAATTAATGACGCTTTAAGGGTCTTAGAGAAATGGTGCTACGAGAATCAAATGTCTTAATGTTGACACAACAGTTTGCCAACTTTTCACCTTGTCCACTAAGGAACACCGGATTTCTGTAAATTTTAATCAGCAAATCTTACATCGAGTGGATTCCTATCATTACCTTGGACTTATTTTAGACAGTAAACTTTCATGGAGAAAACAAGCAGAAGAGATGAGGAGAAAAGGCACCAACAGACTAAGGCTTTTGAGGAGACTTTCTGGTATTACCTGGGGCTCCTCTTCTGATACTTCCACCACTTATAAAACGCATATTCGACCTGTTTTGGAATATGGGGTAGAGCTCATTGCCACTGCGTGAGAAAGTTGCTCTAAAATAATGGACTTAATTCAAAATAAGGCTCTTAGGCTCATAACCGGTGGAGCTGGCTCCACCCCAATCACTGCAATGGAAATCCAGGCCAACATTGAGCCATTGAAATTAAGATGAGAGAAACATCTTTTAAAGCTGTATGAAAAATGCAGGGGACTTGACTTAGACCATTGGAGGGATTATATCCCCACCACATTAAGACTAAAAACTCATGCAAAATTTTTGTCCAAGGCTGAGAGTCTCAAAAAGGATTACGCCCTGACATTCAAATCTTCCCACCCTGTCAAATTTGAACCTCCCCTGATCGTAAAATCCCAACCTTTTGCCTCACAATCACCACTTTAGAAAAGAAGTGCAATGGTAACCCAGACATTCACAGAATCCCTTTCCTAGAGACTATCGCTACAAAATACCCAAGTGATGAATGGCTCTACATTTACACAGATGGCTCGGCAACAGGAGACTCAATTGGAGCTGGTGTGTACTGCAGGGGATTTGTTGAGGAATCTTTACCTGTAGGATCTGGGGCCACAAACTTTGATGCTGAAATTGAGGCACTAAAATGTGCCACTGTGAATCTTCTTGAACTGAGCACTCTACTAAAGAAAGTTGTCTTTTCTATTAACTCCCAGTCTGCTATTGTGGCCATCACTTCCTACTCAATAAGTGATTCATTTCACGTGGAAGAAGTAAAATCACTCATCAATCATGACATTTCCGTCGGGTGGGAGATTGTTCTTCAGTGGATACCTAGCCATTGTAATATCTATGGGAACGAAAAAGCAGATGACCTTGCAAAGAATGGATGTAAACTGCAACAGCCTGATTTTATTCCATCATACCAACAAATCTGCAGCTTAATCAAAAACAAACTCCTCAAAGACCTTCATAATTCATATAGCGAAATTACTAAAGACATGGCTTGGGGTTCCCTGCTGAACTCTCCACTCCGCATGTGCCTTCCACGCTCCATTTTCACAGCCAATTCCAGAGTTTTTACTGGACATGACTTTCTCCAAGGACACTTAAGCCGTATCGGCGTGGTCAACACGTCCTACTTTACCCTTTGTCTTTCAGGAGCTTTTTCATTTGACAAGCTGTCCTGTGCTTTCTCTTTTGAACTGTTTACCTGACAACTTCCACTATAATGCTAATTTTTATTGGGCTACCAGAGGACTCATGGTGGTTAAGACCGCTGTCCCGACGTAGAATATAAAAGAACATACTCCAATAGCAATAACTGTATATATATTCATACATCTGGGAATATGTTGAAACAGATTGTTTGGTATGTGCGAGTTTTAGCGTGATACTATGTTTAATTGAAAGATGACAAGCCAGTTGCTTGGCAATCACTGACCAGACCCTTTCTCCTGGGAGACTCATATTAACAAAATAACAATATCTAGTATATCAAAGAATAGCCAACTATTCCGATTGAGTTCAATGGTCACGGCAGAACCTATCATCTTTCTGTATGTAACTTCATAGAATGGATGACATTTCTCTGATAATTTTGTCTGACTTTCATCGAATATTTTACTATCTTGTCAAATGACATCTTCAAAATGTGAAAGAAGAGATCTCTTCAGAGGTACGTATTTCCCAAAATGGTATAATCTAAGCATTGACGGTGAGAAAGTGCTTATTCAATGTCCAATGTAAGCATTATTTTCTTTTGTATGAATGGTTTTGTTTTATGTATCACTACTGTTATTAATTTTTTAGAGGACCTTTCCTTATACCGCATTTAGTTACCAAGGTACGACAGTTTTAACTTTACAGTTGAAAGTTCATCATTTTAATAATGTATTCACATTTTCCTATAACTTTATACTAAAAATAATTGTCGACATACGTGATTATAAAGTGGAGAAAACTTCCCTCTGTACATACATATTATAAACGCATTTAAAATTGCGTGAGTTTATCTAGCTCTAATAAAACAATATTCAAAAATTAGTTATAGGATTCATCATAATAAAATGTGAATACAATATATTTATATTTTCTAATAAGCAAATTTACCCAAAAATTCGTTATCTCAACTATTATCTCCATAAATTACTTTATGATTTCCATTTCTGTTGGATAAACTCAAATTATGAACCTTTTATATTTTAATTCAACGAATTATTAACGTTCAAACTTAGGGGGTGTCAAAATTTCCAAATATATTGCAAGCTAGGAAACAAGCAATTTAAAATAAAGGTCTTGTATTTTAGTTATTATAATTCAAATTTTTGTTTCGGGTCTTTTAAGGCATTTTTTCTTAACAAGCTGATAAATTAAAAATGTATCCTATATACAAATTGTGTGTCTGTAGAAATATATGAGCGATGTCAGATTTGAAATTATCTGTAACGTAAGATTACACAGTATATTGTTATACAGTCGGGGTACATAAGAAAACAGTAAATCGTAATAAGAATTGATTAAAGATTTTACTTAAAAATATTTCACAGTTGAAATTGAAGGAAATAAAGTAGGAAAAATAATTGCATTTAATAACATCTGGTTAAAAATATATAAAAGAATGAATTTCAGTGATTTAAGATAGAATGTTACAAATTATTACTGCATAAAAGTAGGCAAATCTAGAATAATTTAAAAAATAATTTAAAAAAATAGAATGATTCCATAATTTTATTTATTGCTGGAAATGTAAATACTTAACATACAAATCAAGGAATTATATGCCTGCTGAAAATAACAAATGTAAAATTCTTACCTTCATTTTTGGTCCAGTGCTCTACATGCACAGAAAAATCCAAAATGAATATAAAAATCAGAGTTTATTTTCTAGCACGATATCCAAAGTGAAATACAAAACGAATATAAAAGTGTGCCGAATATCTAGTGCCGGAATTTTAATATATATAAACGAATATATTAAAATTCCGGCACTAGATCCACAGCGAAATAAAAAATGTGAATATAAAAAAATATATTTATATTCCGCGCTACATTCGAAGTGAAATAAAAAATAAATATGAAAAAGCAGGATTTATAAATTGTGTGCAGCGCTTACAACCAATAAAAAAAATTCAAAATGAAAATGACAAGCATTTCCGGCATGTGCGGTGGTGAGACCTTTCAACGCTGTATTTCGTGACTTATCGCTTTTGGAGATTTTTTGACAAATAAATTTGACGATTAAAAAATCATCAAATATTACCAAATTTGGCAATATTTTGTTCGTGGTGAGCAGAGACCGTAATACTCAGTTTGACCAATACTTAGGAATAAATTATTTGAATTCATCAATTGAAATGCAAACACAATGTTCTATATATATATAATTACGTGAATATTATTTGTCATTATTTAGAAACTAGAATTTTATCAGAATTTATTTCTATAAATAAATTTTCTGTTCTAACTTAAAACTGTAACAAATGTACGTGTGTTTACGGAAGGTAAGAAGAATGTATATTTAGAAAAGTTTTTCTCTAATTGTTTGTACGATAACAATACTTACGATAAAAAGTATTTTTGTAATTTGAAAATGAATATTTTACTAAAAATTAAAACATTCTACGCACAAATAATTAAAAAATTGGCAAGAAATGAATTTATAATACATTACATCTTATCACACATTTTATTATCTTACATTAATTACTGCGCACACTTTAATATTTTAGCAAAAGAAGTTTCAATAATGTTTCTTCTTTTCTTAGAACTAGTATTCCAAAATATCAGCATGACATATTATATATCTATGATTTAAAGTTTTATGTTTATGTTTAAAACGCGAAACTCTCATGATGAAATAAAAATCACCCAAAAATTATACAGACAAAAGAATGTTTTGCGTTAGATTGAGCAGAGAAATTAAATTTTAACATTGAGTCTACAGGGTCGGAACATGCCACCCACCTTGAATTTTCTTATTACCTTGTTATTTAAAAGAAACAGATTATGCAACAAGCATATACAAATAAAGATTAGTTAAACAAATTTTTTGAACAGAAATGAAATAGTATATAACAAACACATAAATGAAAGAAAGCTTTGTATGTTAATATACTTTAAAAGTATAAAATTGTGCATGTATAAGAAATGAAATTTTATTTAAATTGAAGCATAAAATTAGCGTTACACAGGAAATTGGCATAATTTTGTTATGTTTCATTTGTATATACCATCTGATGTTTTAAGTGTCACTACCTTAACATTATTGTCAAGTCAAGAGTGCAATTGAATTATTCTACCCATTTTCCATTTTGTTGGGGGTGAATTGTTCTCTTTTAAAAGGCATAAATCATTAATTTTGACCTTTGTTGCAACCGAGTGAGATATTCTTTATGCCAACGTTTCCAACACTGTTGTGCCATTTTTTGAATATGCTGCCATTGTGAAAGAAAAAAAATGTTTGTATCAACGTAATTTGGTTCAGGAATGCTTGTTATTTAATTTTCATAATTAATTTTCAAACATAAAATTGTTTACATTTTGATTATAATTTTTGGAGTTTGATTATAATTTTGATTATAATTTTTAAAGGAGAATTTTTGAAGTTTTTTAATTTCCATGATTTTGCGTTTTGCACCAATAAAGTAAGTACCGCAATTACTGTATATATCACTACATTTACCCCTATGAGAAATAAATCCTTTAAGAGATGCAATGAAGATGCATCTCTTAAGGGATTTAAGAATCCCTTAAGAGATACAATGAATGCATCTTCAGATAAGTCAGTAACTAATTCTATGTGTATAGCTCTTGTAGTAAAAAAAAACAAAAAGTGCTATATATCCTTTGTATGAATTGGAGCCTCTACATTTACATGCTTTAATTTGAAAAGAAACTGCATAATCTACTCCACATCGCAAGAATGTAGGAGCAGGAGAAATGCCAGAAAATGGGTAAATCACTCATCATCTGATTTGTTACAGAAGCTCTTATTCTACAACATTTTGCACATTTTCTGATTAAATGCCTAATTACGTTTTTAACATCTACAATCCAATACTGTTCTACAATACATGATTGAACAAGTTGTGAACCAGTATGCAAAAGGTATTCACGAAAATTTTTAACAATGAGATCAAGTAATTTATACCTTGCTGTCAGCAAAATAGAATGTTTGTGATCGTATACTAGATTTGCATGTCTCAAACGACCACTTAAGAATACTCTAAGGATATATGGGGTGCGGATTAATTAGTTTTTAATAATGGCAGCGCACACCATATATTGGGGTTAACTAAATTTTATGGCTAATTAAAGATATTCTAAAAAGGTTGTAAATACACAAAATCTCAGAGAGAGAAAAGTTTCTAAACTAGTTCGTTCACATCGTCGGGGAAAACGTGAATCTGCCGTGTTGCTCACCATGCGGTATCGTTCGGAGAAGATTGGTGTTGCCAATGTTCAGGTAGAAAGTTTTTCTAGCTGCTGTTGCTAACTTCCGAGCAGAAGTGTTTCACCACATTACTCACCCCCCAAGTGCCTAAGGCACAAGGAGTTAGAGATATCATGGGTTGAAACGAACTCTTCTGCCGGATCGCGTAGTTGGCACAGGGGGTTCTTCGCTTACAGCAGAGTCTTGAATCACAGGAACAGGCATCGCTTTCGGAGAGTTCACTGGAACTTGAGTAGCAATGGGAACAGGAACTAAAGATTCAGGGGCCCCAGGCACCAAAAATGCTGGTCTTAGACGGTCGACATTGATAACGGCTTCTTTTCCTTTAATGAGGAGAGTGTAAGTTTTATTAAGCCGTTTAAGCACTCAATAAGGACCATCATATGGACGAGTCAACTGAGGTTTTACTGCATCCTGCCTCACAAACACATGAGTGCACGAATCCAAAGCTGGGTGCATGAAAAACTTGGGGTTGATATGAGCTGAAGTGGGCACTGGTGAAACATTTCTCTTAGACTCGCACAGCCTTTGTAAGAAGGAAGCTGGATCCAGGGAAGTAGAGACACTTGTTGCCTGAAAGAAATCTGCAGGCAGCCAAATTGTTGTACCGTAAAGCATCTCAGCACAGGTACCACCAAGGTCTTCCTTGTAGGCTGATCGAAGACCCAGCAACGTAATGGGCAGGCTTGATGTCCACTGGACGTCATTGTGGCACATTAACGATTGTTTTAATGATCGGTGAAACCTCTCAATCAATCCGTTCCCGGCAGGGTTGTATGGAGTTCTGCGAATTCGGTGAATGCCAAGTATTTTGTTGAGATTCGTGAATGAGTTCGACTGGAACTGACGACCTTGATCAGTTGTTATGGTGGTAGGTACTCCAAATCTTGCGATCCAAGGAGTAACAAAAGTTCGGGCGATGGTTTCTGCGGAAATGTCCCGTATCGGAATTGCTTCCGGCCAGCGAGAGAATCTGTCCATTGTTAAAAGATAAGAATATCCTTCCGACGGGGGTAAAGGTCCGACAATGTCCAGGTGCACATGTTAAAAGCGTTGTAAGGGGACAGCAAAGGCTTGCAAAGGGCTATGGTTGTGTCTTGAAACTTTTGATTTCTGGCAATCAATGCATGCGCGAGTCCATGCAACACAGTCTTTTGAAATTGAAGGCCAGACGAAACGAGAGAGAATCAGTCTTTTAGTCGTCCGTACTCCTGGGTGGAAAAGTCCATGGAGAGAGTCAAACAGAGTTTTTTGGAGCGGATAGGGAACAAAAGGACGGATTCAATCGTTGGTTACATCACAAAATAATTTAAGTCCTGGGGACAGTTCCATCTTCTGTAGCATTAAGGAACTACCTGAAGTTGATAGTAATTGAGCGAGTTCTGCATCATTTTCCTGGATTTCAGCTAAATGTGCGAAATCGGTGGCGTTATTATTATTAATGGCAAAAATTCTCGATAAGGCGTCGGCAACTGGGTTGTTTGATCCAGAAACGTGTTGAATGTCAGTGCTAAATTGAGCGATAAAATTCATATGCCGAGTTTGTCTAGGAGATGCAGAGTTTAAATTTTTTAAAACAAAAATGTAAGTGGACGATGATCAGTAAATATAGAAAATGTTTGTACCTCAAGGTTGTGCTGAAAATGTTTTACAGCAGAATAGAAAACCAATAATTCTCTATCATATGTGCTGTACTTGGTTTCAGCTGGCGTCAGTTTCTTGAAGTAAAAAGCTAAAGGTTGTAAACCATTGGTACTCTGGGAGTGCAATACTGCTCCTATGGCGATATCGGAAGCATCTACCATTAAAGATAGCTGTTGATCAGGGGAATTGAAACCAAGGGTGACTGAATTCATTAAATCGCTTTTGCATTTTTCAAACGCGGAATTTGTTTCCTCTGTCCAAAGAACATGTCGTTTGTCATTCTTTTTAGAGATTTTTAGAAGTGAATGCAGTGGGGCTTGTGTAGCTGCGGCCATAGGCAAGAAACGACGATAAAAAATTAGCATAGCTAAAAATCTTTTAAGTTCAGACAGTGTTTTAGTCTTTGGAAAGTTAGAAATTACTTCTGACTTTTCGGAAGTAATTTCTAACTTTCCTAAGACTTAAGACTAAGAGAGCTTACGCCAGTGGGTGTTATTAAATTGTGTCCTTTTGGTAAAGTAGCTGATATTTCCTATCTATTTCTGTGAAAAGATTTCTTTTGAACTTATTAAAACCACAGTGAGGGATTGCTTGTAAGAAATAACTGTATCCTCATGCCCATTAATTAATATTTAGAAATATTCAATTGCAATTTATTCTGTAATTCCTCTTTATTTGAGGAAAATACGATTCAAAGTAAATTAATTTTTTTTCATAAGCAAAGTTACTTTACATAAATCTTTACATTTCTGAAAGACTTTACTACATGCAGTTTGTGTGTGTAATGATATTACACATGAAACTAAAAAAATGTATTTTGTACCTATAGTTAAAACACATGTTGACTTAATATTTTGAAACATTACATATATTTTGTACTAATTGTTTTCCCAAAGTCCATTTTTTCTGAAACAAAAACATTTTGTTTCTTTACGCAAAAACAAAAATATTAGTTACGAAAAACAATTTTGTATTGACATTGTAAATATCTCTTCATCAGATCGTAGATTGAATAGACATTTTATGACTGTTTTCATATTCATTTTTATTCTGGATCATATTTATACAAAAATTTGTTTGACAACAATCAATAAAAGATGAATTCAAAAACCTATGAACAATATTCTACACGTTAGTTGGTTTCCTGGTCCACAAATTAGATTTGTGCACTGTTTACTGCACAAGTTTACATTAATTCGTAATACAATCAACCCTACAGAATTTTCCTACTTGTGCTCTAGATTTCAAATAGTTTTATTTATTCCGTTTTCTACATTCAAATAACTTTTGGAACTATTTTTCTGTAAATAAAATAAAATTTTTTACTCCGTACTTCAGTAGAATGATTTAACAATTTTCTTTATTTAAATTAATCGTTTATATTTGAAGTAATTGTAAAATTGAAATTAACTACTATTTTATTCATTTATTTACAAAATTCATATAATTAGATTTTGTTCACTTCAAATATTGTTCAATTGTCCTTTAAAGTCGGTTTCCCTCGGTTTCTACTTGAAATCAATAGTACCCAGAGGTTACTCTCTGTAGTGGACAATCACGTGATGCTTGAGACATTCATTCTGTGTTCCTTAGTTAAGATTATTAATGTAAGTAATTTTCGGTCCTACCCACCACACATCGTCAGGAAAGGTTCTCTGGGCAGCCGGTGTGCTAAAATTAATGTTCAATTCAAGTTAGAAAGGGAAACAAGCTGTTGAGTTTGGAAACTGAAGGCATTTATGGACATAAATTAGCACTGGCATAAAACTGAACAATGCACGCTTTATGGTATTTTGCA
Source organism: Latrodectus hesperus (assembly GCA_037975125.1). Taxonomy (NCBI): domain Eukaryota; kingdom Metazoa; phylum Arthropoda; class Arachnida; order Araneae; family Theridiidae; genus Latrodectus; species Latrodectus hesperus. The sequence goes on from CM075855.1 coordinate 17,709,203, forward strand.
TTATATCGTGGGGCAAAGATTTCCTAATTCACTTAGATGTGGCCATAACTTAAACTTAACACACAAAATACAAAATAAATTACACATAAAAAACAAACTAAATAAGGCTCCCAATTTAAAGATAATAGCTTTTCCATTTGTGCAATATTTTTTTGTAGTCTATTTTTTATATACTACAATTTATGCCTTTGCAAGGATATGTGTAAATAAATGTTCTGATTTAAAAAATGAATACTTTCAATATCAAAACTATTTTATAAGTATTATATTTGGCAAGATTTTTTTTGAAGAATAAATACAAACTGCATAAGCACACAAAAAATTATATAAAATTTTCAATAAGATTGTTTTTTTAAAACATTTTTAAAATGTTTTGTTGATATTTCGAAAACATATGGTTTTTATTTGAAATTTACTAATGTGTTTACGAATATTGTAAGTTACATTTCTTTAACTTTAAATTTTCATTTTATTCAAATCAATATGCTTAAATTTGTTTATTGTTAAGTTAGGAGAGAATCAACGAAGATAAAAGGCATGAAATAGCTCATGATTTTCAACGTAATTTTCATTTCTGGGTATCACTTTATATCTTTAGGAATATGCATTGTATAAACATAGTGTTATTTTGCTTTCCGGCTAGGTGAATACAGTGACATTTTGTATTTACATGGTTAGGACATAGATATTGCTTGTGGAAAGACACACTTGCTGGGTGTAGGGAAAGATATAATGTGAAGATATCATTTTGTTTTATGACTAAACAATGTTAAAAGCAACTTGTGACAAATTTTGTAATAATACAAATTTTCATTTCTTGAGATTTTTCATGCATTTTTAGTTCCTTAAAAAAATTAATTTGACTGAAAGATTTAACGGAGGAAATCCTGAATATGTATGCAACCGGATAATACCAATAAAAGTGTAATAAAGTAAGTAAAAGTTACTGGTATTTTGCAAAAAAAAAAAAAAAAAAAAAAAAGAATTAAAGTAAGCATTGAAAATTTAAAAGGCCTCTTGTTAAATATAACATTGATAAAAAAGCTTAGCAAAAATAGATTTTAGGTTTTCGTTTCATAGTATCTTTAATTTTAGATTAATGTTTAATAACTCACACACATAGGCGTGTGTGCGTACAGATTTATGAAATTGGCTAAAATGTATTTATAAATAACAATAGTTATCTATTAGTTAATTCTAAGTATATTTGCATTTGTTTTTATTTTTCTTTGATACAATTCCAATTTTGATACAAATAAAAAAAATCACAAAACTTACATTTAATTTTTTTCACAAAGAACTTTTGAATTTAATTTTCCCAATCAAGGAAATATATTCAAATTTTGTGTTTTTTACGCTTTACAAACTATTATTTGTGTGCTACTATTATAATATTTTAAATTACAGATAATTATTTCATGCACGGAGAAATTACTAATTGTAAATGTGGTGAAACATATTCGAAAAGTTATTAGATTTTGTTTCAAGATAAACATTGTTATTCAAAGCATTATGAAATTATAATAATAGTAATCATTTCCATGGATTTCGCAAAAATTTATTTTACCTATATTGTACTTTGTCGGGCGATAAATTTGTATTACAAAACATGATACTATGATAATCAAGAAGTTGTTACTGTGTATCATTTGATGAAATTTATGCATGTAGTATGTACGAGAATAATTTATGCTAAGATGAAAGTGCATTACATGTAAAAGGATTCGCTGAAATTGGACAATTCATAAGCTCACAAGGATAAAATCATAGAGTTGCAATAAATGCATTTACATGTCCGAGCAAGAGGTTTTAGTGGTGCGTTCTGTGAAATGACTTTATGGATTAAAATCTTACTTTTCGTTAGAAGGGGGGACAAGGAATTCTCGTGCAATTCTTGAACTTCATCAAATATATGAGTCGCAAATGAATTGAACTCACCACTTCATGTTAATACAAAACAATTTAGTTATTAAATGCCTTACACTTCTGCTTTCAACAGTCCGTGAGCTCCATTCGGACGTCGGTAGGGAATATTGTATTTCGGAAACATTTCTAAATCATATTATTCAGTTGACATTTTAACTAATATTTTTTATTTTGTTTACTAATTTGATCTGTTGCCTTGCACTGTAATTATTAAAAAATTTATTATCTACGGAGTTTTGGTTTCTTATTCATGGACATAGTGATTTTTGACATAGAAGAACCTCATTGATGTCATTAATCCCATAAGCATTTTCAAATAAATTGCATCATGAAAATATTAAACATGGTATATTTTTAAATATAGTAATTTTTGTGAAAAAAAATTATGTATACAAATGAATATAAAACAAAAAATATAACGAGCAATATTCGCAAATAAATTAAAACGGAAAATAATCTTCATGAACTAGATTGATTTTTGATTCCCTGAAATTAAAATTAAGATAAAAAGGAACAGTTTAAAATTATGAGAAAGATATATTAAAATATTTAAAATATTTATGTCACAAAAGATACTTATAAAATTACAGATTGAAGTTTCCTTTTAATAATCAAGTAGCTCTAATATTTCTATTTGAAACACTTCATTTCACATCAAATTCAATCAGTAGTGAGCATTAATACAACATATGTTTCCTAGACGGATTTCATTTTGAACTACAGAAATTGAGAGAAAATTAGTTTAATGTTTCTAACAAATATAACTTATATTTTCTTCATTGATTCTTTTAGTAAGTATTTAAAGAAATTTGGGGAATTCATAGGAAATTTTAAAGCAAAAGAGAGAGAAATCTGTATTTTAATGATTTTAATCTGTTCCAGTCTCCAGAACGGCATTGTCTTTCATGAAATGCTCAGAAAATCCATTGAATAAGAGATGAGAATTGATTTGGATATTTACAAGTATAAAAAGTGAGTAAGATTAAATATTCAATATTATAATTTGATTGGGAACAAAAATTTATATGTTTTCAAATTTGATGCATATTTTAAAATGCATTACAATTTAGAATTATATTACTCTTTAAATGCTTATTTATTTTCATTGAAAATTTTCAGATTTATGAAGTCTATTCAGAGAACCATTAGATATCTCATTTTAGTTTAGTTTGTTTATAGATCAACGGCAATTTATTACTTATGAGGGCTTATTGGATTTTGACCTGCATATTAAAGTAGATTCCATATTACTGCAGGAATCCACGCCCTAAATGGGATTCAAACCCACAAATTGTTGATCTGAATAAAAGATAGCTAATCGTTCGGCTGTCAGCTTTACTTGTTTAGTTTAGAAAATGCTTAGAATTAATTTAAATTTAAGCTTCATTGTATGCAATTTCTAATAATATATATTAGATTTATAAAACGTATTCAATTTATAATCCTAATTATCTTGTTTCTAAAGAAATTTCAGCAAGACTTGATTGTTAAAATGTTACATTTTAATTAATGATAAACAGAGAAAAAATAATTAACTAGTTTTTCTTTTTTTTTCAAAATATCCCCAATATTTCCTCTCCCTGTTTTTTTTTTTTTTTTGAATGCCATTAGAGAATCAAGTTAATAGTACGTGTGTTCATATTTGTTATTTTACCAACTGAGTCTAATTTTCAAATGCCTATTTACTATAAGACTATTATCATGTCTTAACTATTATCATGTATTCTTTTTGGTATGTTTAGAAATATGTTTTTACTTGGGACTTTTTTTCACGATAATTTTCAGTTATTAAAATACGTTTTTAGTTACATTCTTTGAATGACATTGAGCTATGAATAGCTATAAATATGGAAAAATTTATTATAATCACACCCTGTGAAGAAAAATATTAATTTTCGTCTCATTAGTGAAGAAAGAAATATGATTTAATTTTCAAAGCAAAAAAAAAAATGAATGCCATTTTCAATCAGTATTTAGGAAGATAAGGGTTCTTCTAACAATAAAAAGAAACTTTAAATAAACAGATCTGTGTAATGGGATTCACTAATTATTCAATAACAAAATATTATGAAGTTATAATGAATTTCAGTTTAAATTATGATGTATAGTTTATATTTCTTTCATTAACTGAATATCATAATTTACGTGATAATAATAAATTATTAATATAAAACTTAGTTGGTTTGTCACTCTAGAGTTTGTTTTTGCCTATAAGGGCCAGTTCAGTATGCAAAGTAGAAAATTTTCAGCAATTTCTGTTTGAACTAAAATTCTTTACTTATTTCAAATTAAATGTAATAATTTTTAATTAACATTCTTCTTGTGCGAAGGACATTAAAACAGACTTCTGGATCTTTTATATATCTGTAAATGTCTGAAAATATAAAAATTATAAACATGCTGTATATATAAGAATTACAGTTTCTCTAAAATATAGAATGAAATATTTGATGTTAGTTGAGAATAGTTTTTGTTAGATGTGGGGCTGGCATTCGGAAATTTATTTGAGGAAAATAAGTGTACTTGATCAATTTAACATGCACTAAGATTGTGATATCAAATAGAAATTTATTGTCGATTGGGATAAGATTCCATTAAGAATTTTTATTACAATGTAAGATTTATTTTGAATTTGTTTACATAAAAACTCTGAATTATCCTTTTTTCCAAATAAATACATAAGGAAACTGAATTATCATATCATTAGCTTCATATATGTAGGTAGTATTTTTAATTTCTTCCAATTAGCAGAAATGTTGTAGAGTACATTATAAGCCACGTGGTCTGATAGTCTGTTTGAAGGTATTTTAATATCAACCGTTGAGTACAAACTATAGAGACGACCTTTCATGACCTATCGATAGTGCGCTCTATCGCAAAACTGGAGAACTACCAGCACACAGATCGATATAGGTACGTAATTAGAAACAAACTCTCATCCACCGTTAATTAATAGCGACTGATATCGAATTCGTGACCTTCTAAACCGAAGAGCTTGGCCCTACCACATTGCAACTGAGAGAAATTGTAAAAATTTAAATTAGAGTTGCTTAAAAGGTAAGATGTTAATTCTTAAAATTTTAAGACTTAAAACAAACCATAAAGAGGAATTCATCTTTCTTGCTAGGGCACTAACTTCAAAATATGATAAGGCGATAAAAACTTGTGAAATTCTAACAATATATCATAGATTTAACTTAAATAGATTTTAACGATTTTTCTTTAAATTAAAATTTCAGAATTCTGATGGAAACTGCTTTAATATCTAAGAAGCGAGAAGAAAATAATAAGTGATTGTTTTATTCAGAATCTTTATTATCTATTTCACTCAGATTCACATTATTATATATTTCACTCAGATTTCCAATATACTTTGTATTGAAGCTTTAAAACTTAAAAAAAAACTACAATATTTTACTACAGAATCAAATTTTATTTCTTTTTTTACATAATATTTTTATTTCAATAGGTTTAAGTAATAAAAATCTATGTGAATCTAATTTTTATTATATAAAACCAGTACTCAAGGAAATATAAATATATTTTTTGTAGGTTCTAAGAATAAAACAATTTTCTATTTATAAACAAACTAATATAACACTTCATTTCTAAATAAAATGCGCAAAATTACCGTCTTCTAAAGAATCTTTTTATTCAAAACTCGATGCCTAAGGATTTAGAAACCAGGTATTTGAAGCTTTAAATAAACAAAAATTAAATTTAAACTGTTTGAATTGCAAGAAAATTTTGAAAACAATTGTAGCTGTTCCTGTTAACAAAGTGAACTCTTAATAGTAATTTCCCGTATTTCTAAAAAACATCTCCAAATACTAGAAATAAACTTTTGTTGTACGAATTAGAGGTGCAAGAATTCACATGTTTTTATACAAAAGATAAATATTTTAAAGTTTATGTATGAAGATAAATTTTACTGAATCATAACAAAATTGGGAGGTAGAAATTGTGCCGATACTCTGAGAATTCGAAAATATTCTGAATAATAAGAAATATCCTGAAAAGGACATCTATCTACATTGAAATGACAAAATTCGAACAATTCCTTCGAACTTCCCTTCGAACAATGGCCAAAATGAAAATCGATTGCTAGACATTCGCTGACACAGGTATGCTAAGGATTTATTATTGAAAGCTCTTCGTGAAGATTTCCCTTCTATTCTTTCATCCATCCTCCATCAGGAAAGAAAAGAGGATAAGTTAAGAGTAAAGAAAACAGATTTTGACAAGAAATTCTGCTCTGTTTTCGACATTTAACTAAAATTCAGCTCATCGCCTCAATTTGAAATTTTAAAATAAAATAAAAATATGAATAAAAATAAAAATATGAAATTGCTGTAGAAAAATTTTGCAGGTAATTGATATCTAGTTAAGAATAAAAATTCAACTGTAATGATTTATAAAGCTAATAATTTTACTAATAAACTGTTACATTATGTGTATTACATACACAGATAAATACAAGTATACATGCGAGTTTACCATGAGAACATTAAAACTAAAATCGAAAACTGAAATTTGTGTATAATTTTTTGTGAATCATTTGATTGCGAGATTCTAGGATGCACTCTCAAGAGCTTATATATAAACTTAGGAATATTTTATAAAAATATGAAAAAATGTGCAACATGTAAAAAAAATCTTTAAATGTTCTCATGAAATTCCTTGTTAAACCAATCAGTAAGAAGATAAGATTCATGTTTAATTGTTAACTATAATGTAAGTGTATTTGTAGACAATATAGTGCTACATATCATACTAAATAGTTAAATGATGAATAAAATCTAATTTTAAGAAACATTTTTTATTTTGATTTAGTATATATATATGGAATAGTTCGTGAATTCTTTTAATCTCTTTCTGGGAAAATTTAAGTAATATACTTATATATTTTGAAAGAGAAACAAGTTTATTAATTAATATTATTACTTACGTCTGCTCAATATTAGTTAAAGATTTCTAGAATCACTAACTAATTAATATTAATTAGGATATAGTAATATATATGGAGCATTACTGATAATTATAAGCATTTTTACTTTAAAAAAATTTGAATAATGAGTAATATATGTAATTGTATAGAGTGAATCAATGTGTATCTTTTGTTTCATGGTGCCCTATTATATCTGATCAGGATCTTTAACTATAATTCAATGCAATTTATACCAAGTTTGAATCTTACTATTCATTAGAACTAATCGTAGAATTTCATCACATTGTATTATTCTGTTTTTGATTAATGGTTCTTCTTTTGTATGAAACCTTGCATGGAAGCCAGGGTTTTCTGAGGGTCCAATACTTGAAGAATTTCTCATGCTTAGCAGATTTTGGATTGAATCCAACTGTTGTCTCAGAAAAATTCATTTGAGGTTTTCTCTGAGGCCTGATAAAATGCCTATTTCAAACACTTTTTCATTCAATTATTATAACTGTCAAATATGATTTAGAAAAGAGAATATTGTGATACTTTTATGATATGACATTTTTTCCCTATTATTAAAATATTTCTAGCATAATAATTAATCAAATTTAAGTCGCAAAAAACTCATTCATTTTCTACTCAAAGGGAATTTATAATTTTCAGACAAATTTTATCAAAAAATAGTCTAGTATATTTTGTGAATATTATAAAAATACGCATCTATAAACATAATATTTTATTTAAATGACATGTTAACAATAGTTTAGAGCCTGGAATAAAAATATAAATTGAAATTTTTCTGCCCAGTTTTATTTCAATATAACTTTTCACGTACATTATTAAGTACAGTAAAAGCTATTTATTCGTGGGGTTCCATAATAAATATGCCGCTAATACAGAAACCGTGAGTACGGAATGGTAATTTATATGTGATTATAGGAGATACATTCCTAGATGACAAAATAAAAAAACAATAAAAAAAATCAATATAATTAAAATTTTTGAAAATTTTGATTAATTAACTTAAGGCTTAGACAAGGGTTTGAAGAATTTTGTAATTTTCTCTTGTTTGGCAGTTTTTAAAAGCTCCTTCAATTCAGACTGATACGCATTAGCAATTTGCCAGTTAAAAATAAGACTAAGTTCCATAGACGTATCAATGTTCATAAAGAAATCGCAAAGCCCATTTGCCATTCTTAACCTTCACTAAGATTTTTCAAATTAAAAGTCGCGTTTCTAGTGCTTATTAAAGCCTCTTCTTCAATGGGCTGTGAATTTAATATTTCCCCCAAGTCGATTTCAGCCAAAACTTTATCTTGCGATTCAAGCAATTCCTGAATGTCCATTAATTCTATCTGTTCGAACCCATCTCGTTCTATTCCATTCGCGATTTTGGCTACTTTTGCAGTCAAAGTTTGAACTTGCAAAGATTCTTCGTCATTTTCCGCAGTCAGAGCTGGCCTCAATATTTTCCAGCATCATTTCAATGCATGTGGCTTCAGTTCTTTCAATGATTCTTTTCTGTTTACGATGCATTTTTCTATGTCAAATTTCTTCCAGCATTCCATAATATTTATATCAGGATTACATTCCATATTATCCAATATGATTTTGAAAGTTCGTCTTATGTAATAGAACTTAAATGCCTGGATTGTTTTTTGGTCCATAGGTTAAAGCAAAGCCGTCGTGTTGGAAGGTAAAAATATCACTTTTATATTTGGATACATTTCTTATTAGCACGCCAAAACACTGGAAGGTTGTCCTTGTTTTGATTTTTTACCACCCCAGGATTAAACGATCTGTTAATCATTAGTGGCTTAATGACACAATCTTCAGATGCATTACAACGTAGTAGCAGTGTAACTCTATCTTTTGCTGCCGTAAATCCAGAAGCAGACTTTTCGCTTTTAGAAATGAATGTTTTGTTTGACATTCTCTTCCAAAACAATGCAGATTCGTTTGCATTAAATACCTTCTCAGGTTTGTATCCTCCATCAGCTACTAGGTTTGCAAATTCTTCTGGATATCGTTTTGTTGCAGCAGGGTCTGCAGATGCTACTTCTCCAACGATTTTAATGTCATGGAATGATCGTCCCACCTTAAATTTATTGAACCAACATTCCGATGCTTGAAACATTCCATCTGTACATTCACCACAACAGTTACCATCAGATTCTGTAAAATCAGCGTACAGACGATTTGCCTTCTCCCGGACTTTGGACCACTCAGAGGCACCTTTTTTTGGTTGCGGTCTTCGATCCATAATGTCAACGCCACTTCCATTTTATCTATTGCTGGATCACGAACAATTTTCGATGACAGTGAAGTTGAAGATACAGACTTCCTTATTTTTTTCTTTATCGATAGTACAGATGATTCGTTGATATTGAATGAGCGTGATATGGATGCAAATGACACTCCAAGGCGTAAACGATCAAGATTTTCTATTTTCACTTTAAGTGGTAACACAGATTGTTTTCATGTCAAAACTCGTTTCTCATTTTTTTAGTTGACATTATAAATTAGAAGAAGAACGGTAGAGACGTGTTACTCGATCACAATTTTTGTAACGAATGTGAAAAGCGAAACAATAAAACACGCAAAGTGGCTTTTACTATAACGGATCAGCAACATTTAAAAATATACTTTATTCATTGAGTAATAAGGCTGCTTTCATTCTGTTTGTTTACATTCTCAAAAAACCGATCGCGGCGGAGGCGGCTTATTGCAAAGTCCTCAGTGATGTTATTTAACAACGTACTTTAGGCAAAGTTTTAATAAGATCTATTTTACTTTTTTATTAGTCCATTTGATGGCATTTACAAAGGATATTGGGTTTGATACCTATTGGAATCTTTTTATTAAAATGTATGTTCTTATTAGATCCGCGAATAAAGTAATGTTTAGCTGCGAATATAGCTATTTTGTCGCATATTTTTAATGCACGAATAGTAAACACGCGAATGAACGAATCGCGAATAAGGAGCTTTTACTGTATTTACGAATATTACTCGCACACGTAATAAATAAGAAACAGGATTGGTGTGGTAATATTCAAAATGGGTGGCACAGGAATTAAGTTAGAAGAGTTGTGATGATCGAGTTACCACTCTGCTTGCTCAGAATATAACGAGTCCTTCTGAAACTGGATGATAACTTTGGGTGAAAAGTGGATTATCATCGGAAACATCTTAAGGAAAAAGGTATATTGTGCAGGAAACCTAGCCCTTTGAATGCTAAAACAAATTTGGCTCTGAATAAGAGAATGTTGTTTGTAGGGCGGAACATTCGAGGACCAATACAATATGAACGTTAAAAAGTGTACGAAAAGTTCAGCTGGAAAAAGTATTGTCAGCAATTGGATAAAGCAAACGGAGCAGTCTAAGAAAAGAGACAGACAATATTCCAAGAAAGAGCAATTGAAGAAAGAGACCAAAAAAAGTGTTGGTCAAAAAAACATTGCACAATTAGACTGAGAGTTTCTGTCCTAGGCACCATATTCCTCAAACTTATCACCCTCCATCTATCACTTGTTTTTGTCCTTACAGAATTTTCCGAAGAGCAAAAAAATTAAAAAATGAATATGATATCAATCAAGCACTCTTTCAGTTTTTCGCATTAGAAAAATGGGGCATACAAATTGACCTCACGCTGGCAAGAAGTCATAAGTAATAACTGAAACTATATAATTTAATAAAATTTAGTGAAGTTACGAAAAATTTGTATTTCAAACTATTCTAAAAATGGACAGAAATTTCCAGTAGACTACATGCATACATACATACATTGTTGAAGATCACCATTATACTGCTTGCCAAAATTTCAGAGTAGAATATTCCCCCAGCAATTGTCAGCAATACACATAATAAATTAATTAATAATTTAAATTGCGAATAAATATCTCTAATTTAAAAATTGTGTAACAGTTTATAAATAAACATTTAAAAACATGTAACTTAAAATCTAGCAGCAAATAAAATCCTTCTTCTAAAGAATTATTCTTAGAAACGTTAATTTTGCGAAGAATATAATAAAAAGAGCGTTCAAATCCAAAATTTCTTTGAATAATGGGAATCTCTCTTGAGTTTTTTTTAAATTATTTCACTAAATATTATTATTGTTAGTAATATAAAAATGATATTAATTCCTGATAACAGCATTTCAGATATTCATCTTTTTTTCAATTCACTGGTCAATTTATCAAATTTATAAATTTTTAAATTTATTGCTTCCCTTATCCACATCAGTAACACATTATTTAGATTGCAATAAAACCCTGTAACTTGCAATGTATCCAGTGTTTCATTTAAAACTTGTCTCTACAGTTTACTTTAGAAAAATAATGATTAAACATAAAACTGAGTACTGAGACATTTTAGACAAGAAATATCAAATAATATTTAAATATATCAGTTTGAAAAAAATAATTTATACAAACTATAATTTTTTATCTATCTCATATTTACAATTGCGTGCTAGCATTCATTTAAAAATATAAAAAATATGTGATCTTTACTTTCTAGAAATTTTATGAAAATTTATTCATGGATATGAACAATTTAACAAAACTTCAGAAGCCAAAAGGCAGATTGTGCGCATACATAAATTCATACAAACCCCTAATATAGAATAATCTAACATCTGAAACATGAAATCATATTCACTATCTGATAGTATTTATTAATTTATTAATTTGTTAAAATTATATTAATGTTTGTTTGGTGTGTTTGTTTTATGTTTATGGCTACCTATTTCTTCTAAGTGAAAAACCATTGAACACAGCCAATTACCTCGCAATTTGGACCACGCTTATTTGACAAAGTCGACACTTGAGCATGCACCTTCCTCTTGCAACATAGTGAAACTAAAGTTTGCAAATATTATCACAAATGTTTCTTTCTAAATGCAATATTATTTTCTGCGATATATAATAAGATATTATTAGTTGCATACACCTGATGATGGTAAAATACCTTATATAACCTAAATTTCAAAATTTTAATCATGTTTTCCTTACAAAGGAGCTCTATATTCAATGTGGATTTCGTTATATTTAAATATAATCTGTTTGAATAATTTAACTGTGTGCGTCACTTTTTATTTTCCTAACTTTTAATTAAAATTTCCAAATATTTTTTTACATTAAAATTTCCAAAAATTCCCCCTAGAGCCTGGTACTAGTGATAATGACGAGTTTTGAGTTTTTATTTCTTGCAGGTTTCTATTTGGAGTAATGTCAATTTGCGATTTACTCAATCCTAACCTTGAAAAACAGGCAAAACGTAATATCTAACCAGAAAGTAGTACTATTAAATAAATATGGTCAGTGAGTAATAAAATTTTAAGAAAATATACTTATAAAAGCTTAATATAGATTACAATAATATTAAAGTTTTTTAATTAATAACTTTCTCTTTAGAAAATCTATTTTTTTTTATGTACAGAGCAAATTATGCCAATATGTTAATTTGTAATGATATATTAAATTGATAATCCTTTTTATTTATTATTCAAATGTTATTTAATACTTTGATTAAAGATATAAGCTGAATTTGTCAATTTTTTAAAATAATCGTGCACCACTTCCTCTTTATCAACACTATATTCACACTTCATTCATTATCCGAATAAGAATTATTTATAAAAACAGTAATGTTAAATTTCTCTCTAACGAAATTTGAAATTTTTATTATTATTATTGGTACATCAAAGAACACAAAAATATACAGGAAAAATACTTGATTTAAAAAAATCCTTTCTAAATAAAAGGCTCGAAACGTATTTATTAAAAAATGTTGAGCTTTTTCATCTTACATTTTCAGCACAAAACTTTTGCAATAAGCTTTAACGTAGTTGGTAAAATAATTTCATATTTTTTAGAAAATAAAATGATTAGCTAATGCTTTACTATAAATCTTTTGCACAGTTATTTCACCTTTTTGTAGACTTCCTGATGAGATTCTTAAGTACCTCAGTTATGAAAAAATAGACTCCATGTTGGATGTAAAGAGAGATCAATAATCTTTTCCGGATTATTTCCACAGAATTGCAGTCACGTTTATAATCGATCTTTGAATGAAGATAACTTAGAACTATAGTTGTCACACAATTGACTGTCATTATTTTTTCTCTAAAAGTATTGGATTTTCAGCGTAGAAGAGGGGATCAATAGAGAAAGCAACTTTTTAAGATGACTTCGTGGATTTTTTTTAAAATCAAATCTATTGCATGAAAGATTTTTCCCCTTAATATGAAATACTTTCAACCTTTAAATTTAATGGAATAAATCCAAAATGCATCGTTCGAATAAGATAATTTTTCTTCTTTGAAATTCTTTAAGAAAATCTATTATTTTCAGGGAACTTAGGGATCTTTTTTATTTAAAATGTTCAGAATCTTTCTCTCTTAAATGAATTAAAATCTGACATTAATTAAGAGTTTGACAACATTTTATGCTAAATACTTAAGTATTCATTCTTTTTACAAATTTTATAAAATAGAATTACAGATATTTAATCATCTTTTCAGTTTGTGCCTTTTTAAATTAAATAAGTATTTTACAGAAAAAGTAAATAAATTGTAAAATAATTAGAATATAAAATTTGTAAAATATTTTTACCATATTTATTCGAATTTAATATTCTTCTCTAGCATATCTAATTTTTACATAAAATCAATAAAATTTTATGTTAACAAATTTTGATCGTTATTTGATTCTTTTTATTAGAATCATGAAGATCAAAAGTTCAGCGAACAAATTTTTTAAGACATCAAAATATTTCCTTAATTTCTGAAAAAATTTCAGAATTCAATAATTATTTACTTATTGTTATTATTCAGTTTTATTCAGTATATATTTAATTTTTTAAATTACTTGGAATAAAATCTCTTAATTTTTTTTTCGAACCTTTATTCTATAACTAAAAGTATTCTTGCGAAATTTATATTTTTTACATATTTTCATCATAAAATTTTCAAAATATATTTGAAGCTTTTTAGTTGCACTTAATATTTATATACATAGATATCATTTAAAATTAATAACAGATTATAAAAGTTTTACATATCATTTAAAATTTATAATAGATTATAAAAGTTTTGTGTCGAAGGTGATAATGACTAGAATTTTCAAATCTGATAGATCTTGGCTCAATGTATCGATGATATTTTCTTATTGCTCCATGTATTGATAATATTTCTTAATGTCATCAATGCGTAAAATATGTGTTTTTGAATCATTCCTGTTTTTGCAAAAATTTGAAAGAAACAAGAACTGAATCCTACTATGTAGATTTTACTCACAAATGAAGTGCTTATAATTTAACATTGCAACATGCAAAACCTATTCTTTTTAATGAATAATATTTTTAAATGAAATAATTTTTCCTTAATAAAATAGGAAGTCTTTGGCATAAAGATACTGTATTTGTTATAGTTACAGATTAAAATGTTTTAGAAATTAAAAGACATCATAGAGATCAATTGCATGCCCTAATATATTCTTGAAAGTTAATTGTGAAAAAGTTAGTTAATTATATATTTCTTAGCATGTTATCAAATATAAAACTTAAGAATAGAAATTTATATATAGATCATTTAATATCATTAATTAATTCTAATGAAAATATATTGACCAAATATATGAACCAAATATATCGAATATAGGAACAAGAAATAAATTTGTCAACCTTACTTCGATAATTTTTTACTTTTTTTATTAATAAAGTAACCATTATTAAAAATATCCCTCAATTGTTAATAAGAAATTATTGCCAATAATATCCAAGCAAATTTTCTTTATAGGCATTGAATTTATAGAAATTGCTTTCCACACGATTTGATTTCAAGAAATGTAGTTTTCTTACTGTCATTTTGCATCGATGTCATTTGCTCTGGGGTCTTAATTATTTCAACAAAGTTCATTCAAAAATTCTAGTCTCAAAATTTCATGTTTTCATTAGACCATGGTTAGAGTCTTTTAGAAAATACACTTTCAGACAAAAAAATGAGGGACTCTCTTTTGCTTCAGCTTCTTTTGACATTTTTGATAAATTCTTTCAACCGCTCTGTACTGGTTCATAAGACTTGCTTGAGAGATTAAGTTTTTTACGGGATGAGCAAAAAGTAATCATTTATAATATTTAAGTGAGAGCCTATTCATTTTCAAGACTAATTTGTATTACTTGCTTTTCAAAAAATATTTGATTTATAGTATATTTGTATTAGTAATTTGTAAATATAGTTATAGTAATTTGTAAATCGGCTTTTCAAAAAAATATTTGATTTATAGTAGGAAATGAGCTTTATAAACTTCTAATATCTAGGATAAAAGGATATCAGATATTATTGAACTGTAAATCTAATATTATTGAATTAATTATCTAAAAATATTTTACAACTGTAAGATATTAAATTCCTCGAAAACGGGAGGAAATATCTTTTGATGATTATTCTGACAACCACGTTATAAATTTTGACAGTTTGAAATTATTGATACGTAATATTCTTGATCTCTGAAGGAAATATTCTATTTATTAATTAATTCATCTTAAGGAATTAAATTTCTGGCTTTACAATAATCATGCCGACTTTCCTAACAGCTAAGTAATTGCTTCAAATCCTCATCAGTTTTAGCAGAAGTAATTGTAATGTAAGAGTTATTTTATTTATTAATATAAGTTAAAGTGTGTTATTTATTACAAAAATATATTTTATTTCTACATTGTAAAATGGGGCATTGCAAAATTCACATTTTTTCTTTTAATTACTTAAATTGCAGTTAAAAAAATAGTGCCCAATTTTCTAATGATACACATCATGGAGTTTATTCCTTTTCAAATTAAAAAAAAATGACCTTAATTTTTTAAGTACAATTTAAATTTATACTTTACGATTTTTAATAGAAAGGGGAAGTTTTAGAATTTGCTATCATATGCTGCTACCTATATGGTACATATCTTTTATTTTGAATAATTTTACATATTTAGTACCTTAAATTATTCAGTAATATTTGAGGTACGAGCTAAAGTTCTATTAAATTAATTAATTTATTTCAAGATTCTACATTGCCTGGAAATGTGAAAAAATACTTCGTTCCCGCAAAAATGCTGAGAGATTTGAAAAATGATTGTGAAAATGAAAGGTATTGAATTATTTTTATTGCTATATTTACCCATAGAAATTAAACAAATACGTTGCTACTCTTTTTCACGATTCGTTTGGACAGTTGTTACAGCTGAGTGATGTGAGCCTTACGCCTGCAAGCTTCTCGCCTCAAAACACCTGAAGGATGCAAATAAACAGAAATATTTGGCTACTCAAACAATGATATTTTAAAAATAACTCTTTGGCTATCGCAGTTTAACAACAAAATTTGAGAGCACTCTTTAGAAATTTTAGTTGGAATGGATTTACATACATCATTATATTGTTCTAACACCACAAATTTTTGTTATGCTGATGTAAATAGCGTTCAATGTACAGAATAAATGTCCAATATGGCAAATGAGGTAACCAGTCTAAGCTGTTTCCTCATTCAATTTCATATTCCAGGTTAATAACTATATAATCATATTGTTTGATGTATAAATTTAAAGCCTTGCTATTAGATTTGATCATGCAGAGCTTTTAAGGATTGTTAAATCATCCTGAATCCCAGATAGCTTAATTATAGGGAAATGGCAGTTTTCTACAATAAGTATTTAGAGTAAAAACTGGATCAATGAGTCTCTAAAAGAGAATAGAAAATCAAACGATTTTCATATGTTACATCAAAGTTCGAAACGCGAGGCTTTCCAGCTCCAAAAATGCACCAACTCTCTCTCTGCTTGTAAGTCTATTAAAATGTGCTTTTTAAACCATAATTTCACGGTAATTTCCTAAGCATCTAATTCTGTTTTTGGAAAATGTGTCACGCCTGTTAAGATGATACAAACGTTTAAAAACTTGAGAGTCTGGCAACGAAACAAATGATGGCTGTGCTGCATGAATAGTAGAGTTCCATGCAAATAGAAGCTTCAAGACCATTATTGGGATTTTTGCTGAATGACCCCATTTGTCATCTCTATCATTGCATTGAATTGACAGCTGACATTTCTAGAAGATTATATGGGACGCTTCAAATTTCTTCAATTTTTTGGTTACAAAGATTTTATTATCTATTTGTTCTTTTTTTATTTTAAATTTGTTTTGAAAATATCCCTTTATTTTCTAATAAATAAGTGAATCAGATTGAGAGTTTTCTAATCAATAAATATTCACTATATCAATGAACTTTGAGAGTTATACATGTCAAAAGTAGTTTCAAATGAAAGTTAAAAACATGCTGGAAAATTAATTTATGAAGTTCACAGTAATGTCCTTTACAATATGGATTTTCTTATAGGTTCTTATAGATTACCACTAGTTTGTATAATAAATTGTTCAAAATCTTGAATCGAATCAAACATATCAATAGCACATAGTAATGCTCCCGCAAACAATTTTGCCAATTTATTTGGAAACTTAATGGAGTGGAATTTTTAGCTTCTTTAATATAATAAAAGAAATAGTATGTTTCTATCCCTATAAATCTTTTCACAGCTCTTTTTCAAACATAATAATAGTTTTTTATTCATTTTATTCATTCAGCTTAAATTCTAAATATTGTCTGTTGAACATATTATTTCCTCTCACTTATTAAATATATGTTTTTATACTTCCGTTCATAATATTTGCTACATTTTTTCTTTTATTGCCTGGTTTTAAGAAACTTAAAATATTTCATGACAAACACTAATAAATATGTTAATCAGACTGAGAGATTTCTAATAGAAACAGAATCATAAAATTTTAAGTATCCTTAAAAACTTAATTTTACAAATAATATAAATTTATGATTTTAGAATAATTTATTGATTTTATCCAAATCTTATACTTTTTTATATACACAGTATCAAATAATTTAATAAAATACAATTGTTAAATCTCTAATGCTTTTCTTCATTTGTCAGCATTAATAAATTGTTAGTTTAAAATTTATTAAAAGCTTACTAATTGATGTAAAATTATTTGAAATTTTCACTTACTAATTCCAAGAAATTCGTAAATTTTATGCCTTTTAAAATTTTTCTAGCTAAGTGATTCTTTGAAGTAATTTACTAAAGCTTAGAGAAATATCTTTCAGTGAAATAAATGTCTTATGCAATTCCTTTTACGAAACAAACAGAATCATTTTATTTTTACTGTTTCTTAAATTTGAAATCTTAAAGAACATTAGAAAACTGAAAGTATTTTAACATTATTTATTCAATTTCATCCCATCAACAAAAATATTTAGTTTATAATTAGGTAGAAAGGAAATATATTTCTGAAAATTCTAGTCACAAATGTTTGATGATAATTATTTAAGACCGCAGAAAAGAATATTGTATTTGTCACAATCTATAGTTATGAATATTCTATTTAATAGCAATGTATAAAATATGTATTAATTATAGCAGTAAATTAATCTATAAAACAGACATTCTATGTAAAAAAAACTTGAAAGTTTAAGGAAAGATAGAAACACTTCATCAGATTATTTGCAACCACTTCATATGAGATCAGAGATAGATAAAATGGCATTTTCATACGGTTGTTGATTATAATATGTAGAACTATTATAGATTAAAGACACAATAATAGTATGTATTCTTTGAAGTGAATTCACTCTAGTTACTGAGAAAATTGAAGTACTTAATGATTTTATTATTTTCAACAGCACATTAACGTAATTTAAGTAATTTCATTTGTAATATCTATGACTGTATCTTATATATACTTTTTATAGACTGAAGTTTTTCTATCTTTTTATGTTTTATAATGTGTTTTATTATATCCTGTTCTTGAACTACCTATTGAAAATCAAACAATATGCATTTAAGCAAAATTTGTTTTATCTTATATACACATTTTCAACGAAAATTCACTTGCAAAATAGAAGTTAATGCGAGGTAAATAAAATTTATTTCTTCATTCCTAATAAAATGAGGTTATTATTAAAAATTAACAAACAGTAATTTGACCCCAACTGCTGCCATGACACCATTTATACGGAAAAAGCTGAAAATGTGGCCATGGCAGTGCTCCATGCCTTTGATCCCATGTGACTTGTCTTTTTTACCTTTTCTTTTTTTTCTTTTTGCACTTGTCACACGACAACAACAAACACTAATTGTATCAAACAATATTAATGAAAATATGTCACTGATTTTACTGTCTTGCTTGATCGAGAGATCGATGAGTAATTTTCTTCAAAGCCTCAGAGAGTTAACATCATTCAAAGTAAAATACATAACTGAAATAAATATAATTTAAATTTAGTATTAGAGTAATACACTCTACAGGAAATTAACTTATGTAAAATTCAAAATAGAGCGCATAAACCTGTAAAATTGCCCCTAAGAAAGTTAAGATAAAAACGCAGAAATTTATGAATTTTCTTTTGCTAGCCATTTCAGGGTGTGAAAATGCTGCTGGTGTAAAGTAAAGAATAAACGTAAAATATCAATGAATCAATGAATTAAAATCAATGAATTTATCAACAGAAAAGATTTTTCAAATGAATTAAAAGAATTATGATACAAAATGAATTCTCGAAATATTTAAATCCATCAACAACTCCTTCTTTCTCTCCATTAATACGCTTTGTAAAACTAAAATTTAGTTCAGAGTGATCGTGACCTACTCGTCAACAAAAAGTAACGATATATGTGTGGTATCTATTTCTAAGCATCACTTACGTTCCTTAAGATATAAGCATTAAGAATAAAAATTTAAACAGAAACAATTCATAAAATGACAGTAATAACAACCTAAGTATTTGATAACTCAAAGTTTTGCAAACCTTTCTTGAAATATTGCCATCAGAGAAAAATAAGTGCAAAGAGATTCAATCCAATTCAAAGGATGATTCATGAAAAATGAAATTGAGAGGATTGAATTGATTTCGAAATTATATTACAAGGAATCAGTAAAAAGCCAAGTAAGTGGTACTGTATATATATTTTCCATCGTTAAAAATATGTATTCCTATTTAATTTTCAAAAACATTAGTGCTATATATATATATATATATATATATATATATATATATATATATATATATATATATATATATATATATATATATATATATATATATATATATATATATATATATATATATATTAGTTTCAGGTGAGATTTCTGTCTTTATGATTTTATAAAGATAATTTCAATAGAAAATTGAATGGTAATCTTGTACCATCTTTTTTTTACATTTTGTTTGCTCTAACATTTGAGAAGAACATCTATCAATTATTGTTATTATCTTGTATTTAATTCAAGGCATATATTTTTTTGAACAAACTATATTCTTTTAATTTTTTAAAACCCAATACCCCTTCAGTCATTTAAAAAATATTATAACAAAAACTATCTGAATTGTACAAGATTATCTCATTCTTGTGTAGCTTTAACATATCATAAAGTTAAACATTTATTTTACGATAACACTGATGATGTCATCAATATCTGTGACAACACGAATAGAAAAATATTTAAAATTTGTTGTACTGTTGAAATATTTCTGTGAAGTGTAGTAAAAGCTATATTTTCAGCTAAATGTAATTTTAGTTAATAGTTCGTATTTAAGCAGCTTCAAAATAGGGATCAGCATTTTATAACATCATAAATTTTATTGTGAACAAAATCACTTAATGAAGGAGCAAAAAGTATTTTGATTTATTATATAATTTTTTATTACAGAGAATTACAGAAAACAAACCAGTTACAGCAAAAGATGATCACATAATATGTGATAATGATTTGAAATTAAGTTAATACTAACTATAACATATTATGTTATAATTAAAAATTGGCAAGTATTCCTCTTTCATATCATTAAACAGAAACGAACACAATATTTCTAACCTTTTAAACAAAAGTTAAATGTGCAAATATTGTTTACTTTGACTAACTCAAATTTACATGCAAAGGACATTTAATTCTTATAGGAAGTTATAAAGCAAACAGTTGTAGAGTTATGGAACAAAGGATTCCTTGTCTAGTCGAAAGGCTCAGGCAACTCGGGCAGCTGCTAATAGTCAATAAACTAGCTTACAAAGCTAAAATTGATAGTGAAATATTACCAGAAAATGTTTTCATTCAATTAACTTCGAAGTTCATTTGAAATATTTTTATTTCGATGACTTTTTTAATGTTCCAGAATCATAATTGTTTTTCATATTATCAAAAATAAAAATTATAATGATTATATCTATTGAAAAACTAGAAATTACTTCAGGAATTAATTTTTTATTCAGAAAATTGCATGGAGTTTTATAAAAAAAATAGTTGCTCTTAAAAACTCGCTGTGATAAAAATTTTATAAGCGAAAATTTTCGACATTTGCAAGCAAACTTTGGTGCTGAACGCAACGTTTCTTGTTTTCCTCATTTATTATTCAAAAAATCTCCGGATAGTTAGGAATAAAGACAATTGCAATTAATGAATAAAGATATCATTAAAAATCGAATTCATACAGTATTTAACAGCAGCAAATGATTAAGTGAAAATTAAATGTTGGTAGAAATAAATATCTGCTTCAACAACAGAACAACAAATCTTTTAGCAATGTAAGTAATGTAATTTATTTATAAATACGTACTATCATTTTAGAACCCATTTTTTCTTTTTTAACACATCAATTTATTCATCACTGAATTCCAAAGTCTCTTTCAGTTACTTAAATTTGCCGGTCGATACAATAAAGCTGAAAAATGTCTTATCAATGCATATCTTATACATGCTTTGTATTGTATATTGTATTGTAAGATCAAGGTAAATTTCTCATCAGCTGGAATTTGATGGGATTTCAAATTATTATCCATTAAAATTTAGTACTTTCTAACATTATTTTGGTTGCTTATTGTTAAAATTATGATCTTAGTTAAGTGCTGCTTGATAAAAAAAATATTGTCTTTAATGTGTGTAAATTCAACCTATTTTCTCCCCAGATAACTTCAAGACAACTAAATTGGTAAATTTTACTGCTGTTAGCGAAACAAAACCAAGCTCTAAGCATTCTGTCGTATTAATTAATATAATATAAAGAAGTCTAATCTGTAAAAAGAGATATATCTGTTATAATGTACAGTTTTTCGATTTTTTTTTCTTTTTTGAAGTATACCACTAACAACCAATTTCTACTTAAACTGAAGCGTGTTCAGGATAGTCACACAAACTTACTCCATTTGTTACTTCATTGGTACACTTATTCAGTTTAACTTTTGAAGGTTTTAAACCTTTGAGTTGTGATACTAATAAAACATATTGTGTTTCATACACTAATGTGTAGACTGTTTCTGAATTGCCCAATAATCCTAGTGAATGTGCAAGGGAGAAAAATGGTCTGTCAGCCTTCGTTCAATATGAATATAGGCTTAATTTATTAATAATTCTTATTACAAGACCTACAGCATTTGTTACATTCAATCGAATTCAAGAAGAAAATACCTTTATTGATAGCAAAAGCTTCAGAATCGTTCTTGTCACTTCTGAAGCTTATTGATTATTCTGTCAAATATAAAGTCAGATATAATATAAACAGTTTTCTTATTTACCTGTTTGAGACGTTAAGAAATATTAAATTTTTAACGAAGCACTTTGATTGAATATCTTATAATTACTATTTTATTTTTTTACTGACATAAGCACGCAAAATATAAATTTTTCTGCAGAAATGCATTTGTATATGAATAATAATTTCTAGTGTTTTTTGTATGAATTCGCTTTCTCTATAATTACAGTGAGAGTAAAATGTATTCGTACAGTACGACAATTGATTTAAAAGAGATCCGTTCATAAAAATTATAAATATAAATTCCATTTTAATTAATTAGAAATATATAATAGAACATATTTTCACTAGTTTCATGTGTAATTTACAAAAAAATAATATTATACGTGAATAAATATTTGTAAAACTGAAACTCTCCAACATTTTGTGGTGTAAAAAGTATTCTTACATCAGGCATATATTGGCCAACACAATCATAATATAACAGCTAATACCTTGTAGGATATCCTTTAACTCGAATAACTGCCTTGATTGTTCTTTGGCATCGATTCCACCAATTTTGCTGTTATTGAGCTAGTTATGGCGTCACATTCTTGATTAAAAGCTGATTCTAAATCATTTTTATTAGAAATATGTCTGGATCTAATATTTTTATCAAGAACGTCCCATAAATTCTCGATGGGGTTGAGGTCCGGGGATTGAGGAGGCAGTTTCATGAACTTTGGGATATTATATAGTATCCACAGAACCTTGTGTTTAGGGCTGTGTGTTTGGGGTCGTTATCTTGCATGAAAACGTAATCATCATTCAAGCCCATTCTTGTTGCACTAAGTCCTATATTATTGTTTAAAATGTCAATATAAAGTTGATGATTCATAATACTTTTAATAAAGACTAATTTGCCCACCCCAGAAACACTCATACACCCCCAAACAAGCAGACTTCCACTACATTGTTTCACTGTTGCCATTAAATTAATAGGAAGCATTTCTGTATTGCTCTTTCTCCATACCATTCGTCTCCCGTCCGATCCAAATATGTCGTATTTACTTTCGTCTGTAAAGATAATTTTTTTGCAGAAATCTGGACTTTCATAACGTATTGCTTGGCGAAAGACAATCGCACCTTCCGATTCTTCTCACTAACAAAGAATTTTCTTCTTGCAACACGGCCATGGATACCTTCATTTCTGCATGCATTTAGAACAGTACTTACGGAGACTGCTGTTCCCATGTTCTTCAGTTCTGATGTTAATGTAGGAGCCCTTATTTTGGGATTCTTCTTTAATGAACGTACCAGAAACCGTCTGTCAGATGATGTCAATAGACATGGTCGCCCAGTACGAGAACTGTTTTGAACCGTTAGATTAGCAGCAAACTTTTTTATGATTGACTGCACAGTTGAACGGGGTCTACCAACCAGATCAGAAAACTTATAGTACGATTTACCATTTTTACGGAGCTTTAAAATCAGTTCTCTTTCGGAAACACTTGTCGCTTTACTTTTACAACCCATTACAGAATTTCTAGTTTCTCACCACATTAAAATTTCCACTGAAGAACATTTTAAGTAACATACAAGATAACGTCAATTAACTACATATTAATGACTAAACCAATCACAAAATATAACAAAAAAATTTGCATTTCTTCTAGTCTACGAATACTTTTTACACCACAAGATGTTGGATTGTTACAGTTTTTTAAATATTTATCCATGTATAAAATTATTTTTCTGTAAATTTCACAGGAAGTCAGGGAAAATATGTTCTATTATGTATTTATTATTAATTAAAATGGAATTTATGTTTATAATTTTTATGAATGGATCTTTTTTAATCAATTGTCGTACTGTACAAATACTTTTTACACTCACTATAAATAAATTTACTTTTACAAAATTCAAAATTTGGATGGATAGTAACTGATAAATTAAACGAAATTCAACCATGCAACAAAAATATTTCTCATTTCGAAAGGGAATTACAATCAATAGAAAATAATATTAAACAATTTTTTGATCTTGAATTTTTAGGAATAAAAGACAACCCCATAACACGTGATAAAGCTAATGCAATGGAAATTTATAAAAATGCAGTTTTGAGCATGGCCATTACGTTGTTAAATTTCTATGGCGAAAAGATTGGAAAGAATTACATAATAATTACCCTGTAGCTATACGACGTCACTTTAACTTAATAATAAGCCAGAACTGCATTTACAAGAGATTATTGAAGAATGTTTACGGTTAGGTATTATCGAAAAAGTTGAGGAAGAAAGTGAGCCGCTCGACCGTCAAATTTATTACTTACCCCACACAGCTACAATAAAGGAAGAAATTTTGACCACTAAAATTGGAATAGTTTTTGATGTAAGCTCCCATCTAAACAAAGGACTATAAATGACTGTTTACACACGGGACCTAATTTAAATCCAAATTTACTTGATTTGTTAATTAAATTCAGACTGTTGAAAACTGCCGTTGGAGCTGATATAGAAAAGGCATTTTTTCAGATCGCTATAGCAGATGACCAAAAGGATGCAGTACGTTTCCTGCGGTTTGAAAATCAGCAGACTGACTGTAGACCAATTATCCAAATATATCGTTTCAAACGTGTAATTTTTGGACTTAATGAAATTTCATTTTTACTTTCTTCTACAATAAAACATAACATCTCATAGTTTGCTGAAAAATATCCTGAAACAGTTCAACTTCTTGACAACTGCTTCTACGTAAATGATATAATTTCTGGTGGAAATAGCATAAGAAGCTAGATTTCTCTCGTCAACCAAACGAAATCATGGCCGATGCTAAACTGTCACTCCAGAAATGATTATCGAACAGCAAAGAACTATTTGAACATTGGAAAAGAGAACATTTTGAAATACACCTACTAATTTCTACAGATCATGTGATAACTGTCTCTACCAAAGTCCTGGGAATAGACTGGAATTTTGAATCGGACACATTTCCTATACAACATTTTCCAAAGATAAATTCCTTTGATTAACCAACTAAATGGACTGTCTTGAAAACTATTGGGAAAATCTTCGATCCTCTTGAACTTATTACTCCTTTTATCATTCGTGCCAAATGTTTGTTGCAAACACTTTGGAAATTGAAACTACACTACTGGCCATTAAAATTGCTACACAAAGAAAGAATGTAAACAACATAACGATATTTATTGGACACATACATTATAGTGAAAAGAACAAGTGATTAGATTTTCAGGAAATTAGGATGTATAGATCTTGAGAAATCAGTACCCAGAGCAGCCACCTCTGGCTGCAATAACAGCATTTATCCGCCTAAGCATGGAGTCAAACAGAGATTGTATGGCAGGTACGGGGATCTCAGTCCATGCAGCTTCAACACTATGCCACAGTTCATCGACAGTAGTGGATAGTGAGTGATGGCATGCCAATCATTCGGCAACCATTGACCACACGTTCTCAATTGGTGACAGATCAGGAGAACGTGCTGGCCAGGGTAACAGTCGAACCTGCTCTGCATCAAGGAAGTTCAGAACAGTACGAACAACATGCGGTCGTGCATTATCCTGTTGAAACAAAGCATAAAGGAGGCCTCGAAGATAGGGCAGAGCCATGGGCCTTAACACGTCGGAAATGTAACGGTTACTGTTCAAAGTACCGGTAATGCGCACAAGAGGTGATCGAGACGTGAATTCAATGGCACCCCATACCATCAATCCAGCAGATGGGCCAGTATGGCGATGTCCAATGCAAGATGGCAATGCGCGTTCTCCACCATTCCTCCAAACACGGATGCGGCCATCATGGTCCTTTTTACAGAACCGAGATTCATCTGTAAAGATGACGTGATGCCATTCCCGCGTCCAGGTTCGTCGCTGATCCCACCATTGAAGGCCCTCCTGTCTGTGACGCAGCGTCAATGGTAGCCGAAGCCATGGTCACCGTGCAGACAATCCATGCTGCTGCAAACGTCGTCGAACTGTTCGAGCAGAAACTTGTTGCCTTGCAAATGACTCCATTTCTCGACTCAGGGTTCATGACGTGGCTGTACGATCCCTTGTGACCATGCGGATAAGATGTCTGTCTTCTCTGCTGTTAGTGATGGGGGTTCACTGAGATCCTGCATGACGTTCTGTATGATAATCCTGAACCCATCGATTCCATATTCTGCTAACAGTCATGGGGTCTCGACTGACGCGAGCAGCAATATTGCGGTATGATAAACCACAATCCCGGTAGGCTATAATCCTTCCTCGATCAAAGTCAGACACATGCTGTTAGGCATTTCTTCTTCTTACACGAGGCATTACAACAACTTTCTTTGCCGAAAATAACATTGAAACGGAAATTGAGTATGAGAAAACTGCTGTCAAATCTCTGGTTTTATACACATTGTAGATGTCGCTACTGTCGCCTGTTTTGTATGAATGCGTTGAAAATCTAATCATTTGCATATCACAGCAATTTCTACGTGTCATGCAATTTTCACGTGTGTCGTGTGCCGTTTTCCTGGTGTAGCAATTTTAATGGCCAGTAGTGTACAATAGGACGATGCCTTACCCGCCGAGGTTGAAAGAATATGGTTACAGTGGTCTTCTGGGATTCCTCATCTGAAAGACATTCAAGTTCCAAGACTAATCCTGGATACTACTGAGGACTGTGGTGATGTCACTGAAATCTATGTCTTTTGCGATGCCAGCCAAAAAGCATTTGGAGCTGCAGTCTACCTGAGAATAAAGACACCAGGCATGACATCAGTAAACCTGATAACATCAATATGCAGAGTTGCTCCAATTGAAAAGGTAACCCTTCCTAGATTAGAAATTTTAGGTGCATTATTAGCTGCTCGCTTAACGACTAAAATTAAAACTTTAGTTGACTCTAAGCAAATTATCCTTTGGACCGATTCAAAAATTGTTTTGTACTGGATAAAGGGATCTGTGGCAAACGATGGAAAACATTTGTTCAAAACAGAGTTAATGAAAACGTAGCTATTACTGACCCTTACTCTTGGTATCACTGCCCTGGCAAGGAAATTCCTGCAGATTATCTCGCACGAGAATGTAGCATTAAAAATTTATTAAATAAATCTTTATGGTTGAACGGTCCCGAATTTTTTACAATCAAATGATAATATAAAAGTTGATGAAATACCTATTGTAAATGAAGAATATGCTACTGAACTTAAGATTCTCAATAATGTTAACTTAAGCTTAACTTAAAAAAATCATGAAATATTTTTTTCTTATTTGTTAACTGTTGTTAGTAATTACACTGCTCAAAACAATTAAAGGATATTGTAAGTTTTACATAAAATAAAGACATGAACGAAATTTTTTTAGCTGAAAATGGAAGAATAGAATCAGAAATGAAAATTTTTCTGATTTTCAAACTGTGGAGCATGATAATTTTGAGTTCGACGTCAAAAACGTCACTTCAGCGGCAGTGACTGAAATTTGACTTTCAACTGAATAAAAAACAATGAATACAAGGATGATCGGTATTCAGTGACTGCTTTGTTTCGATGAGTACGATGTCTCAGCGAAGTCATTTAACCGATTCAGAAGCTTGGAGAGTTGTTGGTAGGTTAGAAGGCGGCCAAACTCAAGCGGGAGTAGCGCAAACCATTGGAGTGTTTCAAAGTGTGATTTCCAGGATTTGGAACCGTTTTTTGGAGACTGGAAGTGCAGGTCGAAGACCAGGGCAAGGTTGTAGATGGGCAACAATGCCCAATGAAGATTGTTATTTAGTGTTAACGGCTCGCAGACACCGAAATATGAACGCTACTCTTCTCCAAAAACACCTTCACTTGGCTACTGACACCACGGTTTCAACTCAGACTATCCGAAACTGGCTTCATGGTGTAGGTCTGAATGCTCGCCGACCGATGGTATGTATTAAACTAACATCAAGGCATTGTCGCGACCGCAGGGAATGGGCAACAGAGCATGTGAACTGCAGGAGAAACGAATGGAGCAATGTTCTTTTTCTGACGAGTCCCGTTTTTCTGTTCATCCTGATAATAGGCGTATTTTCATCTGGAGGGACCGTGGCAGTAGGAAGAATCCAGCGCTCGTGAGCGAAAGTGTTAGATTTGGCGGTGGTGGAATGTTGGTGTATGGTGGCATCTCCATTGACGGGCGCACAGACCTCTATATCTTTGCAGATGGACCTCTGACTGGTCACCGATATAGGGATGAAATCCTCAGACCTATTGTAGTCCCTTACGCTGCAGCAATCGGAAATGACTTCATTTTAATGAACGATAACTGCAGGTCACATCGTGCTAACCTGGTGGAGGATTTCCTTTTCAAGAAAGGAATCGTGCGAATGGAATGGCCAGCGTGTTCTCCAGAGATTAATCCAATAGAGCACGTTTGGGACGCTCTAGGAAGACGAGTTTTTGGCCAACAATCACCCCCCACAAACTCTCCAAGAACTGGAAAGAGCTCTTCTGAAAGAGTGGGACAGAATACTCCAACTCGTGATTAATAGCCTCATTGTTTCCATGCCTCAAAGGTGTTCAACGTTGCTGGCCGTCCGTGGAAACCATACCACCTACTGAAAATGACTTCCTTTGAAGAAAATACCTTTTCTTATTACCTGAAGCAGACAATCCATGCTGCTGCAAACGTCGTCGAACTGTTCGAGCAGAAACTTGTTGTCTTGCAAATGACTCCATTTCTCGACTCAGGGTTCATGACGTGGCTGTACGATCCCTTGTGACCATGCGGATAAGATGTCTGTCTTCTCTGCTGTTAGTGATGGGGGGTCACTGAGATCCTGCATGACGTTCTGTATGATAATCCTGAACCCATCGATTCCATATTCTGCTAACAGTCATGGGGTCTCGACTGACGCGAGCAGCAATATTGCGGTATGATAAACCACAATCCCGGTAGGCTATAATCCTTCCTCGATCAAAGTCAGACACATGCTGTTAGGCATTTCTTCTTCTTACACGAGGCATTACAACAACTTTCTTTGCCGAAAATAACATTGAAACGGAAATTGAGTATGAGAAAACTGCTGTCAAATCTCTGGTTTTATACACATTGTAGATGTCGCTACTGTCGCCTGTTTTGTATGAATGCGTTGAAAATCTAATCATTTGCATATCACAGCAATTTCTACGTGTCATGCAATTTTCACGTGTGTCGTGTGCCGTTTTCCTGGTGTAGCAATTTTAATGGCCAGTAGTGTACAATAGGACGATGCCTTACCCGCCGAGGTTGAAAGAATATGGTTACAGTGGTCTTCTGGGATTCCTCATCTGAAAGACATTCAAGTTCCAAGACTAATCCTGGATACTACTGAGGACTGTGGTGATGTCACTGAAATCTATGTCTTTTGCGATGCCAGCCAAAAAGCATTTGGAGCTGCAGTCTACCTGAGAATAAAGACACCAGGCATGACATCAGTAAACCTGATAACATCAATATGCAGAGTTGCTCCAATTGAAAAGGTAACCCTTCCTAGATTAGAAATTTTAGGTGCATTATTAGCTGCTCGCTTAACGACTAAAATTAAAACTTTAGTTGACTCTAAGCAAATTATCCTTTGGACCGATTCAAAAATTGTTTTGTACTGGATAAAGGGATCTGTGGCAAACGATGGAAAACATTTGTTCAAAACAGAGTTAATGAAAACGTAGCTATTACTGACCCTTACTCTTGGTATCACTGCCCTGGCAAGGAAATTCCTGCAGATTATCTCGCACGAGAATGTAGCATTAAAAATTTATTAAATAAATCTTTATGGTTGAACGGTCCCGAATTTTTTACAATCAAATGATAATATAAAAGTTGATGAAATACCTATTGTAAATGAAGAATATGCTACTGAACTTAAGATTCTCAATAATGTTAACTTAAGCTTAACTTCAAAAAATCATGAAATATTTTTTTTCTTATTTGTTAACTGTTGTTAGTAATTACACTGCTCAAAACAATTAAAGGATATTGTAAGTTTTACATAAAATAAAGACATGAACGAAATTTTTTTAGCTGAAAATGGAAGAATAGAATCAGAAATGAAAATTTTTCTGATTTTCAAACTGTGGAGCATGATAATTTTGAGTTCGACGTCAAAAACGTCACTTCAGCGGCAGTGACTGAAATTTGACTTTCAACTGAATAAAAAACAATGAATACAAGGATGATCGGTATTCAGTGACTGCTTTGTTTCGATGAGTACGATGTCTCAGCGAAGTCATTTAACCGATTCAGAAGCTTGGAGAGTTGTTGGTAGGTTAGAAGGCGGCCAAACTCAAGCGGGAGTAGCGCAAACCATTGGAGTGTTTCAAAGTGTGATTTCCAGGATTTGGAACCGTTTTTTGGAGACTGGAAGTGCAGGTCGAAGACCAGGGCAAGGTTGTAGATGGGCAACAATGCCCAATGAAGATTGTTATTTAGTGTTAACGGCTCGCAGACACCGAAATATGAACGCTACTCTTCTCCAAAAACACCTTCACTTGGCTACTGACACCACGGTTTCAACTCAGACTATCCGAAACTGGCTTCATGGTGTAGGTCTGAATGCTCGCCGACCGATGGTATGTATTAAACTAACATCAAGGCATTGTCGCGACCGCAGGGAATGGGCAACAGAGCATGTGAACTGCAGGAGAAACGAATGGAGCAATGTTCTTTTTCTGACGAGTCCCGTTTTTCTGTTCATCCTGATAATAGGCGTATTTTCATCTGGAGGGACCGTGGCAGTAGGAAGAATCCAGCGCTCGTGAGCGAAAGTGTTAGATTTGGCGGTGGTGGAATGTTGGTGTATGGTGGCATCTCCATTGACGGGCGCACAGACCTCTATATCTTTGCAGATGGACCTCTGACTGGTCACCGATATAGGGATGAAATCCTCAGACCTATTGTAGTCCCTTACGCTGCAGCAATCGGAAATGACTTCATTTTAATGAACGATAACTGCAGGTCACATCGTGCTAACCTGGTGGAGGATTTCCTTTTCAAGAAAGGAATCGTGCGAATGGAATGGCCAGCGTGTTCTCCAGAGATTAATCCAATAGAGCACGTTTGGGACGCTCTAGGAAGACGAGTTTTTGGCCAACAATCACCCCCCACAAACTCTCCAAGAACTGGAAAGAGCTCTTCTGAAAGAGTGGGACAGAATACTCCAACTCGTGATTAATAGCCTCATTGTTTCCATGCCTCAAAGGTGTTCAACGTTGCTGGCCGTCCGTGGAAACCATACCACCTACTGAAAATGACTTCCTTTGAAGAAAATACCTTTTCTTATTCTTTTTTTCTCGTATGCATAAATTGTGTTTTTTTTTCCTTTTGTACACAAATGCGCAATAAAATGCATTTTTTCTGTCAAACATGTGTAATTTATTCTCATATAACCTACTACGTCTGTCGACCACGAATCAATCAGCTAAAAAGTTTCCCAGCCACAAGATCCACCTAAAACCGCAATATTCTTTAATTGTTTTGAGCAGCGTATTATACTATGTTACGCATTCTTAGTTTAATTCTTAGATTTATTAAGAATTGCAAATCTCCTGACTGTAACATTACAGGATTTTTTAAATCTATAGAAATAAAAACAACAGAATTATATCTTTTAAGAAATGTACAAAACTCAGAGTTCGCTTTAGAGTTTGACTCCTTTAAAAAGACAGGTATGGTATCCCACAAAAGTAAATGCGTTTCTTTGCATAAATTCATAGATCATCAGGGTTTAATTAGAGTTTGAGGTCATTTACGACATTCAAATGTAGCTTACTCAAGTAAGCACCCTATACTGCTACCTTCTAAACATAAATTCTTTGATTATTGATTACTATCATAAAAATTACTTACACGTTGATGCTCAGACTCTCTTATATCACATTTATCAAAAACACTGGTCATTTAATGGCAGAAATATGTGTAGGATGATAATACATAAATGAAACATATGCGTAAATTGTAATCCCAAGCCAGCTCAGCAATTAATGTGTGATTTGCCCGCTGAAAGAATTAATTCTGATTATCCCTTTAATGAAGTTGTTGAATCAATCAGACCCTTTTGTATTAAAAATAAAGGTCAAAGGAAAGGGCCATTACAGAAAACCTATATTTGTTTATTTATTTGCCTAGTTACTAAGGCACTGCATTTAGAAATAGTCACGGATCTGACATCAGAATCAATGATTTCTTGTTTAAAACGGTTTACTTTCCGTAGAGGAAAATGCTCTTTAATTATTTCAGACAATGCTTCTAACTTTATCGGGGCAAATATAGAAATTAAAAAATGGTATAGACCAGTTGAGGTACATGAAAGCGCTAATAAATATTTAAGTGAAGAAGGAAATGAATGGAAGCACATCCCACCAAGAGCTGCTAATTTTGGAGGCTTATGGGAAGGGGCTGTGAAAAGTTTCAAATTCCATTTTAAACGGGTAGTAAGCAAAGCTAACCATACCTATGAAGAATTATTCACAATTATGGTACAAGTAGAAGGAATGCTAAATTCACGTCCTAAAGGAGTTAGTTTAGCATTCCTTCTATTAGTTTAGCATTCTTCTTTTTACACCCATTTCTTCAGACATTGATGAACTTGTTGTATTAACACCAGCTCAATTTCTCATGGGTCGCCCTGTTACAGCGTTAGTTCAGCCAATTTATTTGAATTCAAATGAAAACAGATGGGAAAGAACTGTAAAAGCAACGCAATCAATTTGGAAACATTGGAGTCTTAGTTACTCTTAAATAATTTGCAACAACGAAATAAATGGATTTTTGAAAAGGAAAATGTTAAACTAGGTGTCATGATTCTAGTTAAAGAAGAGCAAAGAAGTGGCATATGGGCAAAATAGTTAAAATATATCCTGGAAAAATGGGAAGGTAAGAGTAGTTGATGTACAAATGGAAGCTGGTGTTTTTAAACGAAGTGTTTCTAAATTGTGCCCATTACCTATTGATGTATAAAAATTGTGTAACCTTTTTTTCAAATATTTAATAAAATTTTTCTTATTAGTAGTTTTAAAGAATTTATATATACGTCAACGATATTGTAATGAAAACATATACTAATGTTTTTGTTTTTTCTTATGTATACTGTGTTTTGCAAAAAAAAAAGAATACATATATTATGCAATGTAACCACCTTGTACTGAACTGTTTTGCAAGGCAAGGTGGGGCGGGATTTTGGCGCACGAGTGGAGAAACTCGAACAGCAGCACCCTCCTTGTAAACAATTCATTCCGCTTCTCACTATTGAGAAGAACGGAGCTCAACTGACTCTCAGCCTGTACTTACTTACACTTACTGATTACTTTTACTTACTTACTATTTACTATTTTTAATTGTTGTTATTTAATAAAATTAATAAAAGAACCTGTACTATAGGTCCGTCGTCTTTTATACGCATTTTAACACTACTTCAAACATTGGAATCTATGGACTAACAAACACCATAAATCAAAAATATTCTAAAATAAATGAAAAATAGTTTATAAGAACTGATGGAAACTTAATTCAAATGTATACTATCAAGAAAAATTTCTAAATCTAATTGACAGAGGCTTTAATTTTAAACAAAAAGCTTAAGCAACTGTTTGATCGGTAGCTATTAATTAGTTTGCCTGCAAGATCATCTAAGCGAAAATATTTACATTGCATTTAAAAATCACTTTTTAAAAGTAAAATAACAGGATGTAAATTTTAGAACCAATAGCTATACAAAACTGTATGCATAAAGAAGGTTTTTTTGACAGTAACATTTTAAAGGGCAAAAATAATGAGCATCAGAAATTGATAGGAATCAAGAATGAAAGAAGTGGGTCGTGTTTTGTACTTTCACCTGAAGAATATTTTTCATCCTTTCTTAAAATTCACTGAGTATAAAAGCAAACGGGAATTAAAATCATCAATCTATAAATTGGAATATTTTCGATGTAAGTTAATGTTAAAAACATGGCTAAAATCCAAAAGTTCTAAAAGAGCAATGCATATTTCATTAAGAGAAATTGTGAAGAATGAATTATGCTCGGCTAACAAAAATGTATATTCAACGTTACACATCTCTTATTTTAGAAATTCTCTCAGCTATATTTAGTCACCATATTTCATGTATATATATATATATATATATATATATATATATATATATATATATATATATATATATATATATATATATATATATATATATATATATATATATATATATATATATATATATATATATATATATATATATATATATATTTATATATATATATATATATATATATATATATATATATATATATATATATATATATATATATATATATATATATATATATATATATATATATATATATATATATATATATATATATATATATATATATATATATATATATATATATATATATATATATATATATATATATATATATATATATATATATATATATATATATATATATATATATATATATATATATATATATATATATATATTTATATATATATATATATATATTTATATATATATATATATATATTTATATATATATATATATATATATATATATATATATATATATATATTTATATATATATATATATATATATATATATATATATATATATTTATATATATATATATATATATATATATATATATATATATATATATATATATATATATATATATATATATATATATATATATATATATATATATATATATATATATATATATATATATATATATATTTATATATATATATATATATATATATATATATATATATATATATATATATATATATATATATATATATATATATATATATATATATATATATATATATATATATATATATATATATTTCAAACTTAAAATCTTATTTTCTTGTCTATAATTTATTTTTCTTTGTAGTTAGGGGTTTCTATAAGGTTTCGTTCTAAATCAAAAATTTGATTTTCAAACTGATGATGAGTGTAGTAAATTGAAAAAGATGGGTTTGAAAGCATTCATGTTGATGTGTTTTGAACAAAACATTTTTATAAAGTCTTTCTTATATAATGCTACTTTGTTGTTTTTCTCTTTTGCTTTATTAAATTCAAGAAAGAATATCTTAGTGTCTTCAAACTATTAAATAGCAGTTCTTTATATATCATTCGATACTTACTTTATAATTCAAGTTATTTTTACTGCTTTGATTTCAGTTTAAAACTTTCGGTGAAAAAAATACTGAGTAGAATAAAAGGAATTTTTACCGAGATTGCAAAAACTTCTTCTGGTCGATGTCTTTAAATGCTAAATAAAACACCATTGCAAATAACTAATTCAATTACCGTTTGAATTCTTAATGGAGTTGGAGGAGTGCAAAAGAAAATCCAATTATTTTCCTCTAAAAGAATCATAGAAAATCACTGATATATCAGTAGCAGAAATAAGGTATTTCAAATATATCAAAAATATTCCTGAAGAAAAAAAAACATACCTGGCCATCATCGGTGAATAGGAGAAGCCAACAAAATTATATGCTGCCTTCCAACTGCTTTTTTTCCCCATTGGGGAAAAAAGCAGTTGGGGAAATTCATTTTCTTTTAATACATTATTAAAATGTCTTTATTCAAAGATGTCTTAAAGTTCAAAAAATGTTGGAATTTGATTAAAGTTACGTCTGGAAAAGTAATCTATAAAGTTTTCCTTTAAAGATGAACATTAATTTGTGCATTGTGTAAGAGAAGAGTTTTATATCTTTACTCATTTTTAGATGCTAAATTTCACTTGTAATTGATATAAACTTATCTCCGATTGTTAAATTTTATAATTTTTTAATTTTAAGAAATTTTGAATTTAATAATTTTTGAGAAATTTATAGCAATAAATTTGTATTTGGTTTATATTAGCTGAATTTAATTCAATCTAAAGATATATAAAATTTTGAAAAAGATTTGATGTTTAATGTATATTACTTAATAATATTAATACGAAACATTGGAATAACATTTTTCCAGAGAGATTTTCCAAAATTATGAGAAATATTTTGGTACTCCAAATGTTAGGAGAGTGATTTTGTATTTTTAAAAACCATGCATTTTATGACTACTTTATATCAACCCTATATTTATTCTCATTTTAATGTAGAACATGAAAACATTTATTTTCCAAAATATTTGTTTTTGATCCCCCCAAAATTTTTTATTTATATAGAAACAATATTCTATAGTCATTGCAGATTATTCTAAAAATATAATGAAAGTACAAACTCCCTTTACTCTAGTCACAACAATTCATATTATCAATTTAACTTTAAATATTAAATATCAATAAAAAAACCAAAAACACATACACATATATCTCATTAAATAATTTATTTAATTTAGCAGTTAAAAAAAATCAAATTCTGTTGAAAAAAACGAAACAATTTTATAATATTTTGACTAAACATTTAATTTTCAGTTTAACATAATTTATAATATAACGTAAAAGACTTAAAAATAAGAATGAAATTATAATTTGTGTGTTTTTCTTATACAGAATCAGCATTGATAAGTATTTCTAATGTATTAATGAATAATGTTTTCTGTAATCTAATTCTTGAAGTTCCTAAAATGTTACAGGTACCATTTGTGATTTCTTTAAATGCAAATTATAGAGAGGAAAGATGTTATTCTATTCAGGAATAAAAGGACATGATTATATATCATAAAAACATATAATGGTATACCAAGCAATTAAATCGACATACATTTTTGTAAAACTCTGGTCACAAAGTTGTGGTTCTTTTTCACAAAATTGCATTCTTAGGTGGTAGATATGAACTCTTTAAATGAATTACAAAAATTGAAGTACACAAATTAAATTTGTTAAATCATGTTGGTAAGAAATCAACCTGTATAAAATACTCATCTCAACTGAGAGATTAAGAAACATCTTTATGTCTTAAAAGACACTTTGTAATATTAACAGGCTAATTTGATCTTATTGACTTTTGTACGGTTTGATCAAAATAATCTACGACAATATGCAATAAATAAAACCAAACTATTTTCAAATTAGAGGTAGATGATAATATGCTTCAAAATGCTTTGTTTATTCCTCTGGAGGAATTATAAAGGATTACTTTATGATTCTTCCACTAAATAATTTTGATAGACATTCTGTCAGATTATGTTTAAAAAATTAGATTGTTGCAATAATATTTGCTTAATTTTCTTACGATATGTTGCTTAATATTCTTATGGTAGTATCTATTTCTGATCAAGATATTGTTTTGTAGATGAAATATCTACCAGTTTTATATAGTCTACATCAACCGTCAAAGAAATTATATTGATTTTCTCCATAAAGGCAAATTTTAAAGCATCATTCAGCAAAACGAGATTCAACAGACATGACTTATACCAAGTCCTAGATACCAGTCATAAAAACAACTGAAATGATTATAATCTTATAATGCAAGTAAAAAAACAACTTATAATAAACTATCTTATAATTACTCATAATACAACTATCACACAGTATAGTGGACCAAAGAAAGAAAGGCTTGTTACAAATCAACTTTGATAAATATATGATTATTAGTGTCTTCTATTGTGATGTCTGTGCAATGTTACCTTGAATAACAACATCGTTGCACATTAAAATCTGTGTATTCAAATGATTCTGTTTCTTGTATATTTTTAATAATTGACACTAATTTCTTTTTGTTAAAAAGAGTATAAAATTATGGAAATAACACTATGCTAGATAAACAAATATTAAATCCTAATCGACTTATGTATATAAAAAAATTTAAAGGAACAATAAGATTTCTTAAAGAAAAACACATTTGTTAATTTTTCAATAAAACTCGATAAATTAAAAGACACAATGGTGGAAAATATAATTCTCAGCAACTTTGATATTAATGGAACATTTTACATCTGAATCACATACATCATTAGATAGGATAAATATTGAACTTCTCTAATATATCATGTGACGATTTGCTTACATATAAGAGACGAGGATATTTGATGATAGATAAAATAATACAAATCTTGAACGAGGCAAAATTTATATAAAATTTGCTATAAATAAAGTTATTTGAAAAATATATTTCTGGTACTATAACTCCTGGAATAATATTATTTTTTGTTTTGGGAGGAATGAAAAGATCAGAATTCAAAAATTGTTTACTATTATATGATAATTACACCTTTGATAATGGTTTTATAAGAATATATATGTATATAAATCATTTATTATTTCATAACTTTAAATCTATTTCCCTAGCGGCCCTTAAATACAACTACAGAGATAACTGAATTCTTAGTATGTATGCAACTGAGTCACTTATTTTAATATGAGATTTATACGAGAAAAATAAGTCCAAAATCACATGAAACATTTTATTTTTGATACAAAATAGGGAATTTTGAATTTGTTATTATCATTATTCATACAACGAAAATAAGTTACCTATTGAAATATGTAAAATATTTTTATTTTATTTGGATACGGGGGATTTGCAGTAACGCATTACAAGATTTAAGAAAATGATGCTTACAATAGTTGATTGTAATAAAGTCAAAATGTGTACTTTCAACCTCCAAGCGTTATTTGCTCATGTATATTTATACTTTTGGGTTTAGTATTATTATTTTATTTCTAAATATCATTTTATTATTATTGTTTCAGAATACATTTCAAAATAACAAAATTATAAATAGTTAGCTTATTAAATTTCAGTTGCTTATAATATTCTAGAAATAAGAAATATATGTAGCTATTATAATCATATTGTATGTCTGCTTTATTTAATTAAAAGATTAATTTCTGACATAAGATCTTTATACAAAACTTAAATTTGCATCATTATCCA
The DNA here is from genome assembly GCA_037975125.1 of Latrodectus hesperus. NCBI lineage: Eukaryota > Metazoa > Arthropoda > Arachnida > Araneae > Theridiidae > Latrodectus > Latrodectus hesperus. The sequence goes on from CM075855.1 coordinate 17,748,466, forward strand.
AAACTTAAATTCCTCCTAATTTCTTTTATACTTTTAAACTTTTCACTCTCCTACAAACATTATTAATTTTTTTCAACTTAAAAATAATACATTCTATTGTGGTTTTAAATTTTTTGGTCACTTAGGCGGTTATTTTTTTAACAGTAATTCGACGGGAAACTTCAGTTTAATTTAAAATATTACAATCACTTAAGCAAAAGAATTTTGAGATGATGAAGGTTTTGTTTGTCACTCAACTGTCATTTTTTGCACACGAAGGCTAATTAGACCAGGACCACGGTTTTAAAGTGGATTCTGAACCACTACAAACATCCATGCTCAAGGTGGGATTCGAACCCACGAACTGTTGAACCGAAGGCAAGAGCACTAACCATTCGGTTGCCAGTTCGGCTGAGATGATGAAGGAAATTCTACATTAAATGTGTTTTATGTGTTGTAAGAGTAGCATAAATGTAGTAACATTTATAATACATTGTATCATAAGAAAAGATTAAGCTTAGTTTAGTTGATAAATTTATTCATTTATCTGAAATCAGACAACTATTTTAAGGTATTTAAAAACCAGACGAATCATTAAGCTTATAAAGAGCTTAAAAGAAGAATAAATAAATTAATAATTAATCTTTAACAAATTAATTGCATAAATATCAACAATAGTCGCAACACATGTTAAATAAAAAAGTTAATCTATTTTTACAAAAATAGCATCATTATTTTAGAATGTAAATATAACGATGAATCATTAATTACATTATAGAAATTCACGAAGAAGCAGCAAAATTGCATTTTCTTTATTCAGAAGATATCAGTAAAATATAAAAGATATTTGATTTATCTTAGTTATAAAATTGTGATTAATGAATAAATTTTAAATATTTATTAAAAGATAAAATTCCCTAAACAGAATTCATATTGTGGACAGATGTTGTTAAATGTATAGTATATAGTTATAAATAAAATTATTTCGTTTTGAAACAAAGCATACCTGGCTTACAAAATAATGTAATTTAATTGGTCAATGTCACAATACTAGCCCAATGATAAACGCCTCAGTTCAACGGTTCGAAGAGTTTATACGAATACCATTTTAAACTGTTAAACCAGTCTAATTAGACCTCATGTTGAGAAAATGACCATTGACAGACTACTGAAGCAAACTTATACTGGTCAAAATTAGAATTCACTCAACTACTGCTTTATAATAAATAAAGTAATTTATAGTACTAACACTTTGGAAGCATTTGAGATTAATATAAGAGAAGCGACCTCTCTGAAAAAACTCCTTATTAATAATATGAAACAACCAAATCTCGATTCCAATGAAATGGAATGTTGTTTGCCATTAAGAGTGATTCAATCTCATTCAAACGTTATCTCGTTCCATAAAATACAAGATAGTTCTAATGATAGTAGATCCTTATGATTTTTAATTTGCAGTACTTTATGAAGAATGAACAAAAAATATGAGTTCTAAAAATCTGAAAATGGGAGAGAAGTTTTTAAAAATTGTAATCAGTTTGAAATCCCAGTTTTCTTTATTGTCATAGACTTTTATCGTCATAGACAATATTTCATAGACTTTCAGTTGGAAAATTTTTGTAACTAAAATGCATTTATTAAGCTCATTTTGAACTGGAAATAAAAGAGAAACACTTATAATTTATACAATAACCATATTTCTCTGAAATATTTATCAGCACAAATACAAAATGTTAAAAGAATATAATCTTTGTTTTAATGCTACTGAAACAAATCGGAAATTATACATCCAACGAGTCAAGCTACTTTTACATATTTGCAAAGATTTTACTTTTTCTCCACTCTATTATGAAAATTTCAAACAATAAGAGACAAAATATTTATAAAACTCATTACATAGATGTTTTATTATTTCTGATGGTGTATGTAATAGCATAAGTAATAGTAAATATTAACTTGTGTAGTTAAGTAGCTATTTGAAATATATAATTTCAAAATTTAGCTAACAACATTGCATAATTATATTAAACGCCATTAAATAAATTATTTTAATACATAAACATCATTACAATATTTTTATTAAATTAAATGACATTACTTATTTCATATAAAACAATAACCCTTCATATAAATATATATAATACACATATGTATTTATACACTCACTCCCAAAAGTTAAGCACGAAGATGTAAAATGCAAAAAAATCAACAAATACTGTTTTGATTGACCCAAAATTCGGCAGGAAAGTATCATTATATATTTATGCATAAAATAAAATCAGTAATTATATACAGAAATAAAAACAATATTAAATTTTTGTAAGTTATTAGATAATAACATAGTGGAGATTTAAACAGAATTATCTATAAAGTGTAAATAGCAGTATAAAAGGAAAAAAAGGACATTAATAGGGTATGTGTGTGATCCCCCCCCCACATCTGTATTCAAAGTTTACACTTTGTGACCATGCTTTCGATTATGCGCTCAACCACCGCATTATTAAGCAATAGCTATTCTTCTGGTAGAGCAGTTTCCAGCTCAATAAGAGTGGCTGGAGGTGGGAAACATGAAGGAAGATACTATGCGACCGAGAGCATCCCAAATATTTTCAATGGGATTACGGTCAGGAGAATATGCTGGACACGCCATACGCGCAATCACTTTACTCTCCAGGTAGACATCGATGTGCAGGTAGACATCGATCTATGGGAACGTGCATTATCGTCCATTAAAACAAAAGTAGGACCAACTACTCCAGCGTACAATCTCACAATGGGTTCTTGGACTTCATCTCGATAACCGACACTCGTCACAGAACCCCGTTTAAAGATGTGCAGGTCGGTGCGGTATCCTTATGAAATCCTTGCCCACACCATAATGCTTCCGTCTCGGAATGCGTGATGTTCGGTGATATTTTGGGGCTGATTGCGTGTTCCTTGTTCACGCCATATCCTTATACGCTTGTCATCTAACTCCAGAGCAAATCTTGAGTCATCTGTAAACATGACACTGCCTCAGTCAGACACAGTCCAATTGACAGGTTCACGGCACCACTTTAATCATGCCCCACTTGATTGGACGGATAGACAAACACAAACTCGAGGTACCCTAGCGTACAGTCCACTCATATGTAATCTTCGGTTTACAGTAGCTGCAGATATCACCATACCAAAGGACGCTGTAACCTAAATGTCACACGTTTGGAGGCTGCTCTGTGATTCCGCTTGGCTAAAATCGCAATATATCGATATTCCACGGGGTTGGTAACCCTTGGGTGACCGGCTACGGGCCTTCGGACAACTTTCTGTGGGGTTTAGAATTGTTTCCATAAACGTGAAATTACAGAATGATGAACGCCGTAGTAAAGAGCAACATCTGAGATCGACTGTCCAGCCTCAATGCGCCCCACAGCACACCAGCGCTTAGAATCTTCCATTCGTCTTCTGGAAGTCATAGAAACACGTATTTCTTGAAAACAAATTGTAGAAAAGTTTTAAATACCTTCTATAAGCACTTACAATCAACTTTTGTAACCTTTCATAAATCTGGTATCTTATAAGATTGCCTTTTTTGGATATTTCTTGACATGAAAGCCCGATTAACTATTACCAAACATATTTGGGTACTTCCATCAACCTCTGCAGCGATTTGAATCCTCTTCAATTCTGACTAGCTTCCGGAAATTAGCATTCTCCTCTCCATGCTTAACTTTTGGAAATATTTGTACTAACAGATCAAACTCACAAGGTTCAAGAGCGAAAGTTTCAAGGGGAAAATTTGTACATAGCTTTCTAAGAAAAATTCCAATTTGAAAAATAATATTGTAATGTAATTTTCTTCAAAGTGTTTTGCACTAGAAATAAAATTTCACGTATAGATCAACGTAACACTAATCGAATAAAAACGCTTGACAATTCCCTTTAATTCTGAACTTATTAAATAAGAAATTATTTCCATCCGCATTCGAATGGATCCCCTAGGGGCGCCGTATTGGGAAGAACGTAAAACATACTCGGTAATGCGCTGAAAATACCTTTTGATAATTAAGAGTAACAATTATTCATTTTTAAAAACAAATTGAATTCTTGGAACGTAGAAGGAAAGCTCAATCCGATGTCGTAAATAATTTTCCTCTACTGCCGCATGTAACGCATAAATAAAGAAAAACAATAATGCGTCTCATAATTCTTGAATTCAGGAGCAGAATATCGCATTGTTTAATTGACTACATCAAAGCATAAACAAACTTACAGGAGATTCAGATATATGTTAATCGTTATATAAATTACACAAAATCTCTAGAGTCAAAGTTTCAAATTGGAACATTTGTTTTATTTTCAGTTCACCAGAATCCATTATCCTGTGTAAGCTTCCTTTTATTCCGTTTTCTATTCTGAATGCAACGGGGAACAAACAGAATAAGGATTTTGCTATGGAGATACAATTAAAAGAATTTGTGAACTTTTTAAAGGAATTTCTCAATCAATTTCAGTAACTAAATAATAAAATAGTGTCAAAACTTAAAAATTTTTAGAACATAAAGGGCTAGCTTGAAAGGTTTTGTTTATCACATTCGCTTAAATTTAGCGTATCCTGATGAATAAGTTTATTTTCTAATGAAACTAAAATTCAATTTTACTTTTATGGTAAGTTTTGATACTTTCAAATGAAACTTTCTACCACAGGGAATTCTTTACACATGTTTTGTTTTCATAAAGAAATTAATGCAACTACATCCAGCCTTTACACACTGTCAATGCAACAACTAAACAGGAATTGCTTTTATTGCATTCCTCATGGAAAATAATTTGGTATACATATATTCTACTTGAGTTATTAATCAAAAAAGTAGTTTATATACTTATACATTTTTCTTCCTAGCCATTGTATAAACTTCATAGGACATCAAATATTACATAGGAAGCATCCTCATGCATTTTTCCCATTAATAGTTTTCATGTTATTTAATTATTGTAATCATGAATATGTTGTTTCACCACGCTTATCTATTTAGATCTATAATGAGACATTTTTATTTAAATTTAACTGCATACATTAATATATTTCACAGCCTTAATACTTACATTTAATTTAAAAAAATTTAATTTACATCTATTATTCGTATACAGTGCTACCAGAGAAAAAAATTAAAAGTATGTCTTAAAATTGCATTAAATAGTATTTCATATTACATTAGTAGTAAATTTAGTGATGTGTACTATGTATCAATAAAAGCAATGAATCTGATTTAATTGCATCGATTGTTTTTCACAGCTACCCTAGTTCTTGCAAACTTTATATAATTATTGAGGTAATTGAATCCATGTGTTTCTCTGACATGTCTTATCCTAAACTTTGAAATAAAATGGCTTAAATGATGTACAGTCTTAATGAACATCATGCACAACAACTTCAAGTGATATGTGATGTTACTCGTAAGATTCGTTTCAAATTTTTTCTATATAAATTTACTTAAATGAAGTATGACAAATGACATAATTTAAATAAAAGTATGTTGTACATGAAAGTAATTCCAACTGATATTTTCCGAACAGGCATGTAGGATTAGCCATCAAACTTTCAATTTAACAGTTTATGAATTCGCTTCTCAATTCGGTTTAGAATATTAACAACTGTTCCAAATAATTTTCATGATTTAGGCATGGAGTAAATTGCCTTATGCGAGAAAAAATTCTACTTACTTAATCTAACTGATATTTTAGATTATGGCATGTAGAAAACTAGAAAACAAACCTTTAAACTCTCTAAAATTTCAAAAAACAATTGCAAAACAAAGTATGCTGATTTGAGTCCTAGTATATAATTTTTTGTCATTTTCTAGTTTTAGAGCTCAATTCTTTCTATTTCTTTTGGTATATAGAATATTTAAAATTTTTCTTTTGGTCTTTATTTTAGTGCACTAAAAATCATTATTTTTGGTTAATTTTTTATTAATTGAATATTTTTTATTCTTCTAATGTCTGGATTTTTCTCTTCATGAAGTTAATGTTTTAATTGACATGTACAGATCATTTGTTTTCCTGTAATAATAATTAATATGTGATATAATGTTGTTGTTGTAACTAATGACACTTGGACAAGCCAAGCTTGCTATGCCTTGGCTATGTTAATTCAATTGGAAGCGTCTTTCGTTTAATCAGAGCACCATGAAGGTGAAAGTACGACTTTGCTCTACACACACGCCATAGATACCCGTTTATAGGGTAGGCAACCATTCACACCTCATTCATATAAGGAAAGGACAAAGACAGGATAGATAGAGAAAATACATCCATGCCCGAACCGGAATTCGAACCCAGGACCTCCTTATCCGCAGTCAGGAACGCTGACCACTAGACAAGTTGGGTGGCTAATGATGTGATATAAGCAATATAAATGATAAAATGTGTAAAACTCAGAAAAAACAAAAAAGCATTCTTTAATTTGAATAATCTTTTAATATATCAGAGTAAATGAAGTCTGGGCTACCATTAACATTTGAAGGAATTAAAACTAGTATGCATGGGGGGATACAATATAGTAGTCATAATTCATATCTTAACCATTAATTAATTTCACAAACAAATAGAGTTACAAAATATGAAATAAAAGGAAAAAAGCAAAACTGAACGCAAATTAATGAAATGTGTTAAAAAATGTTACTGAACGCCTAGAAAAGTTAGAGAAATATCAGACGTTAGCCCATCGCTGTTAACAATACAATGTATGTTCTTTGAATTTCAACAAAAGCTCTATATATCTTACACATTACCAAGTCTCCAATAAATTTGGCAAGGGCTCATCGCGACCTAAAGTTAGAATCGCTTTCTAAAGTGTGAAAAAATCATTGGTTTCATCTAAGCCACTGTTTGGCTACGCTTGTACATTCCTATGTGTAGAAGAGTGTGCTGGAGAGTTTTCCAGATTTCCACACTTATAGCAATCAAGCCATGACCTTTCGACAGAAGGCTACCAGCAGCGAGATGTCAAACCAGAGAATGCAGGCCTCACCGTGCCCTAATACCGGGACCTTTGAAGAATGGAGATCATTCCCAGTCATTGTTGAGTAAATGGTGATGATGAATTCTCGTCTATATGGTGTGTGCTTAGGAATTTTACGGATATTTCTTCCCAAAGGTAAATAAGGGTAGTGTCATACGAATACCACCCACTGTGTATGAAAAGTAGTTTTAAAGGTAAATTACGTGGTGGAAATTGAAATGTTTTACAACATCTTTAGGATGTTATATTGTAAACTATGTGGTGTCTTATTATTTGACCAGAGGGATCACTTCAGCCTTGTGGTTGGAATATGGATGACATTTTAATTTTGAAGGAAAATATTCTTGGTTTAATCCAAGAAGCTGCTGAACAGGGTTAGGTAGTTCTATTTCTGTTTTTTGCGCAAGCATTGGCTGTCTTTAATGCTTCGAAGTTTTCTGGGATTCCTTATTTGCGACTCATGTGTGTAACTTTTATACGTTTCTAAAATTATAATGACACGTCTGTGTAACTGCAAAAAAAGCTATTTTTTTCTAATGTCATTTTCCTAATTAACAGTCAAAAGTATTTTCTGTACCCTTATGATAGGAGTATATTTCTTGGAGTGAAATTTCGAGCCCATTCGCTATTGAACTGTAGAAGATAGGTGTAGTGTTTTCTGTGTGAACGCCTGTTAGAATAGAATGTACTTGGAAGCTTTTCAGGTTGCCTTACTTGTAACAAGCAAGTATAGGCCTCTGAAAAATCTCGTAAGGAAATAGTATGGGTGTAAACAGCCTTCAATCGTTAGGCTGAACCCAATGTGTCAAATCAGTCTGAAAGGCCATACCTATATTATTTTGAAATTTTCATCTTTCCTTAATGATTGATTAATATTTTTAAGCTTTGAATAGTTATAAGCAAATATACCATGCCATCTATTTTATCTACATGAACACTGGATTTAAACACAACTTTTGAATACATTTTATTATTCCTTACGCAGAAAAACGTTAATAAGAAAGTACTAATTTTATCAAAAGTAATTTAAGATGATTTAATTAAAACGTAATTTTTTTAAGTATTTTTCCTTTTTTACAAAATTGTGTAATTTGCAGGCTTTTTACATGTCACAAAGATAATTGAAACGGGTTGAATACTATGGTCATTATAAAAATAATTCGTATAAGAGAAAGAAAGGGGGTGTTATTACTATATTTATTTTACTATACTAAATATTTTATTTAAAAAACACTTAACGGATCCAAATTCTATATTTAGTTAAGTCCTTCAAATATGAAATGGAGTACATGAATAGCTAATGTAAATACTTTTCAGTATATTGTGTTTATTTAATAATCTGTCTACTTTTTCCTTAAAAATAAACATTCAGGGAGTAATTTAAAGTGATTAAAGTAACTTTATAATATTTTTTCTCCTTCATAGACACACTCGATACTTTACTCCCCGATTATTCCAATCCGTTTAAAGCTTTTCCGCTTCCTGTAATCACATGCAAAATCATATCACACTTTGGCCAATCTTTATTTAGTGTTAATGCATATAAAAATAAAGAATAAAGGAGAAGTCATATATCTGCAAAGCATATTGAATAGGACAGGGCAGAATCTCTAGTAAAATGCTATAAAATTAATATAAATTGCTTAGAAATAAACGAAATGTACATGCTTCTACTGGAAGATTAATATTAAAATAATTTATTCATTTTTAATGTAAACTAATCTACACAAAACTTATACACTTTATACATATTTTTCAGTATATTTTACAATCATATGAATAATATAATTTTAATACTTCTAATAGTCTTTTATGTAAGTTACAAATACCCCTGTTTCCTACTAATGAAATAGTACTAATATATTCTCGAATGATTAATGTGGATGTTTGTTGTTATTTCTTATTTTTTTATTGGTTTGTTGTTAGAACAACTTCAAGCTTTGATCATGGTTGCTCTTTTATTGGGAATTCATTTAAAAGACACATTTTCAAGTTATTCTGTAGCAATTCCGCCAGTTATAGCACCCTAAAAATCCTAACTGGTATACAATACATGTTTTCTCAATTTATAGTTAAGTACTGAATACAATGTTAGACAGGGTCTAAAATATAAATCGAAGTAAAAGGTCATCAAGTAATCAAAGCTTAAAATATATTAAATTAATGCACCTTCAAAAATGACCATATCCCATGCAATGCTCAACAAAATAATTTGAAATCTTCTTAAACTCATGAAATAATCAACGCAAGTTATTATAATAATTTCAATGTTACTTATTACAAATCATGTTCTGAAAATACTATGACTAAAAGAAATGGATTAAAAATAATGAGAAAAAAGTAATATAGTTGAGATTATGATATTTAAATTATATATATTATTCACAATAAATATACAACATTTACTATGACAGAGATGTAAAATCACTTTTCTATGGATCATTGACATACAGACATCTTAAAAGCTTTTGTAAGGTAGCCGCGTAAATTAGACGAAGATTATTGTAAAGATTTTCATATCCATATTATTTCGTTGCGAGAAGATTTTTCATAAGTGACCGTGCTCACGTGTTGCAAGGGAGTAAACCCAGAAAACTTGCAAGCATTGGCACTAACAGCTATTCACGCAGAAATGCAACACCCATGGTTCAATAATAGCGCAGTTAATTGCTTCTGTTGAAGTTTGCATGAGTTGAAAGGATCGAACAAGGAAGAACTGAAATATTCTTCGCTTACCAGAAGGTTGCAATGAGTGCTCCACCCAGTTCATTTGACATCGTACTAGTCGAAAGCTATTGTTAGACACTTCAATGTCCACCATGTAATTTGCATCCCAGGAGGACACCCTTGAGACATTTAAATAGTGCCTACAGATGGTAGTCATATTTACATATCTCAAGGGGGAAAACCAGGAAATATCCCCCGACAGACGCAGAAGCGCCATATCAATTTTTCGTTTTCCAGCAGTGGGTGGAGCAGGACTTGGGATCTTTTGCTCCTTAGAGACCTGGCTTACTACTAGATCAAAGTAAGTCCCAGCCACGGATCCTTCCGGTGGAAAATCTTTGTTTCGAATCCACCGAATCTTGTATATTTGGGGGTTCATGAAGCATTTTTTTTATTTTAAAGGAATTAATATTTAAGAGTTCCCCGTTTTATGTGACACGTGAGTGTGGTGCGCTCTCTTTGAAAATATTATAACAGAAGAGTAAATTAGAGGGTTTTTTAAATGTTTTAACACAGCTATTTATTTTTAGGTATCTTTTAAGTAGTTTCTAATAAGGAAGTATGTATTATTTATTAAAAAATCCTTTTAAATATTTATTTTGTAAATTCTTATTTAACGTGGATTGTTTCCTTGTGGTTAAATGTGATACTCTATTTCCTTTATCTACCTTTGCAGTGCCTTTTCAATTCCTGTAGGCTTCCAATCTTTTCTTCTGCGTACGGAACTTTTGGGAAGGAAGGGAAACTATTTATTAATAAATATCATTGCAATTAAAAATTCATAACGTAAAAAATGTATAATATTTTATAATTTACTCTATTAACTATTGTTCAGAGTAGGCATAGAAGAACATGGTAAAAAAAAAAAATAAAGTTTTTTGCAATATAATAAAAAATGTAACCACAAGATTTTTTAACTTTTTCTTTTCGTTATTTCCTGGCTTTTTTTATTTCAATTAATTTAATTTTCCGATAAACTGGATTAATTTGCTTACAAATTCAATTCAAATCCTCTATCGTTGAATTTAATTAATCTTTAACAAATGAAAAGCAAATTTATCAACAAAATTATTCCTTTTTTTGCGCTTAATTAAATATTTAGAGGCTTATACAATTAGGTAAATTTAATATGCTTGGAAAGTTCATTTTAATCACTGAACCGTTAAGCCTGCTCCGAAAATGCAAAAATTGAAGTTGTTTTGTTAATTAAATAGAATTAAGATTAACTTCATCGTGAATTAGCACAGTTCTTTGTGTCTATAATTAAATGTCTCTTTATAGAAGAATACTCTTTCATTTCATCAAATTAATTCAATTAATTTTCCAAGCGCTGGAATAATGGAAGGATTGCGAAATTAGAAACTATCTTAAGAGTTTTCTTTCGAATATTATATCAATAACCGACATTAAGATTGAAATGCAAAGAAATAAACATTGTAAAATTTGTTTTTATTGACACAAATAAAATAAACATTTCAAAATTATTAAAACTGTATAACATTTATTGTTAATAGTCAGACTAAAAAATCAATTTTGAGTAATTTTGCTTAATATATATATTTTTTTGCAAGTTATTTAATTTAAATTTATCCAAGAAAAAACAGTAATATGCGTCACTAATTACTGTTATTTAAGAATTTCAAAGTCTTAAATTTGCTTATTCATTTCTTTTGTCTTATATTATTAAATTCATCTTATTTGGAACCATTATTTAGTTTTTTAACGTCGTTGTGATTGTCATATTTTAATCTGCAGTTAAGCTCTGTAATTAATGCATATTTCTAACAATAAAAATTTCCGTAGGCAAATTTCGTTAAAAATAAGTGTTCCCATTATTTTTGAGGGAGTGTAAAATATTTTTATAACTTATATCGAAACAACATAACACCTACTCTTGAGCCCTTATGAAGTGTATGGAAACAAGACAATCTTTCACTTCAATAAAAATATTCTTTAGAGAGTTTCCAACAATAAAACTTTTTTTTCACAAAATTGCTTATTTGGCCTATTTTAATCGATTGATCGTATTTCCATTTTGAAGCGGTAGAAAGTTCTGTATCAAATGTTGAAAACACTCTCAAAAATTCTTAGTAAATAAACAATAATTAAAAGTTTATTCTTTTTCAATGACAATGAAAGCATATATTATTCATTAGAGCTTGAAAGTATAAAATAATTTTGGATAATTATTGAGCTTGAATTTTAAATTTTGAAATTTCTTCTACGTTAATAATTGTAAGGGAATAAGAATTCGTTTATGCATCTTTAATTTATATGTATCATATATATTTAAATGTACCAGGTCGTATTAATGGATTTGATGAAAGCAAAAATAGGGCAACTATTTTTCAAAATGTATAGCGATGTGCCAGACATTAATCATGCAGAAATGAAGTAGAGCATTACACGTGATCTGTTAATAATCTAAAATAATAATATAGTTTCTTGATAAAATCTAAACAACTTAACTACCAACATTTTAATTTGGAACGGTTTTGAGTTTCACGATCAATATTCCTTCAATAATGTTGCATCCGAAAGCGATACTTATTTACAGGTTACACATAAAGAGAGTGTTGATATCTAATTAAATTATTTTATTATAAAATTGTGTGAAAAAAATGAATATAGGAAATATACAAAAATTAAAAGTATTTTATAAATTACAATTATTATTTATTTACTTAACAAATAAAAAATTCAAATATATGCAATGAATTTTTCTAGCTTTTATATAACATACTAAATTTATAATTTTTCGACATGCGTAAAGTCCAATGAATAGAAAGAAAACACTATTAACAAGATAATATTTAATGAACTAGTACCGGTAACCTATTTTATTACATTTCTGCATGAAATAAATTATTCGAACAAGGAACCAAAGAAATTATCTTGCATCTTAAAAGAAACCTGTGAAAATAGATTATGTGTCATGTGAAATTCATATAAAACATTTCTTAGTTACACTAGCGTGTATTTCTTGCCAATTATTTAATAATTGATTTAACATTCATTCGCTCACAGAAGATGAAACTTTATTTACATTACATTTTTGAGAACGAGATTATTTTTATTATTTATTAATTAAAAAATAAAGAATTATATTAATGGTATCCATTTATCAGAAGGAAGCAACGAATCTAAAAATTCTGATAATTTCTTATAAACATATCATTACCTTAAAATTATACAATTGTGGGTTTTTGATAAGAGTAAATGCTATGCAGAAATACAAATATAGTTTTATAGAAAAATCAATGCTTTTATTTTATGAGTAACAAAATAAAAAATTTTCAGTACGTGAAAACTAATTAAAAAGAAAAATGTGAGCCTTTTCTGAGATAAAACAGATATTAAATAAAGCATTTCGAATAATCAATGGAATCGTGATCTTTACATATCAGAATCATTTCAATGTCACAAGTGTTTCTCATTGCCAGTTGTTTGGAAAGATGGAGGGACTCTGTGACATCAGGGTAAAAGACTTTGATGGTGGTCCAGAACTTGTCGTCTGGCGAGATATTATCCTGAAAGACTAGAAGGAGTACCATGCTTTGACAGAGGTTTTGTAATAAAAAACCACTACTGATCATTCACCCTGTGGGTTGCAATGGAGCAGTTTTTATGAAGAACTACACAACACTTGTGATGCCCAGCAAATTCTGAAGACATCAATCGAATAGATTGTTATTCCTTGTCACACAGACGGAATTGATATGATTCGGAGCGAGATCAAACAACTACCAGAATCAATGCTGATTGAGAAATTTTGCCTCAAGAACTTTTGGACAATATGATGCTGAATCTGGATAAACTTCCACTGCAGTAATAGAAAGGCGTATCTCATATTGAGAAACTTTCTTCCTCTTGGACAAACAATCATTTGTAACAATACTATATGTCTATGTATTTAAAAGTACTATATGATGTGTTAAAAAGTATAAAATTCAGAGTTTTTCTTGTAAAATGAGCTTTATAGCAATTAATTTACAGTGATAATAATGTTTGATTCAAGAAATAAAATAATTGCAAATTGTATGATTCATTTTTTAATAAACCAGATTCAGACCTCAGAAAATATTGATCAAAGAATTCAATGGTGGGTAATCATTTTCATCTAATTCTAAAAATGCACAAAACTAAATATTAGTTAGTTTTATTATCACTATTAAAAATCGAGAGGATTTCACTCATAAAGAGTGAAATTTCACTCTTTCATTTTGACAAAACTCAACCAATCTCTAAGACAGAAATTAACTCTTTTGAAAGATGTAGTGAAAGTACTCTTTTTAAGAGGAGTAACAACATAAAGGGGTAAATTAGATAGAAAAAAGAGTGAATTTCAATCTTTTATATATGTTTTTTGCTGATTTTTTATATTAAAAAATTGTGCAGAAAAAAGGTTTAAAATTCTTTATTTTAAGGAGTCGTGTATTTTTTTTTTTTTTTGCCAATTATAAAGATGTGCAGTTTGGTTGTTTGGTTGATTTTAATAATTATATAGGTTTTTAAATTACATACAATATCAAGCAAATACTTCAGATATTTATTTATATTAATTATATCTATTTAATTTTACGTGTGAGTGTAGCAAAATTATCTCTCAACAAAAAATTATCACACATCTTCAGTTAGCTAAGTTGTTTATTTTCGAAGTTACAGGAGGGTAAGCACAAATATTTACAGATTATTCTGTTGAACAAAACTAACTTAGGCTTTTGCAAATAAACCTTGTTTTATATTTTATTTTCCAAGTTTAGTTCAAACTGAAAACAACTTCAATGAAAATAAGAATATGTATACATAAAAAAATAAGAATATGTATACATTAATTATTATTTTTATAATGTCAAATTAATTTTGCATCTTAATTTCTTTGTATTGACAATTTAATAACACAAAATAAGAATTCTATAAAAATAAGAATAAAAAGATAATATACGTTTTAATGTATGCATTTTGCAAAATCTTGATCGCATATAGTTAGATATGTATTGTTTCAATTAAAGTCCCAGCTAGACCATTTTTTTAATTTATGAGTCATGTATTCCATGAAAGCATAAAATACAATGAGTATATTATGGTTCTTAACATTAAGTACATGATGACAGTTATAAAATATATCAAACGCTTTTCAGTCTTTATTATCCAACATCAATAAATTCATTGTCCACAGATAAAAATTTTTCCTATTCACGTCTTGTCTTTAACCACAGCAAAGCAAAGTGTTGCTACTTTTGAGTGCTGTCCTTCTTCTGAAGATCCCTTCACCTAATTCGAACGTTGTTGTTGTCATGTCCATAAAGTTGCAAAGTGCAAATGAATTTTATATTCCTCCAAAAGTTCTGGTGACGAGGTTTGCCAGTTCTGGGGTCCGGAGTCCATGGAGGATCTCGATTGGTGGTGCTCCAAGGAGGAAGAGGGTGTGGATTATGGCTTGCCAGTTAAAAACATGTTCTGGTGTCAGTTGGGATTGAGAAAAGTGCTTGCAGTAGGGATAGGATTTAATACAAGTTGGTGATATTTTCATGCCCTTAAAATGTCCAGCACGTAGCCGAGCTATTGTAAATGAGAGGTTTCTAGAGCAGTCTAGGTCAGGGATTGTTACCTTGCCAAAATGTTGGCTCCCCCAATTAAATTACGCTGTAAATTAAGCTGTAAATTGCACAAAAACATTTCGGCAGTTTGGATAACATATGAACATTCTCTTAGCAAGGAAAAATAAGATGTATTTTTTTCTAGTAAAATGAAAATAAATGTCACTATTTAACAAGTCATTTAAAAATATTTTTAGATAGTTTTGTAGAACTAAGTTATACATCTTTTCTAGGGGAATGCAGAGTTATCGTTATGAATGTAGACGGATGCAAGTTTTCAAGGCAAATTCTTAGAAGTAACAGACATGTAGTGCACAAAATATAGTTTTCGTAAAGGAACGACCCTTACATTACTATTCTAAAATAACTGATTATTAATTCATGTAATTGATACTTCTTGATATTTCAACAAATGGTGTTGTTGTTGTTGCTTATCTCCGAGGGTCTGACGGACTCACACCAAATCTAGGAATCCTTTGATGGAGATGAAATCGATGACAAGGCGGAGAGAAGTGTAGATTTCGTCCCATAGTACATTCATACAATCCAGAATATGCTCAGGAGAAGCTTGGTATCCATGCCATTTAGGACAGAGGGGGAAGTTCTTGTTATTCGCTACAAAAATGAGGCATTTCAGGTGGTCAGAGGCGAGACCTGCAAGGCAAGTGCTGTATTTCCTATCACAGGAAAGAGCCAGAGAAAGTCCCTGCTTTCTACCCTTGTAGAAGTGGTGAGTCAAAGGTACCTGCCAATCGGTTTTAAACTGGGCTTTTCTCAGGGAAAAGAGTTCTAGGAAGGTAAACGCTGAAGAAGAAGGATCAGAATGACCTGAAACCTTCTTTGCTAAAGTGTCTGCTATTTCATTGTCTCCAATATTCATGTGAGACGAGATCCATTGAAAATAGATATTATGCCGAAGGGAGACAATTTTCAACAAATGTTAAATAATTTTAATGAAATAATGCAGAAGTTCATATTATATAAACCTGAATATCTATCTTCTGCGTCATATTCTATTGAAGCCTAAGAATGTGTTAATCTTTGATACGATATTCTTGGGCAAGTCTCTCTGAAAACCATTTCAATTGTAATCATCCTCAGATGGGTAGCATTTTGCTTTGGATAAAAGTTATTCGTTATCAGAAATGTAAACCACAAACAAAGTAAACAAAAGATAAGTGATTTAATTTGAAGGACATTACTTTACATCCATTGTCATAAATAAAACCCCTTTGGGTATAAGAGTTATCAATAAAACCACGAGCTTATTTAAAGAGTTATGTGTAGATTTCTGTTTCTCAGACATTCAAGATTACAATTGTGAAGGCAGAATTACATCTTATAAACAGTGGGATAAAATGCCTATACTTATTATTTTAATAAAATAAACGAAGTAATTTAATATTCTTAAAACTTTGGAATATGCTACAATTTTTATTCGAAATATAAATTAAGTTATCTTTGATTTTGGCAAAAAAGACTGAATTGAACAAGACATGAAATTTTTTGTTTCAGAGACATTAATTAATAATTTTTATTATCTGTGTTCTTATAACTATAAATAATGAGGGGATACTTTCCAGAAATTCAATAAACTCATATTTTCCGCAATTTTGAACAATATTTTTGAGTATTTTCTAATAAGTTTGATTTGATACCTTTGCAGTGGACTGGGACTTATAATACACTGTTGTAAAAAAGTAATAAGTCACATGTTTAAATGCTCCAATACGCATACTTCAATCCCTCGTTCAATACAAGCAAATGGACGCTTTAGGGGAATATTTTCTGACTTACCACCGAATTTTCATTCTATTCCCCTTTGTTACATTTTTACTTTTACTGGAAAATCGAGGGTATGCAAAAGCTGTGTTTTCACCACACTCGATGTATGTTATTGATTTGCAAATTCGGCTCTAATATTTTTCCCTCTTCTGCGTGCAACCAATAATGTAATTTTCGTGTTTAATTCTCAGTAAGTGATAATATGTAATCTCAGAAGTAAGGTATTTACTGGTAAATTATTGGTTTCTTTCGTATCAAGAATCTTGTGCTTATGGTTTTTATGCAATTTTTATTTAAAATTTGTTTAAATTATATTTAAATATTGATGTAAAAGACAATGGAAATTATACTTTTCTTGGTTTATTAGTTGGTTTATCAGAAGTAAATATGTCAAAATACCTGCAATGTATCAGATTCAGAGAGCTACACTCGTTCCAATTGTAATATATATATATATATATATATATATATATATATATACAGAGAGAGAGAGATTGAGATATATAAAGAGATATATAATGATGTAATTATGTTATTTAAATTTCAAATATCCAACTCATCAATCATGTGTTCACCTAAGGAAGAGAATAAGACACAGATAAGATACTATTTTTGAAAACGGGTTTAACAAACATGAAAGTTTCTCCTTCGCTGTGGTGTTGCAATCATTTCTGTAACATAGCTTGTTAAGATTATTTACTGTATAACAGCTTATTAGTAAAATTTCATTAAAGCTCCAAATACCTTTAGTGCGCTTCTTTGATCCAAAACTAATAAATACAACTGTCAAAAAACCCAAAAGCGAACATTTAAATTCGACTTTAACTACAACCGAAACCACAAATAAAGCTAGAGATGTGTTTTGTAAACATTTTAACAGTTGAATGAATGTTGCGAGAAAAGAGGTTTTCTATGCATTTGATTATGATTTTATATTTGTTATATATGTTTTCTTAAAATCTATTTTAAAATTATTATAATTTTATTAAAATCTTTTTATTTAAGGAAGGAGTTTATTCTTTTAAAAGCGAACTGGATTTACAATTTTAATGAAATTTTATTTAAAATAGAGTGGCAAATTTTTGCAGCTAAAACCGAAAGAGAACTAACTAGGATTCTCCCCGGAAATTAAGAAAAAGTTGTAGTACAGAAAGAGAAATAGGTAAGGTGATTTTACCTTTACCTTTTATTAAGAATGCAATTTTTATTAGAAGAAAAAAGTACAAAGAAAATTCTTGTAATTTTTTTTGTCAACATGACTAGCCCAACTAAAATTAGGATTTCCCTAATTGTAGTTAGAAAATTCCTATTTACATTAAGGAGTTACCTTTAATTAGGAACTGATTAAAAATATTGAAGTGGTATTATGATCTCATATGTTAATGCTTCTAGAACTTAAGAAACTAATATAAATGTTAATGCTTCTAGAATTTAAGAAACTAATATAAACTACTATGCATATGTTAGTCAAATTTTCACTTAAAAAGTCAAATTATAAAAATATGCTGAAACTTTAATTAAGGAATAATTAAGATTCACAAATATTTACTTTTTGAAGTATGATGAATAATTTAATGTAGCTTATTGAATTCTACGATTTCTTTACATAAAAAAATAATAAACTTTTTGGTAAAATTTCCTTATATTTTATAAACTGTATTAAAATTAATTATTCCGAATTATATTCATAGAATCTTCCAGCTTCTAATATAATTAACTATAAAAAGGTTTCTTTTAAATAGTTGTGCTAAATCTTTTTCAAAAAAGGATGAATTACAAAATTTTACTGATTTTGTTACCCCACTCAGAATTTCATCTCATGTTTTCAGTTGCTGCTCTCAATTCAACAAAATCTTAAAGCCAGTAAACGAAACATTTCTACATTCATTCAAATCTTAGATTGATACAAAATGCCTGATTGAAGTTTTTGGTTTCTTTTATAGCAGGTTAAGTAAATGAACTGTTCAGCCCTTGTGTTTAATTCGAAAATCAATTTATAAAATAAATGCCAATAATATGCAAAATCATAAAAAATAAATAATTTAAAAGAGAACAGTATAATATACCTGAACATCAATAGATAATATATATATATTCATGCCTGTAAATAAATGTATTACATATTATATAATAAAACTGTGAATATTACAATATATCATTAAATCATTGAACTTAAATAATATTAAAATTAATAGCAAGTTTATAGACTAATGTTATATATATATATATATATATATATATGTGTGTATATATATGTGTATATATATATATATATATATATATATATATATATATATATATATATATATATATATATATATATATATATATATATGTATATATATATATATATATGTATATATATACATATATATATATATATGTGTGTGTATATATATGTGTATATATATATATATATATATATATATATATATATATATATATATATATATATATATATATATATTAAAATTATTCTTCCTTATAAAGTGTTGTATTAAATGCAGTGAAATTTTGCTTCGTAAACTCTGCAAATAAAATGCTTCTTCTCTGTCTTTTTGTATAATTGTGTTCAATTGAAAAGGACAGCAGTGAGGAACGGAATCAACAGAGATGCTGGTCTTTTGGTAACTCCAAATAGAAGGTATGCTTTATTTTAAAATTTTAATAACATCATTATTTTTAGTAAAAGTGATTTTAATAAAAGTGGTAACTAAAAGTGGTTTTAATTCACTCTGAGAGAACACAGACTCTCAGATATATCAAAGTTTAGCATTGTAGAGGAGAAATCAGGATCAAAGTATCAATCAGTAAAACTTTGATAAAGTTTAACTTGATACTGCTTTACGTCATTGTAACATTAGGAAGTAATTCTATTAAACATATTAAAACATATCTGACAAAGGACAAAATATAAACATTTTAGTATAGAGTAAACACAATATAGTGACTTCAGTCATTTATTAGTATATCATTTAAATAATTAATTTGTATCATGTAATTAAGATTTTAGTTTAGAAATCTGTTATTTACTATGTTGATGTCAAATCTTTCATGTCAACGTTACGCAATATTCCGGAATTTTGCTTGCCTTAACATTGGATAGTGTAGCATACCTGGGAGTACAGAAAATATGAGATTTTTTCTGTATTTCCCCAGTGATATTTGCGATCATTTTACATTTTTTTAAAAAGTATTGATTTCGCTTCTTCAGCAAATGTATTTTTTCTTTGACACTGATAAGAAAAGCAATGAAATTTAGCTGAAAGAAATTCTATCAGTAATATTTAATAAATTCGTAATTAAAGGTAATTTTCCAATTTTTCACCAATCATCTGATTTGTTTTTAGTTGATGTATACATAATATTGCTGTACATGATTCAAAACAATGTTTTCAAGTAATTAGTATGTTTCTTATAAAACGATGTACATCGATATTTTTCCAAATTGCAGTTTTTTCCCAGAAAGCATATTTTCTATTGTATACCACGATTCTACAATACCATTAATAGGAAACATATTCAATTGCAATTGATAGTTAAAACTGATATACTATCTGCTACTTCTCTGTAATTTTTCATTTAGATAAATGCAAAGTTAAATTCAGAAATGATAAGATATTTCAATATCTTATAAATACTTATGGTACATTAAGTTAAATCAAACTGTAGAAATATATGTGTCAATTTTTTAAATTACAGTATAGAGCTATGGAAAGGTGTTTGTTCCTACCAAAATCTGCGTTATGGAAATTAAAAAACAGTCATCAGTAAATTAGCAAGAACCATGTTTTTATATAGCGTTCCTTACAAACGTGCATAGAATTACAGTATTAAAAAGGTGATTTAAAAATCTTAATTCGTTTAAAAATTTCATCCTTTATTCTAAATCACTGCATTTAAATTGCATAACTCTCAGAAGCATAAAAGTCATTTCTGTTTGATTTAATTACATTCCCTTAAAAATAGCTTACGATTTAATTTTGAAGTCATAAAGCCTAAAAATCCATACAAATCCGAAAAGAAACCTTAAAAATTATTTAACGATAAGAGTAAAATCTATTCATTCCTTAAAAAAATTTAAACATTTTTTTTCTATTTAACAGCACCAACTTCTTTTCATGCACATGCACTGACTGTTCTTCTGAATGAAAATGATAATTATTTTTCATATCATTATAGCACCGAAAATAGATATTCTATAAATATTTTTTCTGTATTTTATGGAAGCAGTTTAAATTAATTTTCTAATAAAAGCTGAAAACATTTTATTTTTATTTTAACAGATTGAATTATTAACAGGTAAATGAATTATTTTTCACGTAGTCCCTTAAATTTAAGTGCAATAAATTGGTAGTGAAGAATTTTTTAAGGCCATCATAAGTGAAAAGTAATAATTATGTTTTTATGAAATTTTTATAACACTAAATGTCTTTGCTCTAGTTAAAGAATTGTTGGCTTAGAGCTAGCATATTATTTTTTTAAACATTTGATATAAGCATATATTTTTGTTTGATTTTAAAAATTTACCTTTAAGTCTAATTTTATGCAAATATGTTCTGGTGATTTTGATATTTTTGCACTTCCTTGGTTATTTTATGAAATGTCCCCAAAAATTTCTTTAAATCAATTTTTCATATTTTAAGAATTGATAAATGCACTGTTGTTTTAATTTCTTTTGGCTTATGATAAAAGAAAGCTTTTGTGAATATACTGATGGCAGAATTAATAAAGTCGACATAGACATTTACTATATTAAACATCCACATTTTCGCATTAAGTTTTTATTTGAGTATTTATAATATCGAGAACCTTACAAAATTGTTTTCTTTGGTAAAGAATTATGTCATTTTTACTGATTTATCTCTGTAATTTTACATAATATATAGACATTATAAAATTTTCGTAACAAATCCAAAAATATACTTTGTTTAGTTAATAACTACAAAGATCTTATAATTTCTATCATTACTTAACAAACAGTTGATATAATAAATCGAGTTTAATTTATATAATTAACTTAAAATTTATTAGCTATATACATACATACATACATATATATATATATATATATATATATATATATTACATATATATAATATATATATATATATAATATATATATATATATTACATATATATAATATATATATATATATAATATATATATTATATATTATATATATATATATTATATATATATATATATATATATATATATATATATATATATATATATATATATATATATATACAAAATTATAATGCAAAAAAGAATTTATCTTAAGAATTAAATTAATTTTAGTCTGACAATAAAAAAATACTGCTTAAGATAAAAATATGCTTGATAATATTTTAGCAGAAGTGACTAAATTACCAGATTGAATAGTAATTCTGCCGCATCAACTTATTCGTAACCGAATTCCAATGGTATAGTGGTTAACTAGAATGATTAAAATGAAACTTGACTGTCTAGTAAAGCCTTCCAGTTTCTAATCAAGCAAGGGTTGCAGTAAGAGGTCCCTGAATCTATGGATATTCATCATGCGCTGCCAGGATTCAGT
>CM075855.1:17778623-17813623 GCA_037975125.1 Latrodectus hesperus
AGAACGAAATAGATAATTTCTAAATTAATTTTGTAAACACCTTTACTTTGCCGAAGAAGGCAATTTCAACCGAGAGATTTCTTCATTAGTCATACAGGAGTTTACGTCTAAATTTAGACATACCCCAAAATGACTCATCTGTGTTGACTCTAACTTCAAATTCTTTTATTAATGACTTACTCAATGATGGTAATAATTTTACTAAAATATTTCATGTTGTAAGCTATATTTTCAGATTCCTACACAACTTAAAGAGCTGAACTAAAAAGAGGATCCCAAGGCAGAAGAAATCACAAGGCAGCAGAAAAATTCTTAGTAAAAGAGGTTCAAAAAGTAGAATTCCCCACTGAAATGAAATGTTTGAGTCAACAAAAACCTGTACCTGATAAAACGCTTATGCCCATTTTTAGTTCAGAATGGATTTTTAAGAGTAAATGGTAGGATAAAAAAATGCAAGTATAAGTTTCAATAATAAATTTCCTATTATTCTTCCAAAGGGCCATAAGCTCACAAAAATCATTGTAGAAATGTATCATAAGCGATACTTAAATTTAAGTCCAACTGCTTTGCTGAATTATGTCAGACAAAATTTTGGTCTATACAGGGTAAAACAGTATGTCGAAAAATTGTGCCTGATTGTATTATATGTTTAAAAATTAAACCTATAGGAATTGAGCAATTAATGGTTTGCCTAAAGAGAGAGTGACTCCTGGTTTACTATTTAATTGCTCAGGAGTTGATTTCTGTGTGGATAATTTAATATAAAATATAAACATCAAAGAAAGTATATGTATGTATCTTTGGTTACCAAAGTCATTCATCATCAAATGGTAACAGAAGTATTCATTGCATGTTTAAAGAGATTTGTTGCTTGTAGAGGTTTATGTTCAAAACTATATTCCAATAATGCAACAAATTTCACAGGTGCAAATAAAGAATTGTCCAGATTGCACCATTTAGCTTTAAAACCAGATGAGAAACTTGCAAATTATATGCCAACAGAGAGAATTTATTGGCATTTTCTTCCTCCTAGAGCCACCGACTTT
Organism: Latrodectus hesperus; assembly: GCA_037975125.1. Taxonomy (NCBI): domain Eukaryota; kingdom Metazoa; phylum Arthropoda; class Arachnida; order Araneae; family Theridiidae; genus Latrodectus; species Latrodectus hesperus. The sequence continues at coordinate 17,779,670 of CM075855.1, forward strand.
GGTAGTTTGTGGGAGAGTGGTGGGAAAATATTTAAATTTCATTTCGCTAGAGTGTTAATTATAAAGTTACTATTATAATTACTTAATTATGAAGAGTTTTTAACTGTCATTACTCAGATAGAAGGTATTCTAAACACCAGATCTCTTTTACCCTTTTCCTCAGATACTGATGTGTATGATGTATTAACACCTGCGCACTTCCTAATAGTAGATCTTTAAATGCTATTGTTGAAAATTGAGTAACTGGAAAAAATTGACAAAAGTTATTCAAATTTTTTTAGGATATGGCTGGGCAATATCTTAATAATTTGCAACATATATATATATATATATATATATATATATATATATATATATATATATATATATATATATATATATATATTATTTTACTATCTGCATGAAAATATTCTTTTTGCAAACATCTTCTGTGTTGCTGAAAATCTTTTGAATCAGGGTATCTAGCTGCACATTTACCTAGATGTGGGTATATTTATTATATGTTTGGATCTAGAGATTTTGCTAACAATTAGATAATTAGAATTGGTTTTCAGTAAAAATATTTCTGAAAAAGGCATACTTTGATTTCAGATATAATCATTGTATTACTGGTATTGTCATCCAGAATAGATACATTCGCATAAACATAATATTCTTGTTTTAATTATGTACATAGTCATCTGGCATAATGTCTTTAAAAAGGTAATCATTTTATTATATTTACATATACATGAAAACATCTTCCAGTGTTTAATCAATACCATGATCACTCGTCATTGAAAATTATTGTGTCTCTATCAAAATTTAAATTACATCAGAAGCTGGAAGCACAAATTACGAGTAATCTCACGGTTGAGAATTCCTACTAATCTATTTTTTTGGTTTGCAATGCTTATTTATATTTCTTTTACAATCTAGGTTTGATGGTTTTTGTATTGCTATGTAACTTTTTCTTTCAATATATTTTAGTTAGGCTTAGCAGGATAATTGCTTTTTGTGATGATTATTTTCTGTAACAATTTATTCTGAACAAAAAGGTGGTATATTATTATTGCGTAAACATTTTAGCCATATTTTAAGTGAATTTCTATCTTATTTTCACCAATTAAAATATGCAAAAAACTTGCTTACATGGAATTTTTGACACTTTGAATATTTGTAAAATAAGATTGTATTTTTAATTATATATTACCATTCTATTAATGCTTTAAAATATAAGGTCACTAAAATGGATTCCCCACTTTCTACTAAAACTTGTTTTATTATTATGTCTTTCCATAGAGAATTTTCATATTTCTGTATCCTGTGTGTATATGAATAACTTAATTCGATTTGTAAGTTTCTTTCAGAGGAAAGATTTCAAAAATATCTTACATCCAAACACCTATTTATCGAGTTTTACTTTAACCCAAGAGACACGAACAAATAATTTTTGATTATTTCTGTCTGCTTCAGGAAAACATGAAATGAATCAATCAAGTTAAAAGAAAACAAGTTGAGAAATCAATAATTATTATTAGGATGCAATAAACAAAATACTTAATATTATGAAATAATCAAAACTCTTACAGGAAAGGAAGTTAAATTACATCAAATAGTAAACTTAAAATAGATGAAATAGCTTTATCAAGCAAAAATGAATAGAAAATAATTACTAATTTTTTTTTTTCATTTCGGACAGATTTATTCTCTGTTAGACTATTCAAATTTTTGAAATAATATTTTCCATCTTTTGTAAACTGTTTCTGAAATGTAGTTCCTCATTCGCTTATATGACCATGAGAAGAACCGGAAAATAGAAGTAGTTAAAATACATGTGTGAAAATGGTATATAGTGATCAGAAAATAAAAAGTAAATTGCAAAATTAATCTCCAGTTTTTTCTTTGACTTACACCAATAGGGAAACCGGAAAACACTTATAAAACTCGTCAAGCAATCAAAAAGTTTACATGAATATGATATTTTACAGGTCAATGCTTCTAACTTATGAAGATTTGCAGAATGTTTATGTTACAAGATTGCGTTTTATAATATTTATCTTTATAAACAAATTTATATACGAGAAGGTTTACCCTTTTTTCAAATGATAACTTTTATCCATTTTTAATAACTTTATCTAAAACAATGAGTAGTACCTCGTTATTTCGAGCAAAACTTCCGTTTTAAAAATTAAATTGATTAGTTATTATCTGCATGTGTGCCTAAAGTTTGATTTATTATAATGTACAAAAGGAGTAAAGTACTTGCTTTGTCCAAAATAAAGGACATGAAATAAATATTTTGTTTAAAATCATTGTTAAGTTAATCAATAAAATGTTTAAAACTTGCTATAATTTATTAAAGAAATATAACCTAGTACTTTTGTAAAAAATTCGTTAATTTTTAATCTTAAAACTATTATTTAATTGCATATAATATAATTGATAAAATTCATCGTAATAAAAATAAGCACAATAATTTTGCTCTTCTTTTACAGTCATTTTTAATATAACATTTTACCTTTCTTCAGTGCCTCTTTGTCATACCCTTTTAAATCATTGAAACAAGCCAAAATATGATGAAAAGGTATATTGTACATTAATCACAGTAAAATTATTAATATTTAAGGTATCTATATGTAAATACATATAAGTTTAAGATTATTACCTATTAAATCAGTCAGCTTACAAGTAAATTAAAAAAAATTGCCATGAAAATTTGACAATTTATGAATTTGATAGTGAGCACTTTTCTGTATTACACTCTCAATAAAATTATGTATTAAGCATAACATAATATTATGCTTAATACATAATTTTATTGAGAGTGTAATACTAATGTATAATAATGTATTTCCATAATTATTCCTTTACTATACTTAAAGAAAGTCCTTTAAATAACTATTAAAGAAAGTATTTTCTTACCGGAATCGAAGACAGCCATATATAATTAACTTCGGTGAGTGCTTTAGAAACCAACATTAATGCCATGATAAAGTTCAGAATTTGACCATAAATTGAAAACCTCTAGGATATTAAAATCACTCGTTTAATCCACTGCTTGAAAATTAATAAATTGTGCAAGACAGAAACATAATATTCTAAAGATAGTTATTAAATCATAGAAATTAATTACACGCTATTCATTGATTTTGATAATATTGATGCTTACACAAGTTAATTCTCTATTCACATCAACAAAATTAAAACTTCCAATCCTTCTAAATGAAAAAATATGTGGCTTCCTTAAATTTAATACTGCATCTCTCCTTTCTCACTTAATACGCAATTTTAAAAATACATATTATTGTACAATGTGTAAGCAAATGATATTCAAATTCTACAAGTAATTTTTACAACTAGTACTGCATTAAGCCCGCATATTTTGATCCAATTTCACGTAATAGTCTTTGGTTAAAATTTGTCGCCATGAGTACTTCAACATTCGAAATATATGAGATTTCCTAAGCTAGGAAATGTAACACTTAATGTAAAAAATATGGTTTAAAAAATAAAACTATATAAAGTCAAATCTGAATACGCCACGTACTATATAATGCTGTCAGACTCTTTTACTGTCTGTAAGAAATAATGTGTTCACAAAAAGTTCTTTCTATAAGCTAACTTCGCCTAACAGCAGGGAACTGTACGATGTGTAAAAGGAGCCAAGCGGGCAATAAAGAGAGAGAAACTGGCTTAACGGTTCGGAATGCGTTTTCATGACGTAATTTTCGTCTTATGACGTAAGGTGATCGTATAACATGCTAGAAATTTATTTTGTGTGCAATCCTTGAAGCAATTATTACTTACAATTTAAGAATCTAATGCGTTAGGGTTCACGTTTTAAAGTTATGTTATTTCGAATTATTGGAAAATATATTGCTTATACTTTTTAAAATATTGTTTTGAATTTTTTTAAGGTATGTTGTTTGGAATTTTCTTAAAGTTATATATTATTTCGAATTTTTGTTTGTTCGGCCATTAAAAGATGTGTGTGGAGTTTTAATCACGTGCCTGGTCAGTTTGATTCATACATCAAGGAGTATGCATGGCGGAGAAACCCTACAGGAACTCCAGTAGAAGAGATGGTTTATTCTCCGACCGGGTGCAATGATCGCGAAAGATTAGGTGATTCATTAAAATTTCATTTAGAATGGTAACTCTAGTTTCGATAAAGTGTATATTTACATAAGTAAATACATTTTGAAGTAAACTTTATTGCGTGTTTCCTGTTAGTGTTAGATTGTGACTTACTGAAATTTTTTAAAGGTGGGTGTTACTGCCTGGAAAATTAAAATTCGAGTTTTAATAAAAAAGGTAATTTCTTAACGTTAGAAATTTTGACTTATTGCCCGGTTGTCACTGTAGTAGGCAGCACTACATTGAAGTTTTGTGAGGCGGGTGCCACTGACCGGGTAATTAAAATTCAAATTTGAATAAAAAATTGCCTCCAGTTATTAGAATTTTCATATTTCTATAGTACGCAATTGTAATGAAATAATCGAAATTTTGGTATTTGGAATTCGAAATAGCACGTGATTTAAAATTTGAACTTGGAGCAACATCGGTATTTGGTAGCCGGATATTGCACGTAGTAACACAATTTAAGTTGGTGACATAGATGTGCAGGACTTGGCAAGAAAATTGGAAATGACGTCAAACCTGTACAGTTCTGTGGTCTTTTACCGCTATCTTTTCAAAAATAAAAATCACCAGAGCTGCATATTTTATTATCTTTTATTTACAAACACTTAAAACTGTTACATCGAATTTCGAGTTGAGTTGTATATATACAATCACTATAGAACAATATTTACAATCGTGATAACATTCATTTGATTAATGATATGCTTAAAATCATTTTCAAGCTGATGCGTCACTATACATTGCTTAACATGGACGGAAATTATAAATATTATACATGAACATCGATAAAAATGGGGGTTACGAAGCATTTTTATGCATCAAATGCTGATTGGAAATGCGAATTGTGTAAATTCAAATTATAAATTTTGTTAATTAAAAACTAAATTAAGCACCATAATTAAGTATTCTCATCAGCATGAACTATTTTTTTTACAATTAATTGCTCATGGGGAATTTCTTCCATGATGAAAAAACCTCTTTATGCAGCATTTGGCTGTTTTTTCCCTTGGTGATCTGTGAGGGTAATGCTCACTTTAACTAATACAGACATAAGATGCAAAATATATGTGATTCATCAAATTTTAATTTTTATGCATTAAACTAATGTGATAAATCAAAAGACTTGGTGACAAAAATACTCTTGTCAAATGGATAGAAAATAATGGTGTTAAATAACTGATTTTTTTATCAAGATATCTATCATTCTCAAACAAATTAGAAAATTATTTCAAGAAATTAGTCAATGAAAGAACCATGTAGTGATTTGTGTTTTATTGAATGCGCAACACCAGCCCAAATACATTTTTTCTGTAACTCATTTCTTCAACACCGGTATTATAAATCAAACTCATTGTTTTATACATGATTCTAATTTCTTAGTATTGTTATCAAGCAATCATGGCTAGAAACGGTTGAATATTTATTACAGAATGTAACAGTAGTATTAATAGAGAATTTGTATAGAATACGTGATGCCTCCAATCTTCCTCAAAATTCAAAGAGGTATTGAATTGAACGTTTGGATGATTGTACAAAAAGTCTCTCTATATGTCCTGAGAGCCATATTCTGTCGTGAGATTTCAATGTGATATCTAGACAGACTCTTAGGACGTTATTGTAATCAGCCTCAATTATTCAAGGTGGTCCGCTTTGCTCTCATAAAATATGTTTATCTCTCAAAGGTTTAATAGCTACAAATAGGTGCGGAAATTTTCTAATTTTTGTAGATGACATAATTGTGGAACTTTTAAACTATGAAAGAGTAATGTTATGATTGAGAAAATTTAAAGTTTACATTACCTTTAAATTTCAAATACCTATTTTACATATTTTGGCTTTTGCCTTTTTTCTCATATTTATCTTCAAATTACTCATGTAAAACAAATAATGAGAAAGTAATTTAGAAGGAAAACAAGCTGTTTATTTTTATTTTTCGAAATTACAATATCATTTGTGTTGTGATATAACTATATAGATGGCTTTGAATGTTTTTGTTCGTAAGTTTCTCTTACAACTGAATAAATATTTTATTGGAAATAAATACATATTGATATACACACATTAAGAAAAAAATTTAGGCATCTCTAGTTAGAAATTAAATAAAGGTAAAAAAGAACCAGTTTGCCCTGAAATGATGGAAAAAACATTTCATATGTCTGAAAATAGCTTTTCTATTAACAGTATATTTTTTTGTCAGAATAACAAACCTCGAACTTGTTTTCAAGCAAACATTTATTCCACTTTGTTGCAGCGCTAACAGTTTTGTCAATATGTATGTTACTTCACGTAATTTATGTTATTCAGTATAATAAAGTTGCACAGAGTTCATCATTCACAAAAGTAGTTCTTAAATACCCCTTCATGAACTTCTGAAAAAGAGAATATTAATTCAAAAGCAGTGAAAGTTACATTGTGCTATTAAATTAAAATGTGAATTACTTTAAATGTGAAGCCATGGAATGATTAGACTCTTCGATCTTATTTAATATTGAATCCTATAAACCGTAGTAATGAATGTAACATAATTCATTATTATGCTGCAGTTATATTGATGTACCTATTACTATGTTCAGTTCAGTTTTATTTTGCAGCTTATAGAGTATGGCTCTATGGTCACTTTAACAAGATTTAGTGCTTAGTATATTCAGCATAATAAGCCAGCAAATAAAAGAATCATTTATGTGAATCTTCGAACACCTGATCAATAACAATGTCTGTTGAGCAGTATTCACTTCTTGAAAAGCAGTATAACTTAACTCTGCATTTGTTGATAACCTTATGGAAAACATGATCAAACTCTGAAAAATTTGTTTGGAAGAGAGATGGGTTCACATACTTTTTTAACGCCGTTTCTTGTTTGCTTAGGTCTTAAATGTCATTCAGCAAATGAAGACCGTTTCACTTTACTTTATAAGCTAAAAATTCATTATTGTTTTCATCTTTTATTATTTTTTCATCTCTTAAAACACATATGTGTGGATTTCTAGTTCACCTCCATATTATTTAAAGTTTTTTTTTTCACGTTTTCATCTTTAAGAACACCATGCTTCGCTTTTTATGTATGGTAATCAATACATATTTTACTCACCAAAAATGATATGTAGTAAATGTATTAAGATAAATTTAAATACTAAATAACACGCACTTATAGGCGTTACGACATTCTAAACTTAATAATTTATAAAGAAAATAGATTTTATAAAATAAATATTTTGGAAAATACATGAATTAAAATAAGATAAATGTAACATTATACAATATTTTTATAATTAAACTTAATTTATGTAGCACTTTTAAGTGGAATAATTTTTTTAATTATTGAAAAGTTTATAAGTAACGTATTAAAAAGTAATACAAGAATAATTTATCTTGATTTATTTTATCTATTGCTTTCTTTTTCTGGATTATGTTGATAAAATTAACTTCTTATCTCCTGAATTTCAGTGTAAAATAAATTGTGTAACAATGTTATATATAGATATATATATATATATATATATATATATATATATATATATATATATATATATATATATATATATATATATATATATTACACTTGAAGCAAACATTAAGAGGAGAGCATCTAAAACTAATTTGATTAAATAAACAGAAAGAAATTAAGGACCGAATGAAGTTTTCAAACAGCCAGGTGGTTTATCATGAGGTGTTGAGAAAATTGTTACAAAGATTACGTCTTTTCTGCAATGTACAAGGACAAAAATCAAATGGAAGCTATTACACCTAAAAAGCAAAACAAATTATTAATAAATTAACAAAATATACACAAGACCAAGATATAAATTTCAACATAAGCAATGTGTACAGATAGAAAAAATGTCAAATATAACAAAAAAATTTAAATATAATGAATTTTAATATATATATATATATATATATATATATATATATATATATATATATATATATATATATATATATATATATATATAACTATGCAACTCTCAAAATTAGAGAAACTTTTAAAAATTCATTACAAAGAAAATTAAGAAGTAAAAAAATGTTCAAATTGCTCAAATCATTATAAAAAATCAACACAGTGACACTTTGTTTTCTAAATTGATATTTTTTCCTTTAAAAATACGTAAAATAGTCCCCGTCTGCAAGCCACTCTATTGAAATTAATGATCTAAATGTCTAATTTGTTCTAGAAATCGCCTGTTTAATGACCATTTTAGAACAAATACTGAGTTTTATTTATAAGCTCTACTGAAAATCTCTTACTGGTCGAATATCTTGCAAAATATGAAAATTTTGAAAAATATTACGCGTGTCATATTCAGATTTAAATTTTAATGCTAATTTTACAGGTAGAAATATGAAAATATCCAATGATCCATTATAATTGAGTCACATATCAAACAAAAGACACAAATAATTTCTTTCAATTTCCATTAATTTTAAAAGGTATGCAGTTTAACTTACCTAAGTTATCTATTCAATATTTTACGCCAAAATTCCTTTGAAGATATAAACACAAACCATATTTAAATTCATGAAAAGAAGTATATTTCTGCAATAATTTCATAAAAAAGTAATCCCAAATATATTCAGAACCAGAATCTTCATTACGTAAGAAACATATTGTTAAAAAATAAATACTTATTTTAACTATTACCTACATGTTGATTAACAAGTGATATTAAATATTAATGTTAGTATTAAAATTTCGGGTCATTTTACTTAAACGGTAAATAATTTAATTTATTTATTCGAATCAATAAATACTTAGTGAAGAAGAGGTATGTAGTTAATAAGAATTAAATACACATACATTTCAATTACCATTAATTAATAAATTAAAAATGATAAAAAGATCAATTAAGAATGAAAACTTAATTACCATGGAATGCTGATATCTGCTAATTGTAATTTGATAATTTTAATTTGTTTTAATTACGTAAGAAATGTTCACGTTCAGTTCACATATATTATGCATTTTCTTATTCTGAATAAGTAGTATTTCATTTTTATGCAGTTTTTCATTATTTGTGTCTGAGATATGGTTTTTAAAGAAAATTACATCATTAATTACAAAAGCTTCCAGATGTTCAGATACATTGCAATTTTTTAAATGAATCAGTAAAACTAAAAGTATAGTTATTTCAAAATTGAGTTCAAAAATATTTAATTCTAATTATTAAAATATTAAATTATAATTATTAAGATATGTATATATCATAATTTTAAATTAAGCTATCTTTAATTTATATTATTAAAACAGATATTTCATGAAAATTATAAGTGTTAGTTACTAAAGAAAATATGACTAACCAATAAACATATAAAACTATAATTGAAAATTTAGAAATTTCCTTAAGAAAAAATACTGAAATATTTTCTTACCGACAATAATTTCTCCTTAAATGAACTGATTATAAAGAGTACTGTACAAAACAAAGAAGTCGATTTAATATTCTGAATTTGTACAAGAACAATTTAGTAAACCATTATCGAATTTCATACAGGCAATTTTAAATTCAATGTTAAAATAATATGTTTGTATATTTTATATAGTTTTTCTTTTATAATTTTTCATAAAATATGAAATAAGTTTTATTCAAAAAATTTTTATATTCTTATTTTTTCTTTATATTTTTACACAAATATATAATGAGAACCATAAAAATTACAAATATATTTTACGTAATTATAATTAAGAAATCAATGTAAAACAATATCATATATATATATATATATATATATATATATATATATATATATATATATATATATATATATATATATATATATATATATATATATATATACAAAAATAAATAAAAATTCAAAAAATCAAAATTTTATCGAGTTTTTTTTTCTCTTCAAGAATGCAGATGGCACTCTATTAAAATATTCCTGCTTCTGCAAGCAGGGGAATTGGCTAGCGTTAATGATCCACGCGCCAGAGCTCTTACACTTTCTCTAAAGCAATTTGACGAGATTCACGAGTACATTCAAAAGTAGTAAAATTTTCATCCGAGGGGAGCAGTTGTTATATATCGCTGTTCCCGGGAATAAAATGACTCTTTTAGCTAAGGCTGAGGAATATGCATAATTAACGGCTTTTATGGGGAAAAAATCACGAGGGAATTTTAGTAGGAACTTGTTAAACAGCAAAATAAAATGAAAACTTTTACGAAAGTAATGCTCTGAGAATACCACTGGAAAGCCATCGCAAATTCACTGTGTAGAAGAGTTCTGTGAAATGATCTGGAGTCGTCATTAATTTTACGCGTCTCATCCTTCTGTTCTCCAAAATTATTTATTAATATTTTCAGCTAAAACCTGCTTACACAAGAAGTCTGAAGAGGAAATTTAAATTAAGAGCGTCTCGCTATCCAAATGTACTTCTATTCTCTGCTACCGAGTGATCGTCTAACTGATAGCTTGAAATTTTATTTACTATGCTACAACTCAAACCATTTTCTCTTCCAATAAATATATCTATATTTTTATCCCATATTTTTATATCATTTATTTTAATTAAAAAAACTTTAATTACTAAGACAAATGTACTTATTTATAAAATTTAATTATTATGTACACATGCATATATATTTCAAATTTATAAAATTTCATTTGAAATAATTGTGAGTGTTCATTATGTTGTATATAAAAGGTGTGTTAAATCAAAGGAATTTTTCTTTTCTAAATGTGTTTGAAATATTATACTTATTTTATGTTTTCCATTAAGTAAGCTTTCACATTATTTAAAATTCAAATAATAATATAATTCATTTACTGGGGTAAAATTTTATTAACAAAAGTTAAAAGTTAGTACTCAATGTTTTGATGTATGATACTCATAAGGTAATGCATCAATCAATGCATTTAAATTTATAAAATAACCGTGGTGATTTGGTTGGCAAGGACGTTCATTCTCGTTATTGGAAGGTAGTGAATTCGAATCATGACAAAACCGAATATTCGACGTGATTATTAATGGCTAATGGAACACATAAAATATGCCATGATCGCAATGTTCTCCAAGTGATATAACGCTAAGCAAGTTCGGGATTCTTCTGTTTAATCTCTGCTTCTAATTAAGCCGTAGGTCCCGGTCTAATTAGCCCTCGTGTGCAAAAAATGACCGTTGAGCGACAAACAAACAAACTTAGCTTCTAAATCATTAAGACTCAGTCGCTTGCTCAGTTTAATGTTTTGCAGACTTGAAATCCAATTACAATCTTTGGTGACTCTAAGTCTTGCACCTTATGAAAATGTATCTCACATCATTCATTATGAACCACACGAGTACATGGGCTTGATCAATGTCTCTGGCAATCAAAAATGGAATAATACCAAAACCACAAATTTAAAACTTATATTTTCAATTTGGTCACTATGCAAATACATATTTTGAAGGAGAACTATTTGGACGCAAGCTATGAAAAGTCCTCCCGGAAGATAATTACGTGATGGACAAAAAAAGCTAGGCAAACCTTAGGCTGATAGGCATTGCCAAACAGGACTAGTTTGGGATCCCTATAGACTGTCAGTAGAACAGACATCTCCGTTGCATAAGCTCCGGTGTTTGATCCCAGCCTTCTGAAAACAATTCCGTCGGAATGAAATCTTGGGAGTTTTCTGGATTTCCACCCTTGCCATGCATGAATATTGCCTACTATCTGTGTAATTTTTCCATCAATCAATTTACGCGACTGGTTTTTAAATACTTTTGAATAGCCTTAGGCCATTAATTAGTCCATTTTATGTTGTCAAAAAGATATCTTTATGACTCACTCTTGTCTGGGAAACCGCTTAAAGACTAAGTTTGATTAAGCCATTTTTGAAATATATGAGATGGAATTTGTGGTCGTCAGTCATGATCGTCAGTCAGAGTGGCTGCTTTTCTTTTTTCTAGGTTTCCTGACTTGTCACGCATAAATTAGACCCTTTATTAATGAGAAATGCTTCCTGGAAGCAATTTAACTGGTGGACACACTAAAATGCCAGACAAAAGACTTGAGCTATCCAGTACATAAGGCACACTTCTCATCAAAACAGAGTAACCTTGTTGAATCCTTATCATGCATGATAATATAAAAATTTTGATCACGCATGCCCTGTATTAATAGTTAATATATATATATATATATATTATAAGCATTACTTACTTTTATTATTCTATCAAATCGAAAGATTGATAATTTCACACACACTCATCTGCATCCATATCCACACAACAAATCATTTTGTGTACATTTCGTGCAGCGAATTTTATTTTAATAACTTTTTATTATCATATTTATGCCATAATTTTCATAATTTCTTTAAAAACATTTGTAGATTTTCATTGAAGAGAAATGAGTATATTTTATTTATTGCATTAGAGAAGTTTTTTGGATCTTATAAATATTTCACAAGTTGCAATTATTAATTTCATACAATTCAATTCCATCTTCTGGGTTTCCTCTCTATGAAAATGTAATTAATGATTATAGTTCAGCATGACATTTTAGTTATAATGATTAAATCGCATCCTGGAACATTTGATTACAGAAATAATTTTACTAGAATATATAATGTAATATTGTTTTAAGAAACTAAGTTACTATAACAGTAAAGAGGCTTGAAAAAGTCACTGCTACCTAAACAGTAACGAAGAAAGAAATATCAACTCGATATTTGTTTTAACAGCTTTTGCACCACGTAGTAGTCAACAACCTAAGGCTGTTATAAGCCATTTTAATATTCTTTAGGTAAAATGCACTCTGGGAGAAATTTTTAAAAGTAATAGACTAATAATAGTAATAAAGTAATAGTATAGTATTCACGCGTCACAAGGGAAGGAACAGGAAAACTACCAAACACCCACCCCCAACAAACGTGTACATGTAAGGAAGAAATGCGGTATTTATTTTCTGTTACTGAACAGTGGCTGGGATGAGAATCAGGACCACTTGTTCTGAAGAGTTCTGTGCCATAACCATGCCACTGTGTGGTTCAGCAATTGATTCTTAGCCAGAACATGCAGATAGTCTTCAAATATCTGGAAATTTTACCGTACAAATTTTAGTTAGGCTGACCTCTTGACCAAGGTGCTGTTGAATCGGTTCTCCAGCAATACATACTAAGTTATCGAAATTGGTTGCAACTATGGTGGTATAAATTATTTCTGACGAAACATCCTTCTTGTTGGTTTGCTACGTCGATTTCAAAAATTATTAGAATATCGGAGCTGATTGAAGCTGTAATTTGTCATGATGAAACATCTTGTTTTACGAATGGTTACTAGTTGTGTGCTGATGGTATTTTGGAAGTGCTTTTCCCGATGAGGAATTATAAACATTATATAGACCTCTTGACAACTTGGTTCATTCCTAATTATTCTTATCCCGAATATTAAATCCAAGTCATAATGTTTCAGTAGGATTAAACTCCTGCATTCAATTGGACTTGCTCTGAAGTCAATGTAACAATCATCTCAAGCGGCTTCACGAGTTGCTTTGGTGATTGACTATTTTTGCCATCCTATAATTCTAATTTATTACAGTTAAACTTCATTCTATGGAGATACATTAAATATCAGTTGACATAGAACGTCTTAAAATCATAGAATATGTGAAAACAGTGATTATAAGGGTGTTCAAATGAATTCTAAGAGGCTTATTTCAGCAGGTTATCAGGAATTTCAAGCAGACATAATTTCGTTATCTACTGAGATAGCAAACATTTTTAAAACTCAACATTTTGTTTCTCATTTTTTTCTGATGCATGAATCCTAAAATTTAGAAATAACGAATTTTTCAATTGAAATTTATTCAGTATTTTACCGTATATTCTGTGAAATGTCCGGTATTAACCTTTAATTAAGTAACTTGTGATGTTTTATTTATTAGTGTTCTAGTTTGTCTAGCATAAAATATTCAGAATATTTTAAAAATGAGATTAAAGAGTATTTTGAAAATCCATTAATAAAAACTTAAAAAAGTAAAGTGCATGTCATTTATGAATATCTTATCATGCATTCAATATTGCTAAAATACTCCAAAGTATTTCAGTAATCTTTGTATGTTATCTTTTAAACACATGCTTTAGTATAAATCTTTAAATATAACTTCTTATTCACATATAAAGCACTATTTCCATCTTTCTTCCATTAACATAAAAAGCTTTACTTCATTTCAGAGTATGAATCACTTAATTTCAGAAAGGCTGGTATCCATCATGTTTTCCGTAGCGTTAAAAACGAGACAGTCATAAGAGGTCTGAAATATTTTATTCCATCATAAAGATATATCAATGTTTAATAAATATAAGACAATGAACTACCTTGGAACCTTTAGGACATGAAGAAAATAACGGAAACATGAAAAATATCAAAACCAAAGGAGAAACTACTTTATATAAGAATCTTTCATGAGAGTTGAAAGGAAAAAAGACAAAAACTGGTGAAAGCAAAAAACATTATTTAAAAATAAAAAAATTCATGGATTTTGTAGTTGAATTATACAAAATAGCTTTATATTAATGGAAGAATATGTTAAAAGCTAATATTATCTATTTGGGTTTCCATGAAAGTTGTAAATTACATATATTTCAAAATTATTTTGAGTATACACTTCTTTCTAAGAAAAGGCTTAAAATTGTATATATTTTTATACGGAATTTTGGAAAGTACGTTTTATGAAAGATACAAAATGCATTTTCCTATATTAATTTCCTTTTCCTGTAATAAAATTTGTTGATATTTGCTGCAATGAGGTAGGTAGGTTATGGCGGACACTTTTGGAGCTTTATGCTAGGATGCTTGTAGCTCTCATTGAAGAAGGTATTTGGAGAGGATTTATGAAGTCAATCGACTAACCTTATTTAAGTAAAGTTAATTGAAGTCGATGATCACTTACAGAAAAAGTCTTGATATGAGAAGAAAAATTCGGATTTATAAATTCATATTAGAAAATAGTTCAAGGATTTTGAGTTGTAACATTCTTTTTTCGTTAAAATTAGAATGTGTTAGACTGGCGTAGAAATTCACAGCATGCAAGAATTTTAATTTCCGGATTTGTAGATAGTTCAAATATCCAAAAGAATGATAACGCTCCTATTCCTAATTTTTTCCGTAGTTGATTCCTCTGGTGTTCGTACAAAGGACAATCTAGTAGAATATGATCTATAGTTTCAGGTTCACCGCACTGACAGCGGTCTGTATGTCAGAGATTAAACCTAAATAGAATAGAATTGGTAGGAAAGGATCTTGTTCTTATTCTGGCCAGCCATACGTCTTCTAGTCGTGATTTCGTTAACAGTCTATGATTTTGCGAATAGATGTGAGATGAGTGAATGCTTCAGCATATTTGCTATTTTTCCAGTGATTGTAACTTTCATTAAAGTAATATTTCTTGATGTGTTGTTTCAGATCTTCAGGAGAAATAGATCGAATAGCATATTGACTCCCTGTTGCTGCTTTCGCAATGAGTCGGCAATTTCATTACCTGCAATCCCTGAATGTCCTGGAACCCAAACTAACTGTATTGACAAGCACTTTTGAGTAGATTGAATCATTTGGGATCGAAGAAGTTGAATGATAGTTGGTGATGTCCTGGAACAATCTGAAAGAGCAGAGATGCAAGAAAGTGAATCTGTGAAAATGACATATTTTTTGGGTTCAGTGCAAATTTTAGAGACTGCAATAAGTAGTGCCATAGCCTCTGCCGAGAAGATAGAGTTTATGGAATTAATTTTCCCTGTTATTGATAGACTAGTTGTAAAATTGACTATTGCAATACCCACATTTGATCCCTGCTTGGAAGCATCTGTAAATATCAAAGTATTTGTCTGCCATGAGTACTCACAAACTTGGTGAAATAGCTTACTAATTATATCTTTTGGCAATGATTTACGCTGAAAAGGGAGACTCGAGGAATAAATTGAGATTTTTTTTTGACATTTCTGGCCAGTCTATTGGGACTTTTAATATGCACGAGGTATTTATTCCTTGTTGCTCAATCCACAATTTGGCTTTAATGGCTAGAGGATGATTACGATTAACTCGAGTGTAAGTTAGCTTTTCCCAAGCTAAACCACAGGGGGATAATGATGACTTGCTTAAATTCCGAATGTAAAAGTTTAAGGAGAGCATTTCATGTCTAGAGTGAAGATAAGTTTCTCCTGCTTCTTGTAGAACTATAGGTATGAGGGCCCACTCGGGAAGACCTGTGGCAATTCTTAGGGCAGTGTGATATAGTTTCAAGGATTTTGCGATCTGTTGTGCATGCTGAACTAAATATATGACAGCCATAATCCAGACTGGAGACAATAAATGATTTTACGATTTGTAGAAGATGAGCAGTACGAGCACCCCATCTATTGCCTGCGATACCTTTTAAAGCATTCAACTTTTTTGATATAGCTTTTCTCTTTTCCTGAAAATGATGACGGAAAGATAAATTGAGTGAAAAATGTAATCCCAAAATTCGAACATTTTTACTCCAGGAAATAGGATGATTGTTGATGAACAAGTTGAAATTAGGTTGTTGTCGTTTTGAAGAAAAGTTGATCATAGAACATTTTTGTGAGTCTATCGATAACTTCCATTCCTGACACCAATTTTGTAATATTCAAAGTGCAGATGTTAGTTTCTGCAGAAGTTTTCCTAAATTAACAGATTCATATAGTAGAAATATATCATCAGCGTACATGAAGCATTTGATGTCAGGGGGAAGGATATCGTAGAGCCATAAACATAAACACTGAGAACAGGAAAGGTGATAACAAGCTCCCTTGTGGAACTCCCCTATAAGATGTGGCTGGTGAAGATAGCTTATTTCTCCACTTTACTTGAAAATAGCGAGTTGTAATGAACTGTTGAATCCACAAAGAAGCATTTCCTTTGATGTTTGCTTGAAGTAATTTATAAACTAGGACATCTGGCCAAACTGAATCATAGGCCTGGGAAATATCCACTGCAACCAAAACAACAAATTTTCTAGAGGATCTGGCAGAAATTATGTGATGATGAATGATGGATAAAATACTGTCACAACCTCGATGTGGCAGAAATCCGTGGTGATTGGGATGAAAGAAAGATTTGGTTGATATATAGTCAATAAATCTCTTCAAAATCATTCTTTCCATTAATTTACACATGACACTAGTCAGAGATATAGGACGGTACGATGCCACAAGATTGGCCATCTTTCCCGGTTTTAAAATTGGAATGACAATAGAGGATTTCCATATTTCTGGTACAATACCTGTAAGCCACGATTTATTTATCAGGGAGAGGAGGTAGTCTAGGTTGGTAGTAGTAATTCCTTTTATTATTTTTGCAGATATCTTATCTGGACCTGCAGACGAATTTTTGCATCTGGCCAAAGCTTCTTGTAGTTCAGATGCATTAAAGGGTTTATTGTAAGAGAAATCCTCATTTGTACTTAAATCCAGTGGAATAACCTCTAAAATTGGTGAACGAGTGTAGAAGTCTGTAAACATATTAGCTTGATGGGTGGGATCTGTCATTGGAGAATTATTATGTAATAGGATCATATGTGAAGTTGGAGATACTGTAACTCTATTTTGGAGATTTATTAATAAATTAAAAATATCTTTTGATGTTCCAGCTGAAATTATTATTTCGTCCCAATATTTTCGAGAGAGATATATGAGTAGTTGATGTAGTTCTGCTGCAGTTCTTTTATATGCCATCCAAACGTACTTATCACATGTGCTTTTGGCTTTACGCCAAAGACGTCTTTTTTGGCCCAGGAGATAACCACATCTAGAAGACCACCATGGAGGATAAGGTTTACATGGCATTTTCTGCCATCTTCGAAACTTGTGAAGTTTATTTATGCAGACATGATTGAATTGTTCAATAGAATGAAGATTAGAAATTTCATGATCAGTATTGATGGAAGCAAAGAATTCTGACCACAGGATACGTGATCTGTTTGGTATATGGTGATCAATATCTCATCTCCTATAGCTATGCTAGTTTTAGATGATAAATGATCACTTCCAAAACAATCTGGGTGAACTTCTATTTGACTTAGGTGATAAATGTCTGGTGATACAAAGGTGAAATCGATGAGTGAAGGTTTATGATGTGGGCCGTAATGTGTTGGAATTTCAGAGTTCAGGAGGCAGCAATTCTCTTCCTGAATCCATTCAAGTAGGTCATTTGCCCTTGATGAAGTAGAACAGCTTCCTAATGACGTATGTCTAACATTGAAATCTCCTATGATGATGTATGGAAGCTGAATTCCTTGAATTATGCTATGAAGCCACTCTGAAGAAAATTTGCCAGGAGGAATGTAAACATTAATAATAGTTATTGTAGTATTTGCCACTGTGATCTTGACTGCTAAGAGTTCTCTGCCATCATCTGAGGGACGGATAGGAGAAAATTGCCTTGTTGGAATGTTTTTATTTACTGCTAGGAGAAGGCCGCCACCTCGGCTATCTTCTTTATCATGACGAAAGATTATTTTGTTAAATAAAGATATCTTGTCAACTTTTTTTTTAACCAAGTTTCTTGTATTGCAATAATGTCTGCAGAGTTAATATAATGAAGTTTCATGTATGGGCGCTTATTGAGAACACTACGAGCATTCCACGAAATTAATGAGAACATGAAAAAAGTTACAATAATTATGATTACTGTTTGACTTCTACGGACTGATGCACCCAGGATAGTAGTTGCGTTCCATCTGTTAGGAAATTTTATTACTCCTCTTTCTGAATTTTGCATTTTCAATTATTTCTGACTGCTCTTCAGAAGAGTTACCAAAATTAAATACACTGTTCACAGGTAAAATTGGATTGAACTGAATGTCACTATTACTAGGGTTTGATGATTGCTTTTGGATTCGACTACTTTTCCGAGTTTTCCTTCTAGCAGGGGATGACGAGAGACTTCTAGTTTCAAATATTTTGCTTACAGTTTCTTCAAATTTTTGGAAAATAGTATTAAGAATTGTTTCTTGTTGGGTTTGAATAGCTAAAACATTTTTTGTCTACTGACTCTTCAAATTTTGTAAGTATTGAGGTGACAATATCATTTATTTTTGCATGAGTAATTTCTGATGGTTGATTAGACTTTACAATTGTAGCAAAACTGGTTTTAGAGCTTTTAAATTGTCTTCTTGCTTCAATAAAAGATAAATGGTTTATTGCCTTAAATTTTAAAAACCGAGTTTCTTCTTCACGAGCTAAACATGAAGGATCATCTGACGCGTGAGATCCTTTGCAGTTTACACAATATGGGACTTTAGTTGAACAAGGATCATTATTGTGATGTGAGCCACAGAGTCTGCATAAAGCTGTTTGTACTTTACATGTTTTTGTTGCATGTGTAAATTTAAAACAAATTCCACATTGACGAACTTTATCCACAAAAATCTTTATGTTTACAATAGATAAAAATACTTTAATTTGAGACGGGATATTATGTCCGTAGACTCTTACCAAGATAGTTTCTGAAAGTTCTGAAGATCCCTTTTTATTGAAACGTCGTATTTGAGATACAATAAGGCCGTTATTTTCAATTTCTAATGCTAGATTTTCTAGACTTTCGTCCACTGATATGAACAGGATAATAAATTTCGTAGTGTATTGTTCAATTTGTATTTGGGGAGTCACAGGAACATTTAATACTGTTTCGATTTTACAAATTTCTGTTGCTGTTTTATAATCATTTGTAGCGATAATTAGTTTTCCGTTTCTGGTATGTCTCGCTTCTTCAATTCCATTTTTGTTGGAAATAGCATTTAATAGTTCAGATTTTAACTGTGAAGGCCTCTTAGGAACTGAGGCATATCCTGCTGTAGGACACAAAAACACTATGAAGTTTGAAATTCCTGCTTCTGAAGCTAATTGTATAGCTAGAGGTGTATTATCATCATAGTCTAATATAGAGTTCGATACATGTTTTGGTATGCGATATTCGCATTCAATAGGTGGTATTTCGTCTTGTAATTCTGTCATTTTGTATTTAACATCTTGTACGTACTTGAGGAAATAAACTATAGAACGACTTGAACTAGAAACTAATAAACTAATTAATCTTATAGGAATTCCCGAATTCCTATAAACTTAAATAATTTAAAATAAATTACTTGAGTTCTTCTCAATGCGAATAAAGTTCGAAGAAGTATGTACGTACCGTTAAGAGTTTGCAACTTTTACTCCACACAACAAAAAAACCTTCGGCAAGTTAGGTAAATTCAAACATTAACTATCGGGTGGCACTGCAGTAGGCAGCGCTACACTGATGTCTTTTTAAGGTGATCGCCATTGCTCGGTATATTAAAAGTTTAATTTAAATAAAAAATGAAATTTGCTAACGTTAGAAATTTAGCTTTATTTCCCGAATGGCACTGTCTTGCTGCAATGATTAATATTTAATGTATAATAGAAATTAATTTGGCATCAGTAAAATTGACCAATAAAATATATATTACATATTGTAAGTTTAGCCAGACGGCCTTATGTTTAAATTACTTCAAGTAAACATCAAAGGAACTACTGCTCTGTGGATTCATCAGTTCACCACAACTCGTTATTTTCAAGTAAAGTGGAGAAATAAACTATCTTCATCAGCACCTCATGCAGGGGAGCTCTGCAGGGGAGTGCGTGGTTGCCTTTCCTGTTATTAGTGTTTATGGCAGATTTCTACTAGACCCTTCCCCATGACATAAGATGCTTCATGTACGCAAATGATACATTTCTAATGTACGCATCTCTTAACTTGGAAACACTTCAGCTGAAAATAACATTTGCACTTGGAATATTGCACAATTGGGGTTATGAGTGGAAATTTTCTATAGAGCCACAGAAGTGTTCTGTGATGAACTATTCTTAAAACGATAACAACTCAGTTTCAACTTTAACGTAAGCAATCATCCTGTTTCCTGGAGTAAAAATATTCGAGTTTTGGGATTACATTTTTCACACATTTTATCTTTCCGCCATCATTTTGTGAAAAGAGATCAGAAGTATCATAGCTGTTAAATGTCTTAAAAGGTATAGCGGAAAATGGATGTGATGCTCGTACTGCTTAATTTCTTAAAACGGAAAATCTTTATTGTCTCCAGTCTGGATTATGGCTGTCACAAATTTTCCTCAGCATGCGCAACAGATAGCAAAATCCTTGAAACTGTTCATCACACTGCCCTAAGAATTGTCACAGGAATTCCTAAGTGGACCCCCATACCGATACTTCTACGAGAAGTCGAAGTAACTTCTCTTCACTCCAGACATGAATTGCTGTCCTTAAACTTTTACATTCGGAATTTAAGCAAGTCACCACTATCCTCATGTGCCTCATTTTAGGAAAGCTAACTTACAATCAATTTAATCGTAATCATCCTCTTTTCATTAGAGCCAAATGGTAGTTCAACCAACAAAAAAATAAGTCATGCAAATTAAAAGTTCCAACAAACAGGCCAGAAATAACAGCAAAAATTTTTATCTGTTCCTCGGGTCTCCCTTTTCAGAATAAATCACTGCCAATAGATATAATATGTGAGTTATTTCACCTGTTTTCTGAGTCATCACGGCAGGAAGATACACTGATTTATACTGATACTTCCAAACAGGGATAAAATGTGGGTATTACAGTAGTTAATTTTACAACAAGTGTTTCAATAACAGGGAAGAGTTGCATACTCTCCATCTTCTTGGTCGAGGTGATGGTACTATTTATTGCAATCTCTAAAATCTGAGCTGGACCAAAAAACATGTCATTTTCAAAGATTCTCTTTCTTGCATCTCTGCTCTTACAGTTTGTTACAAAACACCACCAAACTATTATTCAACTGCTTCGATCACAAATGCTGAACTTTATTCACAGGTGTTTGTCAATACATTTAGTTTCGGTCCCTGGATATCCAGGGATGGCAGGCAATGATATCGCTGATTCATTGGCGAAAGCAGCGACTGAGTCAATATGCTGTGCGATCCATTTCTCCTGAAGATCTGGAGCATCACATCAGGAAACTTTTCTTCAAGGAAAAACTCGATCAACGGAAAAATAGCAAATATGCTGAAACGTAGACTCATCTCATATCTATTCGCAAAAATTATGGGTTGTTAATGAATTCCGACTAGAAGAGATATGGATGGCCATGGCTAGAATAAGATCTTTTTTTTAACAATTCGTTTCTGCATACGGAATGCTGTCAGTGCCGTAAATCTGAAACCATAGGTCATATTTTCCTAGACGGTTCTTTATATGAGCATTTAAGGAACAAATTATGGAAAAAATTAGGAATAGGAGCATTATCATTCTCTTAAATATTTAAATTATCTTTGAATCCGGAAAATAAAACCTTTGCTTGCTGCAAATTTCCACGACTTTCTAAAAGATTTTAATCTTAATGACTGAAGAGTGAAATTTTTTAATGTCTAAAATCTTTGAACTGTCCTCTGTCACAAAATTGTAAATCTAAATTATCTTTTCATGTCAAGACAGGCTCTCTCAGTATTCGCCGATTAATTAAAAAAAAACTTCAATCGAATTTTCTAAAATGATGTTAGTCAATTAACTATAAATCATCTCCAGATATATTTTTCAATGAGAGCTACAAGCATCTTAGTATATAGCTCTAAAAGTGTCCCCCATTACCTATCCTAACATATTGTATGTTATGCCCCATTTTCATTTCAATGATATTTTTAACATCGCACTATTAAGCGAGATCGATGAAGTAATACTAACTAACCTTTTACATATTATCATTGTATATGTTATTTTAATTTATTTAATATAATTTTTTTGATTTGCTTATATGACCGTATTCGGCGATAAACTTTCTCATGCCAAGAAAGAAATACCTAGAAGCAACTTTATGATACGTATTCTCAGCTCCACAATGTCCTGCAGTGGGGGAATCATGATATTGCTGTAGGACACGTTCTCGCTCGTGACAAGGGACTATTAGCTGTGCTTTTTCTGACTCTGTTTCAGGCGAATATCGATACAGTATGCCCTGTTTCATCAGATAACCTCTACTAGTCCGATTTACATAGTTTTCATCTTTCCATCCACTTTCAAAGCAGTCTATGATCTTTCTTACATCCTCATCCTTCAATTGTTCTTCACGAATATCTTTAGATTTCCTGGATGGCAAATCTATGGAAATAGTTTTCAAGTTACAAACAAATTTGTCCACTGTATCAAATGGTCTGGTCAGAAGATCTGCAATTACATTAGATTTTCCTGGAGTGTAAAGAATTTTCGGATGATATGACTGGATTTGAAGAGGCCATCAAGCTAAGCGTCCGGATGGCGATTTAATACTCATAAGCCTCAAGGGTAGGTGATCAGATGTAATAATGATTTCTTGATTTCCCACATAGCCACGGAACTTTTCAAGAGCCCATACCACCGCTAGTGCTTCTCTTTCAGTAGTTGAATAATTTCTTTCTACCGAACTGAGCAATCGACTGGCATACTCAATCACATGTTCTTCCGGTTTTTCTCCTTGGATAAGGACTGCTCCTAGAGCATAATTACTGGCATCAGTTCTTATGAGGAATGGCTTAGATCTATCTGGCTGAGATAACACAGGTGGTGAGATCAGCCGTCTTTTTAACTCTTCAAATGCTTTCTGTTCTGTAACACCTCATGTCCATTGTTTATTCTTTTTAGTTAAGTCCCTAAGGGGTCTAGCAACTTCAGAAAAATGGGGAACATATCTCCGGAACCAGGAACAAGTCTGTAGGAAGGACTGAACTTCTTTAGCACATTTTGGTCTTGGAATTTTTTGAATAGAAGATACTTTGTCAGCATCCACTTCCACACCTTTTTCAGTTATTCAATGACCTAAAAACTTCACTCTGTCACAAGAAAAATAACATTTGCTTCTGTTAGCGTTCAGTTTAAATATAGAAAGTCTATAAAACACTTTTCGTAAATCTTATAAATGTTCATCAAACGTTTCTGATAAGATAATGATATCGTCAAGGTATGACAATGCAAAAACATCTTTGAGACCAGATCTAAATTTATCAATGAGACGTTGAAAAGTTGCTGGTGCGTTGCGCAACCCAAAAGGCATACGTAAAAACTTAAATGTTCCAAGCGGACAGATGAAGGCAGTCTTCTCTTGGTCTGATTCATGAACTTTGACCTGATGATAACCAGATCTTAAGTCTATCGTAAACATGTATTTCGTCGACTTGGCTTCAG
Source organism: Latrodectus hesperus (assembly GCA_037975125.1). Classification (NCBI taxonomy): domain Eukaryota; kingdom Metazoa; phylum Arthropoda; class Arachnida; order Araneae; family Theridiidae; genus Latrodectus; species Latrodectus hesperus. The sequence goes on from CM075855.1 coordinate 17,803,956, forward strand.
TCAATAAATCATGCATTCTAGGTAGTGGATAGTTATCCGGAATAGTCGTTGAGTGTAACTTACGGTAATCAACACACAATCTGATAGTACAGTTCGGCTTAGGCAATAATACCACAGGACTTGCATAAAGAGATTCACATTCCTCAATTATTCCTTCTGTTAGTAAGGAATCTAGCTCTCTCTTCAACAACTCTTTCTTTTCAGGTGTCATTCTGTATGGAGGTTCAGCAACAGGTAGGCTATTTCCAGTCTGGATTCTATGTTCAATAAAAGGAGTAGGTTCTCCCCGTGGTTTGAAGTTATTTTCAAATTCTTCCAGCAATGAATTTAATTTGTGACGTTGTTCTTTTGTCAAGTGTTTACCTTCATCATTTCTCAATTGCACGGAATTAGAGGTTTCTGAAATTTCAGCAGACATATCAGGATAAGTTAATTTATGCGACATTATTACTTTTGCAGTACTTACGGTTTCGGATGTTTCATAATAAAATGGGTAATGTCTGTGTGGATATTCACTAAAATGCCAAGTGCCATTCTGGATGTTAAGCACAATAACAGCAACCTGGAAAAAGTCAGTGCAAAGCAATGTTCTATTGCCTTTAGCGTTTGGTAACGCAATAAATTTCATACGAACTTTCTTTCCTTCTACATTAAGATTTACGACTGTTGTCAAAGCTGGGACATTTCTTTCTTTTCCATCAGCAAGTACCATTGTAATATTCTACTTTTGAAAATTGAAACCTTTCTCTTTCAATAGAGTAAAAAATCTCTCTACCGCAATGGAATTTGATGCACCTGTGTCGGCACAGAAAGCTGCTTTTTCACCACTTACAGCTAAAAAAAATTAAGCTAGACAATGAATCTGAAGCTTGTGCTGCATACAATTTTACTCCATTGACAACTGTTTTAGCCTTATCTTTTAATATATTGCACTTTGGACACTTAGACTGAATAAAACTAGGATTACCACATCCATAGCAATGAACCGAAAATCTTCTTTCTGTCTTGTCTTTACAAAATTTTGGACTTTCATAGTTGGAATATTTGATTTTGTTATTTTCCCTAGAGTTAGGAGGCTTATAGTTTCTTTCTGAAGTAGATTTAACATAGTCTTTGAAATTTGGTTTCTTAGCAAAGATAGGTAAATTTTTCTTCATTCCCAGTCTTACATTTTCATAACTGTCAAGCTTTTCTGCAAGTTCAAAGGGATCATTCAGCTCTGACCATTGACCAACAAAATGTTTTCTAACCTCTGGAGGTGTTCTTTTCTTTAACTGGTCAGCTATAATTAAGTCTTGCAATTTCTCAAAAGTGGTGATATTCAATTCTTTTACTCATTTTTCGAAATACGATTTAATTTCAAAATAGAAGTCTTTCCATGTTACTTCTGCACTTTTTCTATGTTGCGAGAACATCTGCCGAAACCTATCTGATGTAAGTCTATAACGCTTCAAAAGCATCTCTTTCGCCTTTGAGTAGTCTTTAACATCTTCATTTTCTCTAGCAATTAATTAATTTATTTCGGCTGGCAATGAGCCTATCGGTACAAGTACGGCATCCAATTCCATTCCGGTATATTCACTAATTTTAATTGACGTTCAAAAACTGTCAGGTACAGTCCTATTTCACCTTTATTGGGATTAAATTTTGGGAGAATTCGATTCAGATCCCAATTTGTTTTCTCTGCTTCATTGGCTGGAGCTGTGGCAGTGGAGGAAAGTACCTGAGCTTCCACGAGAAGTTTTAAGCGTTGCAATTCATACGCTCTTTCTTTTTCAATGCAAAGTTCTTTTTCTTTGGCAATTCTTTCGCATTCAGCATATTTTTCACTTATTCTTCATCATAATCTTTTGATTTGGTTATAATATCTTTTAGTTGAATTACTTTTAGATTATCTGCTACCCCTAGCCCCATTTCTGTAGCGAAATTTTCTCAAATCCTCTATTTTCCCTTTCCCAGGAAAGGCCATTTTTGCATGTCTTTATTTTTAAGAGTTCTTAAGTTATTTTCAACTGATTTGAAATACTGATTTTTTTAAATATGTGGTTATTTATTTTAGTTAAAACGAAATTTAAACGCCATCAGTCTAAAGTACAATATTATGTGAAAATATAAACCTTTTAACTTTAAACATAAGTAAAGTACAACCTATTATTATTTACCCAAATATTTACTGCAAATAAAATGAACTCTTAAGTTATTGTAAATAAACCTGAAATATTCATACGATATTCATCCTCATAAAATAATTAAATCAATTTTACAATATTAATCTTACTAAATCGATAAGAAATTACTCTTATTATATATTTCAAATCAAACAAAGCCAAAACTAAGCACTTCAAAATTCTACCATTAAGCTTTTATTTTCGTTTCATTTATAACTCTTTACTTTCGTTTTATAATTACTAATAATCACTAAATATGTACCTTTGTTTATAAATTAAATTTTATCAACACTTTAATACCACATTCAATAATTCAAAATATATTAACTAAGATAACTTAATCATGTGAGCATTCAAAGAATATTTTATATATAAATGACAAAATGTTTTATATTGACTTTTCATTTCACTTAAAAGCTCTTCAATTTTCTAAAATATCAATTCTGATACCTTTTACCAAAATATTAATAATAACTTTGTAATCTTAATATATAACCTTAAATATACATGGAAAATAATATATTTTCATTCTTTATTCAATTAAACCACTTACTAAAAGAATAAAACACAAAGATTCTAAACAGAAAGTGAATGACGAGAAAAATAAAAATAAGCATTAATATATACTGAACTCATAGATATTGGAAGGCTAGGTTGGTTTGGTTTCTTTGTCGCTCAACGGTCATTTTTTGCATACGAAGGCTAATTAGACCGGGACTTACAGTTTAAAGTTGATTCCGAACCACTACAAACATCCATGCCCAAGGTGGGATTCGAACCCACGAACTGTCGAACCGAAGGCAAGAGCGCTAAACTTTCGGCTGCCAGCTCGGCATTGGAAGGCTAGACAGTGAGGCGCGTATATGAAAGCAATAACAACGGTCGTTTGCGGTGCCTTGTTTCATGTTTTAAATCAGAACAAAAGTATCATCGCATGAAAAATGTACACTCATCAGACAATTTATGTCTGTTAGATACTCTATTTTAAACACTATCTCACTGTAAAGAACATATTTTCAAATATTCAGAATTAAGAAATATAAAGTATTCAGAAATAACATAGATATTAATTCACGTACACATACTATAATATTTCAAATATAATGATAAAATAAATGTTTCTTTTAATTCAATATTCTAATACAAAATATTATTCATTTGTGAAACATATCTACCAAATCAAACAAATAACTATACTCACAAGTAATAATACTGTTCAAAATTCAAGAACATAAAATAATAACACTTTTATGGAACACAACTTATAAAGAAACTTTTTATGCAGTTTTATATTCACATTTTTCACTTTTCAATGTTCACACTTTTTATGCACACTTTTTATGCAGTTTTATATAAACATTAACATTCCTTAATTGTAATTCTTCAAAATTAATTAGGAGGTCTATAGAAAACAGTATAAGAGCAACTTATCTGGAATTCTCAGATCGCTGAACTCCTCCAATCGACTCGAACAACAATCTCAGATGAGATTATATTTCTCATGAATCCATCAGGAGGTAACCTGTAAAATTTTTGAGTTCCCCTCCAACAAAAAAATTTAATTCTGGGTAGAATTTTAACAGCGAAAAGAAACTCGAGCTCGGGCCCCACGTTGGGCGCCATTTTTTTTTGTAGCGTAGCATGTAGCACTTATCTGGTTTGATAGGAACAAAGAAATGAGTTCCTTAAATAGCTCAAAATAATTAATTGCAATTTAAGGTACAATTTGAGCACAACACAGATACAGATACTACAAATAAAACAAAATTTCATCTAAGCATTTAAAAGGTGAAGGAAATAAGGTAAACATGAGAGTCATGGATATACGTCTCATTCCTCCGGTTGTTGGAGAGGACTGGCCTCCCCGTTGACGACGCCATGGGTAGCACTGCAGACAGAGGGCGCTATAGTAGTAAGTTATTTATCTTATTGTATGGGTCATTTACTTCTTCATATCCATGATTTTTTTAACATGACAGTATTAAGAGAGTTCTATGAAGTGAAATTTCTATAATTTTTGCATTCTTCTAGTGCTTATATTATTTTAATTATAATTCCATGATTTTTAATGTGCTTGGGTGATTATTTAAATGGTGAGTTCCAAACAAATGAAAGTTGTGATACATTTTTCACTTTTTTTTAGAGACATTTTCATATCAGTATTCATGTGTGACAAAACAAGGAATCCAGAAGACTGATATCTGCATACATCGTCAACTGAATACGTTGGTAGGTATGGAAGTTTGGTTGAGTTTTATGCTAGGTGTCAGATGTGTGTTGTGTGTATTGGATAAATGCAAAATAGAAACAATCATTCCTCATTATTTAATTGTGAAACTTGTTGTTCACGCATGGGAATTGCACAATCTTACTAGTTAAGAAGTAAAGCAGACTTTTTAATATGTCGCAATGTGATCACTTTAAGTAGTTATTAATTGACACAGATTTAAAATGATCTTTTACAATAATAAATGAGCTTTGACTAATTCCTTAAATAACATTATGTTTAATTAAAAATATTTGATATAAATTTTTAATTTCAATTGGTTGCATATTATTATTTCTTTACAAATCTATAACTTTGGTACTTAAATATTTAACAATAATACAATTATGAATAAATTTTTCAAATAATATTTCTTACATATAAACTATTTTATACGTTCTCTTCCTATAAGCGTTTTTACCACATTTAATATACTTACATTCAAGTTAACGTGCATTATTAACTGAATATTTAGTGTGTTATATTACTTATTTTTTAATCTAAATATTTTAAGTTGATTAGTAAGAGAGAGAGAGAGTACGAGCATGATGTGTGTGCGTGTGTGTCATAGCGCGCGTTCTTGTAGTTGCAATAAATTGCTTATTTTCCTCACTGATAATTGTTTTGAGGTAAAAGGTAATATATTATTTCAGTTTTAAATCAATCTTTTTATGACTTACTATAATTCACAATATTATATACAATAACTGAATGTATAACTATTAGTAATTGATATGGTTGTATTTCTTCATTCTTGCACAAATATAAAAATCACACTTCAAACTATTAATAAATTAGCTAAAAATTAATCCAATAATTTAATTTTTATATTTAACTTAATAATTATTTAAAAACCGGGAAACACATACACAACTCTGAAAATGATCACTTTAAAATGTATTCTGCCTAGTAAACGAATCACACACACACACACAGGTCAGCTATATTTTTATGGTACTTTAATTTTTAGATGCAAAAAAAATATGCGTTGCAATATTTCTTTGAAATTTTTCAAAAGTTTCTTTTTTGAGACTTCATAGTAAATATTATTATACATTTATCATTTTAATGAGATTCAAAGTTGATTATTTTAGTCATAATTTTTCTCAAGTTTTGTTCATTCTTTCAAATCAGGAAAACTTTGAAGCCTAATAAATTAGTCAATTTAAATAGATCACTGTTCTCTTTGGAAGAATTAATTGCAAACATTAAAACACTAAACGTCACTTTAATATAGCTGGAGTGGCATAATGTTTTATTTCTTTCAAAAATGGATTTTGGTATTTAAAATCAATTTCTGATATGTTATAATGTCATGTAGATTTCACACAAATATACACTACTGGCCATTAAAATTACTACACCAAGAAAGAATGTAAATAACAGAACGATATTTATTGGACACATACATTATAGTGGAAAAAACAAGTGATTAGATTTACAGGAAATTAGGATGTATAGATCTTGAGAAATCAGTACCCAGAGCAGCCACCTCTGGCTGCAATAACAGCATTTATCCGCCTAGGCATGGAGTCAAACAGAGATTGTATGGCATGTACGGGGATCTCAGTCCATGCAGCTTCAACACTATGCCACAGTTCATCGACAGTAGTGGATGGTGAGTGATGGCGTGCCAATCAGATCGCTCGGCAACCATTGACCACACGTTCTCAATTGGTGACAGATCAGAAGAACGTGCTTGCCAGGGTAACAGTCGAACCTGTTCTGTATCAAAGAAATTCAGAACAGTACGGGCAACATGCGGTCGTGCATTAACCTGTTGAAACAAGCATAAGGGAGGCCTCGAAGATAAGGCACAGCCACAGGCCTTAACACTTCGGAAATATAACGGTTGCTGTTCAAAGTGCCGGTTATGCGAACAAGAGGTGATCAAGACGTGTATCCAATGGCACCCCATAGCATCACTCCAACAGATGGACCAGTACGGCGAAGTCCGATGCAAGCTGGCAATGCGCGTTCTCCACGATGCCTCCAAACACGGATGCGGCCATCATGGTCCTGTATACAGAACCAAGATTCATCTGTAAAGATGAAGTGATGGCATTACCGCGTCCAGGTTCGTCGCTGATCACACCATTGAAGGTGCTCCTGTCTGTGACGCAGCGTCAATGGTATCCGAAGCGATGGTCGCCGTGCAGACAATCCATGCTGCTGCAAACGTCGTCGAACTGTTCGAGCAGAAACTTGTTGCCTTGCAAATGACTCCATTTCTCGACTCAGGTTTCGTGACGTGGCTGTATGATCCCTTGTGACCATGCGGATAAGATGTCTGTCTTCTCTGTTATTAGTGATGGGGGGTCGCTGAGATCCTGCATGACGTTCCGTATGATTGTCCTGAACCCATCGATTCCATATTCTGCTTTCAGTCATGGGGTCTCGACCGACTCGAGCAGCGATATTGCGGTACGATAAACCGCAATCCCGGTAGGCTATAATCCTTCCTCGATCAAAGTCAGACACGTGCTGATAGGCATTTCTTCTTCTTACACGAGGCATTACAACAACTTTGTTTGCCAAAAACAACGTTGAAACGGAAATTGAGTATGAGAAAACTGCTGTCAAATCTCTGGTTTTATACATATTTTAGAAGTCGCTACTGTCGCATGCTTTTTATGAATGCGCTGAAAATCTAATCAATTGCATATCACAGCAAGTTCTACCTGTCATGCAAATTTCACGTGCGTCGTGTGCCGCTTTCCTGGTGTAGCAATTTTAATGGCCAGAAGTGTATATATAAAATAATAACAAGAAATATTTTAAAAAATTTATTTTTCTTTGAGACTTTCTCAGACATATTTGCATCTATATGAAATTAATCCTTTCCAATTCAAGAGAGCATATTTTCCTTTTACATTGAAACCTAAATAATTAATTGACAAACCATTTCAAAAGTTTGTTATTAAGTTTGCTTACGAGCAAACTTTCATTTCTGTCAAGATAGTATGTTATCTAACTCATTTCAAAGTCCCTTGCAATTAAGAAATTTTTACTTTTAAATTTATTTCCTGATCAAAGCATTTATCATTCAGCCTTTGCAATAGGAAAGGTCATGAGAGACAAATAATTTGTATCAGCATTACTCGCAAGGACCGCTTCATTAAAAATCTCCCCCTAATGATGTACAGAGCTTTGATCTAAAACTAAAGATCCAGGGATCAGGGTTATTTCAAAATACTTGCTATGTAGCTCTAAAATTAGGCTTTCTATGCTTGATATAGATGGTGTTTTTTACACAAAGAGAAATTAATTGATAATCCTGTTGCAAACCGTTCAGAATATATGTAAATTTAATTTCATATAAATTATAAAGACTGTTTTTACTTATTATATTGCAATTAAAATATAATTGTACTTAAAATCATTCTTATATTTATAAGCAAAAAGCTTTTTTGAAAACGTAAAATAGTTATTGTTTTAAATAATAAAGTGCACGATAAAAGGATAATTAAAGTAAATTTAGTAAATAATTTTAATAAATTAAATAATTTTCTTTGCACGATAGGAATAAAAATATTGAAAAATTTAAAAATAATAATTAGATAGTATCAAAATAAAAAGAAAATAACATTTTTAATAATAATAAACAGAAGAAAGAAAAACTTCTGGCCTTTGAATTGTTTCGGGTAGACACATGTTATTTAAAAGATCTTTAAGTCACAGATATTTTAACGAATCGAACTGTATTAAAATTAAGTTTTTCAATCATATTTTTATGGCATTTCTTTATCAGATCATACGATCGGAAAAAATTCATTTAATTGTTCAGGAATGAAGATAAAAATTTCTGTATATGGATTATTATATTTCTCACAGTCGTATTTATAAAAGTATAAAAGTAATAAATTAATAAAGAAACGAAAACACTCTGTCTATCAGAATTATATCGTCAAACTCCTCGAAGCTTAATTTCATATATTGAAATAATGCAGTAACAATATAATTTGTTATTAAGTGGAGCACGACTTCATTCCATTCATGTTAAATAAATATCTTAACGTGTTTTATTTATAGATGTTACTGCCACAGACTGACCCATAAAAAGTATTAGTTTAATAGTTTGTTCAGAGTGTCTCTGCCTCCAAAAAAAGATACTTCATAATAAAGCAAAATCTCTTAAGCTATTAATATCCAAAGCTTTGTTATATAACCTTCCAATATAAACAATGCTCTTGTCAAGTTCATAGAATCTCTATTTGCTTCAAGATAGGAATACTATTTTTCAGAAAGCTGACTTTTATTTTATCAGAGTAGAGATATATTTCTTATGATGGAAGTAAATAAAGACAACTTAATTGATCGCATTTTTATGAAATGTTTTTCATAAATAACTGAATATGCATCATTTTTATACCGAGTATCCGTATTTTCTTATTGAATTTGCTTAGGAATATTACTGTTTTTATGCATGGCCAATATTCTTTATATTAATAATAATTTCTCAGAAAAAGACACTTAATATTGTTATCTTATGATGGGAAACTTTTCTTCCATATTTATAAATTCATACATTTTTATAAATTTAAAAACTGTATTAAAATAATTACGTTTTGCCATATATAAAAATATTCTGTAATGATTTCCATTTGTCGATTGTGAAATCTTTTTTCGTTAAAATGCCTGTAAAAAATACTCTGTCATCAAATTTGTTCTATCATTTTGTAACTTATCATAATTTTTGTCATGCGGAGCAAACAAAAAGAAATCTGGATCTTTCAAATGATTTTTAAAAAGGATGCAGGGAATGTTGTTAGAGAGTGTGTTACAGAGAAGAATAAAGATTTCTTTACAAAGATATCATGGTGGTTAAATGAAATTACGGATATTGATTACATTAAAAACGGAATAAGTACTCTTCAGTATGCAGACTCATCCCTTATCTACATCTAGTTCTCTTTTATTTGAATCACAATTAGTTCCCAGTCTTATTTCAACACTTACTTAATTCTGATGATGATAGAAATAAATTATAAAAATTAAGTATTTTTCGAAATCAATCTTCATATTCTACAATTCTAAATTAGAAATATTTGTATGGAGCATAATCACAATGCATGTAATTATTGAAACAGCGAAATTATAGAAATAGTAGCCCTCATACAGTTAAGAAGATGTTTCGCTCTTATGGTGCTGTGGTGTAAGTTAATTGATGTTTAAAATTCAGAAGGCATTTTATAAAATAAATAACATTTATTACAGACAATACAACTTACATA